>WOXC01009348.1:0-342618 GCA_011680675.1 Gymnobelideus leadbeateri | reverse complement strand
AATTGAGTTGAATTTAAAAATAAGGAGGAAAAAAATTAGAGCATTTTGACTTAAAATTTATATCCTTAGTTTAGATTTTATAAACATTTAAACTAAAGTGACCGGAAAGGTTCACATGTTCAATGTTTAAATTCACTAGCAACTTGCATTTATCAGACAATCAATAAGAATAAATAGTTACACACATTAAAATGCACAACTTGGCAGTAGCAGAGATAATAAATCATCCTAGCTTTTTATAAGGTTAACATAGCAGAGGGTTATCTTTAGTAGAGGTTATGGTAGTATATAGAGCAAACTAATGTGGCTGCTGTATTTTGTGTTTTTTTATATCAAATACTTTTAAATCTATTGTTGCCACTCAGTCATGTCCTACTCTCATGACCCTATTTTGGGATTTTTTTTGGCAAAGATATAGGAACTGTTTGCCATTTCCCTCTCCAGTTATTTTTACAGATGAGGAACCTGAGGCAAATAGAGTTCAGCAACTTGCCCATAATCATACAGCCAGCACATGTCTGAAACTTTATTTGAACTCAGGTCTTCATGACTCCTGGCCCGGTGCTCTCCCGACTGTACCACCTAGCTGCCCCTTTAAAAATGTAATAGTTCAGCTTTGTGGTAAAAAAAATATATATATATATATATATATATATATATATATATATTCCTTCAACTTCCCCCAGCTTCTTTTTTTTTTCTTTCACCGCAGGTCCTTAGAATATCACTGCTCCACTTCAGCAATGTTTAGCAGCCATTTCTGAGTATTTTTCACAAGATTTGACAGAGAGGCACTAAAGTGAAACTTTGTGATATGCTTTCCCTGAAATTCTACTGGCTGAAAAGTGAAGTGGCAAAATTAAGGGTTCTTTAAACTAAAACTTATATTAAAGATATTTTTCCCTTATTCAGTTTTTCCACAATTTTAAAACTAAACTATTTCAAAGTCAGGAGGACTTTTCAATATCGTGTATCATGGGCAAATCACTTAACTTGTATCAAGCTTAGTTCCATTCTCTGTAAAATAAGGATAATAACTCTTGTACTAGCTACGTTGCAGGGTTGATATAAGGAAAGAGCTTTATATTTTTCCTGGCTGTCCCCTATTCCTAGAATCTTTCCCTCCTCTCCTTTGTCTTTGGGACTCCTTATGGTCTTAGCTAAAATGCAACATTTTTAAAATAGCCTTTCCCAATTACCCTTAATATTAATATTTTCCTTATATTATCATTTCAAATTTATCCTAAATGCATATTGCATAGAGTCATTTACATTTTATTTTATACATTTAATTATCTGGTTCTTTAGGTCAGAGATTTTTGCCCTTCTTTGTATCTCCAATGCATAGAATGGCACCTACCACATAATTGGCACTTAATAAATGCATTTTTGACTTATCAATTTATAAACCCTAAAATAAATTAAATAAATAAACAAATGAAATTAATGAGAACCAATCGTATATAAGGCAAAAGTAGAAAATTTTTATTTACTTAATTTATAATAACCTATTTCAGAGAAATCTGGAAATTAAATTATGATAAGGTTTTATGTGTTTTTTTAATCATTATTATTCAGTTTGGGCAAGAAAATGCCAAGAATGCTAAATTTTTATGATCTTTGTATTGGAAAGATCATGATACCTTGAGGAAAAAATGGCCTCCAGAATGAAGAAATTACACAGTGATCAGATATTAGCCATCTTATCCAACTTACATATTATAAAGATTCTTTATAATAATCTCCTTGACAAGTGACATCTTCTAGGGCATAATGCATTACATATGTAGGTAAATATATAAGCATACAGATAAATAATTCACTAATGGATGACAATATATGAACAGTTCTCTGAAGAATTATAAACCATTAAGACAAATGAAAAATTGTTCCAAACCACTGAGACAAAGGGAAATCAAAATTGACTTTCCCTCTGTAAAGCCAATCATGAGCAGCTCTCCTGAGGACTGCTGCTGCTGTGAATTAACTTTAAGGATCTAATTGCATAGTATATGGAACTCTAGTTATCCAACAATTAGCTAAAGCAAAGCATTCCAGAAAATAAAACAGAACATTCACCACAATATAATTTAACAACTTATTACTGAGGTGGTCACATAGTCTTAAACAAAATATATCATTCAGTGAGTCACAATCTCCTCAATCAGTATGGAGTAAACAAGTCAATTCTTCTTTCATATTGACTCCAGATTGACTTCCAATCATCCTTAAGCCATTCATCCTTAAGTGGTAGAAGAAAGTATAAACACCATCCATGCCTAGGTCATAGTAAATTATGATATCAATCAGCACTGAGTACCTAAGTAAAGTCTTTTTTCTTCTCAACCAGACAGGCATCCAAACCCCATGGCTACTCTTCCATGCTCCAAGCTCTTTCCTGGATTCACCAATTGTTGCCTGGGTTCACATGCAGGCAGCTGTCTGTACCAGTCCTACATCTCAGCCCACAGGGAGTATTCTACACTAAGCCTGTAATGCTACACACAAGCAACTTTCCAGAAGAATGCTACTGTGAAAAGCTTTTCAAGGTTCTGATTACACAGCATAGTGAACACTTTATTTATTCAGTAACAAATCAGAGCAAAACATTCACAGAAAATCAAGGTACAGTATTCACAATGTTACAATGTTACAACTTATCACAGATAATCAAAATACAACATTCACAATGATTTATCACTAAAATGGCCACATAGTTTTCACCAAAGTGGCCTCAGTAGTTTTCAACAAAGTATAAACATTTAGTCAATCACAAAGTCCTTAATTCCACCACAAAGTACAAAAGTCAAAATTCTCTACCCCTAGGTCACAGTAAATCATAATCTTCTCAGTCAGTACACAGTCTCCAAGTAAAATCTTCCGGCTTAACTAGAGGCTCACTCTCAGCTTCCATGGTTCCCCTTCCATGATCCCAGCTCCAACTGTCACCTGGGTTCAAAGGCGGGCAGCTCCCAGTTCCTTGTCCAGCTCCTTGTCTAGTTCTTTATCCAGTTCACATTCCATATTGAAGGTCACAGCATTCAATCCACTTCAAGTCCTTCACAATTCCTGTTTCTGGGAAGACAAAGCTTAAAAGAGACACAACATGTTGCTGGCATGATCATCAATTCACTATCTGTCTGTAAAGTCAACACAGACCCACAAACAAGGTCTAAGAGGTCAGCAAAAATCATTAGTAAAGTCCCAGGACTTCCAATACCCTTCTCCAGGATTTCTGTTAACATACAACCAGAAAATCCTCTTTCAAGGTTTCCAGTAAGGTCCCAGGGCTTCTGTACAAAGTATCACAAACAAACATCAACACAGACAGAGAGGACAAACAGACTGCCAAGATACCACAAGTTTTCTCCTTCTTGACTCTGCCACCACAAGAGTCTTCTCAGTTGGGGTGGCTAGGTGGCGCAGTGAGTAGAGCTCTGGCCCTGGAATCAGAAGGACCTGAGTTCAGTTTTGGCCTCAGACACTTAACGCACACACAAACAAAAACCTAGCCATGTGACCTTGGGCAAGTTACTTAACCCCAATTGCCCTCCAAAAAAGCAAAAAAAAAAAAAAAGTCTTCTCAGTTTTTCCTGTCTCTAGCCCGAGAGCTCTGCTTATATAGTCATTAACTCCTCCCCAGGAGTTCGAAAGTTCTAGGGTTCACAAATTTTTGGGTTCACATGTTCTGTTTCTTAACAGACTTGATACAAGGCTCAAAGGAAACTTGAACTGAAACAAGGTGTTAATTCAATAGCTGAAACAAAGTGTGAAATACTTCTGTGCTTGCCATTACAAAGCTCTTTGCAGTTTCGGGTTCTAGGAAGCCAAAGCTTAATAGAGCTTTAACAATAGTTACACACATTGCTGTCACTATCATCTCAATTCACTTTCTGTCTGACAAAGTAACACAAACCAACAAGACAAAGCTTCTGTGTGAGAAATCAAACACAAATCAACGGTAAAGTCCCAGGATTTCTGTAAAGAGAAGTAAACACATCTTTCAGGACTTCTGTAGCAGCAGTAAAGCCCTCTTTCAGGCCTTCTGGTAAAGTCCTCTTTCAAAAGACAGAATGCTTCTTTCTGACAAAGTAACATAAATACAGACAGAGTGCTGACATCACAAACATTCTCCCTTTCAGTTCTGCTTGGTCCCAGCTTCTGTCTGAGCTTTTATCTGCTATGCTCCTTCCTGTTCTACCCTCCTTGTTCCACTCTTCCTGTTCTGCTCTTTTGGCAAGCTCGTCCAACAGTGGAATCCATGTGATGATATTAAGCTTATTAAGGTCAGGGAAGGTCTCCAAACTCCCTTAGACCTATTAAGGGCAACACAAATGTATACTGTTTCCAACAAAGACATGACACAATGAAAAGTGAGGCTCAAACGCACATGAATAGCTGAAACAAGCAGCAAAGTACTATTTTGCTTGCCATTACATGCTCTCATCTAGAAATATGAAAAAGAAGTCTATCAAAAGATGGGCAAAGTAAGTGTTAGAGAGTCTTTGGAAATTGTGTGTGTGTGTGTGTGTGTGTGTGTGTGTGTGTGTGTGTGTGTGTGTATAGAGAGGAGGGTGGTAATACACTCTTGTAGGAAGAGTTAATTTAATCAACCATTCTGGAAAGCACTTTGGAATATGCTAAGAGAATAAAGTAGCTATATGCTTTGATGAAGAGTTCATACTACTTAGTGTATATGCTAAGGATTTGGAATACGGGAAGATTCAAATACATTAAAATATCTGTAGCAGCACTTTTTATGGCAGCAAGGATTTGGAAGCAAGAAAATTGTCCGTAAATCAGGCCAAACAAATTGTGGTACATTAATTTCATTGAAATGACTGGTCTATAAAAAATAATGAATACGAAAAATTCAGACAATCATGGGAAGGTAAATGAACTGATGAAGAATGAAGGAAGCAGCACCAGGAAAATTATATATGTATACACAATATATATATATATATTCACACATATATCCACATATAATATATACATGTGTATGCATATAAACACCTGTATACATACATGTATCTACATGTATATGTGTTGTATGTATATATTTATATATTCATTACAATAGTGGACATAGGAAGCACAAAATATCAAAACTGAGTGTTAACAAAAAATGATGAAAATGTTTGATTCTGGAGAAATACTGAGGAAAATCACTTCCTTCCTCTTTGCAGTCATGAGGGACTATAAGTATGGAATATTGTATATACTGTCAGATGTTAATGATTTATTGGTAATAATGGAGTGGTTTTCTTTTCTATCTTTTTGTTGTTCTTGTTACATGGGCTTACTTGGTAGATAAGGAAGGAAAAAGGAATATATTCAAAATTTAAGGTATAAATTCAGAAATTAAGTATCTAAAAGCAAAATAATAAAATTTAAAAAAACTGGAACAGGGATAATGAACAGAGGAAAAGTGGGAAAATTTTCATGAATGTGATGGGAAGGCACACTCTTTGGATTCTAGCATCATATTCCCTGATAAATGTGAAAAAGAAAGTAGAAATAGAACTTAAGAAAACAAACATGAGAGAAGCAGTACTATAAGTATACAAAGATGTCTGAGCTGGAGCCAGAACATTTTTGAGAGTATTAAAGATTATTTCTCAAGATAAAATCTTTGACTTTAAAATGAAATATTAAATGAGACAAAAGGCTTGGAAAAATCAGGAGTATTGTTTTTCCCAAAAAGAGAAAATTCAGAAAATTCCAGTAAGGACTGATAAGTCTACTTTCCTGTTTCATTATGAAAATAATCTCTATATACTATGAAGGCATTTTCCTCCTGAAGAGATAATAAGGGATTTCAGAAAATAAAATTTTTCTACAGCTAACCACGTCTTACACTTTCATGATTTACTGAAACATGACAAAATTAAGAACCTGCTGAGGTCAATGTTTCTTGATTTAAAAAAAACAAAAAACATATTTGATTAGATAGTCCAAAATGTCACATTTAAGAGTCCCTTCCAATAAGGTATATCCCTGGGATATAATAAGATCTTACAAGATTCATTTAAAGATTTAACAGAAGAGCTGGTACTGATAATTATCACATTTTGAACATGCAAGGGTTTGTAAGATAAGAAGACAAAGGTTTTTGTCTCTGTCCTGGAAGAAGTCTAGCACACAGAGCAGATAAAAGAGGGATTCCCCTATAGACTGTGAGGTCCTCCAGCTGTTCCTGTATCAGGATAACATTGGGAAGCTTTGCTCCAGCCCTAGAACATTTTAGAGCCTCCTAAATGAGATCCATAATTAATCAAAGAAGATTGGCAGAATTATGCAATCAGTGAAAAAAGAATGAAAAATACCTATTATCTAAACTATGATATGCATTTGGAGGGACAATACCTACATCTGATCCTTTAGCACTTATTTTAAACAGAATCTGCAGATGGACCATTAACTCAGCCCAGAATTTAATAATAGGAAAAGAACAATTTGGACCATTTTGAGGAAATTGCTCAGTGCTTTTAATGAATCTCAGTTTCTCCCTGGAACAAAGACCCGTTTTTCTCTCTCTCTTTAATCTTTTGAACAGCGAGGGGGTACAATGGATAGAGCAAAGGTATTAGAGTCGGGAGGACCTTAGTTTGAATACAATATGGGGCATTTAGTACCTGATTGACCCTAAGCAAATCATTTAACTTCTGCCAGTCTCAGTTTCCTCATTTGTTTTTTTTTTTAAGGATCTAAATCACCTTCCTCCTTACATAATTGTGCTTGAGGATTAAATGAGATAGCATATGCAAAGTGCTTCGCAAAATTAAACCCACTACATGTGGGATATTTATTAGTAACTGTACTTTTGCCCTGATGTTCTATGAATGTTTTTTCATGTAATGCCACATTCTCCGAAGAATTCAACCCATAGATCATCAAATGCACATGAAAATGGAGATATTCCTGGTTTACTTGAGTAATTACAAATGGAGAATTACTTAGCATACTTACCAAAAAGGATGTCATTAAATATATATTGAATTAATATTGATGCCTCTCATGAAGCGGGCTAAGTTCCAAGAGGAAGCAGCAACTTCAGAGACAGCAAGATGGAATTTTATAGGGTAGAGATGCTGATTACACAATCAAAATATACATAGAATATAGGAATATGAGTAATATTAAGAAGGCAGAAGGAGTTTATTAAGGAATTAGGTAATGGAGGAAGGATCCCATCTATGTTTCAGTGGTTAAACATTCTGGTCATGCTGCCTTCCAATTGACTAGCTATTGTGGTCATATCTGGTCAAGATGGATAGTGAGGTATTGTAGTCTTGTCTTGGGCTAGATGAATGATATGACTGAATACAAGAACACACCTGTTCACATATGTGGAATGGGTCTGGGGGCAGTTGCTAGGTAGAGGCCACAGCTGGGTTCCCATCACATGGACATACCTGCTGTTTTTGTGGGAACTAAGAGTTCATGGACACACCTGTTGTTCTAGTGAGCAGTGAGGCATATTGGAAAAAGTTAGGACCTTGGCATGGTGGGGGGAGAAGTTGGGAGGGGAAGGAGGGTGAGGAATATGTAGGTACAGTGGGCCTATTGTTAAGTGGGACCTATAATGAAGTTAGGATATTCCAATATTGGAGCTCGGGCAGCTTTATAAGGATTCCATCATATCTACTATTTTTTTTTAACCTTACTTGTGGTTTCCTCTGGTATAGGAGATTCCATTGAGGAAATAGCTAATGTAGGTCAACAACTGCTCTGTCTTAGAGAATTGTCTGGGAGCCCTGAATAATGTATAAATATCTTAAATGTCTATTTGATAGACATATGACATGAGGTCAGGTAATTGAATATAACTATGAGAATATAGAAAGGCAATATCACAAAATGAATATTTACCATGTTATATTGTGATAATTAAAAATGATTTTTATCTCTGATTTCATAAGGCTCTGCTTTATGCAAACTTAAAAGGCCTTATTCTTATACTTTTCTAAACCTTCTCAAAATATTGAGACTTCCTTCATGTATATCTGGACTTTGTGTATACTAGTCATTCCCCCACATGTCAAACCTATTGTGATATAAGAGATAGAAAACCAATCAGATTTACAGGGACAACATCATGCCCCACTCCTATAAAACCCATGATGCTCATTAGTGTTATCTAGCTGATCTGGTCTAGTGGTGAGGAAAGACTTAGTAATAATACAGTAATGACTAAGAAGAATGATGTTTTTCCATTTCTGAATGGAAATGTCCATTTGTAGGACTATCATTGAGCTCTTTCACTCTCATTATGATTTGGACTAAAGACTAAGACCCTAGTGGTAACATTTTCTCTCTTCACTTCCTGTATACCTATTCACTTCAGATCCTTCTTCTGAGACTGCGTGCATCATTCTGGAGCTTAATCTTTGTGGTGTGTGTGTGTGTGTGTGTGTGTGAATTAACATATCCTGTAGAAAATTACTCCAATAATAATATAGCCTACCTGATTCTTTTAAGATACCAACTTTAAGTCCTCAAATAACTACTTTAGCCTCAAACACATATTTCATTACTTTAAGCCTTAACACACCATATAACACTGATTTTTTTTAAAATTTTATATGTCATTGATGGACATTAAAGTAAATATTGCAGAAATAATAGTGCCATTTAATTTAGAATGAAAATACACATCTAGAAAACATACTAGACAGTAAGATGTGTAGTTATTTTGCTACAAGTATATTTATGCACCCTAAATCTTTTTTTCCTCCTTTAACTCTAATTTCTAGATTTAGAATGTCTGAAATGAAGCTCAAAAGTATATTGGAAAACAGACAGCTTTGGATCATGTGGAAAAGTCATAGTTCATGTGAGCACTTGAACCCTACTAACTCTTTTACTTTTTTTCTTTACCTTTGTTAATATCATGTCTTTGAAAATCTTCTTGTTCTATGTTGCCAGATATTGAATGTAGTAGCAAAAGCAATTCTTGTCATGACCTTTATTTAGGGAAGGCAACATTGCCTCTTTGTATGGGATGAAAGATGGATTAGATTTTTGCAGTTTAGGAGTGTTCTTAGATTAGCAAATATGTTGATCAAATATGGGGCTTTATTTTGTGCATTTCTATGTGATTCAATATGATATAGCTGAAACTGAAAATTAGAGAATTAGATTCTATTACGATTCTAGCACTGTCACTATGTTGGCTTGCCTTGCAGACATTCATACAACATCAGTTTGTTCAGCAGTTAAATTAGGATAATAGCAAGGGACCTATTATCTCACTGAGCTGTTTTGAGAGAAAACTGAGATAACATATGTAATATTTTTTGGGAAAGGTAAAGTTCCTATATAGAAATAAGCTAAAGGAATTATTAGCAATGACTGTTGTGGTAAATAGAGGAGGTTTTTCAAAGCATTTCAGGACCAGTTTGTTTCTAACAAAAATTATAGACAGGTTATTTTTAAAAAGTCAGAACTGGGTGATCAGTTTAAGTTCTGCAAGAAAATGATAGACACTTTGCAACATGATTCTGTAGACAACAAACATCTTGGCCAAATGATCTTTTTAACAATAATAATACTAGAAATAAATTGGACATTAAGGTTGGCAAAGTGCTTTACCTATGATCTGTCATTTAATTTTCCAACCAACCGGTGAAGTAGGTGCTTTATTTTTCCAATTTGACAAATGAAGAAGTTAAGGGACCAAGAGGTTATGTTATCCAGGATAATAGGGCCAATAAATAGTTGAGATGTGACTTGAACTCAGCTCTCCCATACCTAGCAAGATATGACCTAGTAGCTAGAATTATCCAGTAGAAACATGGCATAGTTCATACATTGGAATAAGATGAAACCCCCATAATACAGGTCTCCTCAAAATATCCCTGCGAAATTAACCAATATATTGTATTGGAAGATGAGCCCATTGTCATGTAACAAACTCAACAATTACATTGACCCATAAAACCTCAAGAACAATATTTTTAATAGCTGTTAGCATATTTAATTATCTTCTCTAAGGTGTGGGCTAAAGATTTCAAAACGAAGAGACATATCAGAAAATATCAAAATCAAATGAGAATAGGAGGCAGATACTACCTCTCATCATTCAGTATGCTACTAGAGTTGTGCTGAAGATGTTTTCAGTGAGCTACCAGATGAGTTTTCATCCTAATACTTTTATTCAACTACAAACAAGAGGTTAATCTAGCTTTTAGTTGTCTAGAGAACATTAAATATAAAAGAATGATAGCAGGTTAGTGACCTTTCCCAGGACAGTTTCTATATGAAAGTAATAGAATGTACTATGACTACTACTGCTTCTGTTGTTATTCAGTTGTTTCAATTGTGTCTGACTCTTTGTGATGGGATTTCTTGGCAAAGATACTCATGTGATTTTCCATTTCCTTCTCCAACTCATTATACAAATTAGAAAAATGGGACAAACAAGATTAAGTGACACTCAGGGTCACATAGCTAGTAAATGTATGAGGCTAGATTTGAAGTCAGGAAGTGAGTCTTCCTGACTCCAGGGCCAGTATTTTATTCACTGTACCACCTAAGTGGCTGCCTACTATGACCACAACTATGACTATGACTGCAACATTTTATTTTAGTAAAATTCTGATTAATTTAAAACATACTTTGAGATTACTGTCAGGCTAGAAGGGTAATGAAATGTGACAGTGGTATAATTCTCCATGTTAGATCCCAATAATATACTTGGAACTATTGGAGGTATTGTTTGTTTATTGTTTTGGGGAGGTGAAGGTTGAGATGAGGAGCAAAAGTTTATTATAAAGCTTTTGTTAGACTGTTTGGCACAATTATGGGTTTTTTTTGTTGTTGTTGTTTTTTGTTTTGTTTTGTTTTTTGCGTTTTGGAGGGCAATTGGGGTTAAGTAACTTGCCCAAGGTCACACGGCTAGGTTTTTTTTTGTTTGTTTGTTTGCTTGTGTGTGTTAAGTGTCTGAGGCCGGATCCGAACTCAGGTCCTTCTGACTCTAGGGCTGGCGCTCTACTCACTGCGCCACCTAGCTGCCCCTCACAATTATGTTTTGATATCTGAGCTCAACTTTTAAAATCTGTGGGATTCTGTTGACAATTATCTATTGTCTTATAAAATCTCATATTTTTTACTTGTCTTTTTATGTATTTCAATAGACCTTTATCTATGTTTTATTACTTGATCCCATACAAGGATCACATTCTTTATTCTATTTAAACATGGAGTTCCTAAATGTTATTGATATTGAATAATTATTTTTAAAGTATTATAATTTGAATGGAGAGTCAAAACAGACAGAAAACAATATTTAAAAAAAATCAGTATGTCACAGATATGTACACATATGACCAAATATACATAAACTGTATAGACATAGATGCACAAATTATTATGTAACTAGAAAACATAAATAACAATTATGTCCTAAGTATTCACTGTTGACTATCTACACAGGAAACACCAAGTACATGAAGAATGTATATTGTACATCTATCACGTGTTCATCTGTATGCATAGTTTTGGCAGGCAGCACAAAAGGAAAATAATCCAGGTTCACACTCATACAAGAAAAAGAAAACAGGATGAATTGTCATCAGCAAATTACAAAGCTCCTTTAACAATCTCCAGTTTGCTTCCAAGTCAAAGATGTATCCTTTTAATACTAATATTCTACTAGTATTATTTTACATAATTATGAACTATGGGACACCATAATTTCTGACAAACTAAAAATGAATATCTGTAAAGCCACACATGACCAGCTTTTCAGAGGACTGTTGCTGTGAACAGCTTTGAAGGTTCTGATTACACAGTATAGCAAACTGTCTATTTATTCAATAACAAATCAGAGCAAAACATTTACAGAAAATCAAGGAACAGCATTCAGAATGTTACAACTTATTACAGAAAATCAAAATATAGCACTCACCATTTCACAATTCAACAACTTATCACTAAAATGGCCACATAGTTTTCAGCAAAGTGGTCAAATCGTTTTCAACAAAGTACAATCATTTAGGCTTGCCTCCTTAAGGGTTACAAAGCACAAAATTCAAAGTTCTCCACTCATGGGGTGCAATTAAGTGACAACCTGAACAGTCACTACTCCATACCCTCTTAAGGGACAGTAGAAAACACAAAAGCCATCCACCCCTAGGTCATAAGTAAATTATAATTGCGTCAGTCACTACTCAGACAATTTCATCAGTCACTACTCAGTCAATTGTATAAGTCAGTACTGATTTTATCAGTATCCATGGAGAGGTCTTTTCATCTTGACTCGGGGCAGGCTTTCAGCTTTCATGGTTCCTCTTCCATGTTCCCAGTTCCCACCTGAATCTAACCAACTGCCACTTGAGTTCAAAGGCAGGCAGCTCCCAGTTGCTTGTCTAGCTCCTTGTCCAGTTCTTCATGTAGTTCCTGATCCACACTGGAGCTCAGTCTCCAGTCCATCTCAAATCACTCACAATCTCTGTTCCTAAGAAGACAAGGCTTAATGAAGCCACAATAATCCTCATACATATTAACAAAGCCACAACAACATTTATACAAAGCACTGGCACCACAGTCATGCTTCTTCAGTCTTTGGCAGCTCCAGCTAGCCCTTGAAAGTCTTGCCACTAGGAGTGGCTAGGCGGCGCAGTGAGTAGAGCCTCGGCCCTGGAGTCAGAAGGACCTGAGATGGGATCTGACCTCAAACACTTAACGCACACACAAACAAAAACCTAGCCATGTGATCTTGGGAAAGTTACTTAACCCCAATTGCCCTCCAAAAAGCAAAAAAAAAAAAAAGTCTTGCACCACAAGTCTGAATTCTGTGTCAGTTCTTAGTTCTCAATTCTCAGTTCTCAGTTTAGTCTTCAGTAGTAGTAGCCCAGCCTCTAGATGCTGGCTGAGAGAAACTCTTTCTCTCTCTCCAGCAGCAGCTGCCCTGCCTCCATAATGCTTACCCCAGGAAATTCTGTCTGTCCATTTTGTGTTCTTCCTTATATATGGTATAGCTCCTCCCTGTTCTACCCCTTCCTGTTACATCAGCAACTTCCTCCCAAGGAGATAACTACTTCTGTGTTAATTAAATAGCTTAAAAAAGGCATTAACTTGGAACAAAGTGCTAAGTACCTGCTTACTTGCCAATACAAAGGAGCCTGGAAGATATTCAGATTCCATTAACATTACAGTTTCCCAAACAGGACAATAGAGAAGCACGTTGTGTTTGGAACTGGCTGAAATAAGTAGAGAGTGAAGAACTTTCTAAAAGAACAAAAGACTGGTAATTAAAATACAGCAATGTCACAGAATATAAGCCCTTTAATGGACTTATATTCTTAGAGAACAAAATCATGCAATCATATAAGTAGATACCAAAGATATACAAATAAACATCAAGTGATGCTAACAAGGAGAGAGAGGAGGTATATATTATTATAGGAGGCAGTACTTAAATGCTGAGTTTAAAAAGAAACTAGTGACTGAAAGGAGTAGATAAGTGTACCTTCCAAGTATGGGGTATAACCTGTGCAAAGAGAAAGAAATATAAGCCCTTGTTGAAGAATAACAAGTTAGGCTACTTTTGCTTATGTATGGGAGAATGAAGGAAAGAAATGTCTAATAAGTTTAAAGGTCAGCTTTATGAAGATCTTGAAATGTTGAAAATATTTTCTGTTTAGTTCCAAAGGCATTGTAATTTTTGGAGCCAAAGTGTGACATGAACAGGTCTATGATTTAGGAATAACCCTTTGGCAGTTTTGTGGAGGACAGGTAAGAAAACAGAAGAACTTGAATCAAAGAGACAAATTAGGAAACTATTTCATTCTACTCTAGGGGAGAGATGACATGGTGGTTCTGTGAATAAAAAAAAATGAGGACGGTTGTTAGAGAAGTTGTGGGAGTAGAATTCACAAGCCTAGGAAACTGAATGTTGGAATTGTGATTGTGGAGTAAAAGAAGTCATTCATGTTATGTATCCTGGGTACCTGGAAGGATGGTTGTGGCCCTGTCAGAAATAGGAAAATTAAAAGAGGGGGGTTTGAAAGAATTTACAGTATGTTTTGTTTTGGACATGTTGATTTGGTGATGCCTATATTGCAACTAGTTCAATTTGTCCAATAGGGTGTTTGAGATGTGGGACTGGAGATCAAGAGAGGGACCTGTAGTGGAGGTGCAGAGTTGTGAGTCACGTGCCTTGAAATTATAAGTGAACTCATTGGAAGCATTATTATACTAATTTTTAATTGACAAAATTTAACTACAACAGGAGAAAACGCATTTTTCTTTCATTTGGAAATGTTTTGACATTTCCCATTCATTGCTAAAATTGAATAATTATATGTGGTTACTGATTGAGTATCACAAGCAAGGTAGATTCTTTCAAAAGAAAATATAAAAGACTATGAAAAACAGTGTATATCTAGCTTCTCTCAGCAGAATTAAATTTAAAATTTATTTAGCTCCCAGGTGAAATGAATTTGGCAGTAATCCAAACTAATCACCATTAGAGACTCTCCCTCATTGTCATGACTTGTATACAAAACTTGGCAAAATGTAATACAATTATCCCCTGATGTTCCAGAGTTCTTTAAGAGATCCAGTGGGTTCCTGAAATTGGAGGAAGAAGAAAAGTTTTGGGAGCTGACAGATAAAAATAATTATTAACAGAAAACACTGTTTTTCAAAAGATTCAAAAGTGAATTTGTTGATTATTAATTAAGATTAATTAATTTGAGAGGAAGAAAGAAGAAATTGTGGCTAATTTATAAGCAGTGGGAGCCTAGGTGTTTTGTTGTATCCCCCTTTGCTTCTGTAACATGATGTGAATATTCAAGTTGATATCTGAGGACTATATTCCTCATCAGCTTTCAAGGAATCTTTGTGTTCTGATAAGCTTTACATGGAAGCTGGCAAGATGAGAAATGGATTTATGGTCAGAGAGGCCTCCCAAAGGCTTATGGATGCTAATCCTTGATTAAATTAAAATATCATGAGTGGTCTCTGACAAAGACAAATTTGTCACTTAACAGCTAGTCTATATTTGGACAAGTTATGCTATTCTCTTGGCCAAATTCACCTAGGAAAACCTTATTTATATAACACAAAAAGATAAAAAAATCAACTTAAACATGCAACAGGTTCTACTGATGACTCTCAAACTTTCAAAACTTCTCAAAGAAAAATATTAAAAATGGACCCCTTGCTGCTCTCATTTTGGAGAAAAAAAATGAATCACATACACAAGTCATGAAAGATGGCTTTCTGTACCACTGAAGGGAGCACCTATATCTGTGAGATGATAGATAAATCAAAGTAGTTTTTAGAATCGTTGGGAAGAAACATTTATATAATTAATGTTAAAATGTACTGGGACATATAGAAATGATGTTGTTTGTTTATCATCACCTAGAAAACCATAAACATGGAAATAGTCTTTGGTAATCAATTTGTCTCTCCTGACACCTTCAGGGAGAATATTAAAGAAAAAAAGACAGCAATTCACTACTATCATTTCTCTGTCCACATTCTCACACTCAACCCCCCAAGAGTGTGGAGGAAATTTTGTTATTATTCTTACACCTCTACAATAGCTGTGATAATTCAAGGCTATACTTAGGAATCTATATATTCCAAGCTTTTATTCTCCCTTCACTTCCCATTCACAAGCACCTAAATACCATCAAAGGTGCTTATGTCCATGACTTGACTATGTCCAATATAGATTATGTTCATGTGCAACAAGGCCAGCTCATGAGGAATCAAATTTCAAAATATTATATAGTTATACATTAGCTTTACTAATTGAACCATTCCATTGCAATGAGAAGTACTGTCAGGAAATAATTTTTTTTTATTTTATTAAAGGAGAACTTAATCTAATAAAATACAGTTAATATTTACAGTGAAGAATTTTATCAAAATTTCTTTTTTATCTTTGAGCAATTAGAGTCCTTTAATCTATTTTTCTATTGCCAAAACATTTGATTTCATGTCTATTTAAAAAAATAGGATATCAAGTAATTTTATCCCAACATATACTCAACAGTTTCTCACTTAAGACTGGCTATCACTTATTTATCAGAATAGAAAACCATATCCTGAGGCACTGAACCACAGGAGCCCTTATTGCTTAGATGACATCCATTGAAAAAATAAGAGAGGCTACAAAAGAAAAAAAAAACTAGCAAATGAGCATTTCTATTATCTGAATATATTAAACTGTCACATTATCAAATCTCTTTGGTATTCTGTATCATTTATAAGCCACATTAACAATATGAAAGTTTTATACAGCATGACTAGTTTTATTGTGTCTATTTTTAACACGTGTTTAAATGAAAAATTGAAAAAAAATAAATATAAATATTTTCTCACTGCATTTTTATTAAGAAATGTAGAATATTCTTCAAGTGAAAAACCAATGGAGTTTTGCTATGATACATGTGTTCAATAATGTGAGAGTGACTCATAGTTGAATTCACCTCTGGATAATTTGCTTTGAGTATTTCTATAGATAAATCTTCTTGGATGCTCTCCAAATTGGACTTCTCTCAGAAACCGATGTTTTGGAGCCTAATTTCCAGAAAGGTTTAACTTAGTTTTTAGTCTTTCTCTTGAAAAAAATGCCTAATATCAAAGTGAGGGTGGGGGGATGATCTCTATAGTTCAAAGTAGGTCTGGATCACAAGGTGGTTGGGGACAAAAATAAAAGTCTCCCAGACCACTTAAGTATTTATAGTAGCATTTTTCATAGTGGTGCAGAGCTGGAGATACAGTAGATAACCAAATATTGAGAAATGGCTGAACAACTCATGATACGTAAAACATAGAACAATATTGTATCATAAGAAATAATGAATCTGTGAAGTATAGAAGTCCATGGAAAGCCTCAAAAAGTATAGTTAGCAGACCCAGGAAAATAATATGCACAATTACTAATATAATTGAAATTGAAAAATAATAAGAATAGAATAAAATGCTGAGAAATTATACTAACCAAGTTGGCTACAAAGAAGAATTAGTAAAACATACCTTCTTGGGGGAGAGCAGAGATTTGCATGGAATTTTGCATGTGATGGGCTTGATTGATGTTGGTTAGTTTTGCTGAACTTTTTTTATTCTTTTTAAAAATATGTAAATAGTGACTGTTGGATGGACTTTAATGTATTATGAAATGTAGGTGAAATAAAAACTAATAATTTTTTAAATGGACCTAGGCCTCCTGGATTTTTTATTTGTTTTTCCTACATGTGTTGGTAGGCTGATTGCTTTTGAATGCCCTGTGGACTTTTTGGTGAAGTCCTCTTTTGATTTCCAGGGGTTGATATGATATTCACTCAAAGGAGCATCTGGAGAACCCCATAATTTCTAAGAAATCCCTCTTCTATCTGTTCTTTGCACTAGACATTATTTATAAACATGGATTTATACTGAGAAAAAATAAAATGGAAAATAAAATAATCATATTTTATTCACCAATTATATGTATTACCTTTCTATTTGTTTCTGACTTTTGTATAGCAGCTTTATGCCCTGACATCTTGCAAATCTGTATTTGAATAATTAAGATTAAGGAGATATAGGCAACTTAATCATCTCTGCAATCTGACTGATTCCAACTTTTGGCAGTGTATCTAGGGCACAGTGCCAGGAATAAGGAAATCTTGATTTCAAATGCAGTCTCAGTCGCTCCTTGTTGTGTGATTCTGGGTGAATCACTTAATCTTTTCTTGTCTCAGTTTCCTCCTCTGTAAAATAGCAACCTACCTCCCAAGGTTGTTGTGAGGATGAAATGAAATGATAATTTTAAAGTGCTTAGGACAGTACCTGGCAGTTAGAAAGGGCTATATTAATGTTCACTATTTTCTTTTATTCTTTCTGTTCCCTGGTCCATACAGACTCACCTAAGAAGGGAGAAGAGATTAAAAAAATTTCTTTGAATATTCACCAGAGGACTGTCTGTGAAAATGTTATATACATTGTCAGACAATATAGATGTTTTGTTTAATTTTACTGAGCTGCTTTTCCATTTTTTTTCTCTCTCTCATTATACTCTGTAACAGAGGATAGCCCTTTGGAGGGGGAAGGAGGAAGGAATTTCATTGAAATTGAAAGTGATTTTAAAAAATCAATATTCTTTAAAACAGACACTTTAGTAATTATTTGTCTTGACTCTTAAGGATCTTCTGAAAATTTACTTTCTTCCTCTTACCCCACAGTTCTTTATCTACTCCGGAATAAAGGGTTGAAATATAGTATCAATAATTTGCAAAATCAGTCAGGAAGTCATTAGAATACTCTGAGGAGCTTCAGTGTGAGAGAAACTAAACCAACTGCTAAGAAAAAGAAATGCCTTCAAAATGTAAGTTCTGCAATACTCATATTCTTTGACTAATGTACCTTTTACATTTAGTAATAAGTTATGAAAGAACACACTTAAATTCACCATGCAAAAATGCTTCCTATGTTGCTATTCCCAGGATAGTGAAATATACTTTCCATTGACTTCATTTACATTTTCAGTGCTATTCAGCATCTCCCAAATGCTATGCTTTCCTAACTCAGATGTGTCTTAACTGTACAAGGATTATATTATCTTGAAATGTCGTGTTGGGTTTTTTCCCCCCACTCCATCACAATGTTTACGATTTTATTTTTCTAATAAGAACAATAACACAGAAGGTCCATTATATATAGCATGCTATATATTTGTTCGGCAGGAAAAACTCAAGTTATTTCATCTGTGCTTTGTCACTATTTAGTTTTCTTATTCTTGTTGAAACAATGTTGAGTAAATATTTAGTGAAAGAATGTGTGGGATGAGTAGGATGTTCTCAAATACTTGTTGATCATTTAAGAAGAGCATCCGAATCGTCACTGTTATCTGTTTTTCTATGTCTCCCAATAATATCTATATTTTGTTACGAAATAAATGCAAGGAGTGTAGAAGAACAATCCTCAATAAAAGAATAGCAAGTCAACTAATCTTTCTCCTTGACATTTCAACCTGGCTGGACCACTATCCTTTGATTATGTTGTTTGTACTCTAGTGATGTATATTTGCCAGCTTCTTCTATTTAAGTTGACCCAAAATTCTAGAAGTTGTACATTTATAAAACTACTCTGAAGGGGATCTAGAACTTCAGTCTCTCTCATAAGCCTTCAGTGGTTTGTAAGAGTTAATTAGGAGTCATTTTAAATTATATGGACAGCTCTATTATCCATGGCAGACCTAATCTAGCATTGTCAGTTCCTCAGAATCATTAGCATTAGCCCTGTCATTTATTAGCTAGGTGACCAAGAGCGAGTCAAAACTTCCATTTTGTTATATGTAATATGAAGAAAATTATTCTCTAAGTAGCTTATTTCCCTTATAGAGTTGTGTGAAATTCACTTTCTAAACTGTAAAATGCTATATGAATAAAAGAAAATGATTAGCTCTTAAATGAAAGTTTTTCTAGAATCACTATACATTGTTTACCATGTATTGTCTATTTCTACTTTGGAAAGTCGTCATTGTTTGAGGAAATCTCTATTAAATTCAGCGACCTTAACATGTCATATATGTTGCCAAAGAAAAAGAGGAAATTTGTGAAGCAGTAGGAAACATCAACAATTTATTTTAGTTTTTTTCCTAGCAAAGGAAAAAAAAGGAAGAGTAGGTGATATGATTCTTTCCAGTTATTTGACACTGGGCTGAAAACAATTGACTTGTTATTCATAAATATTTTAAGCTTTTTGAAGAATATAATATTTGAAAAACCTTTCTTTACTTAATAGAGGCCACAGGGGTATCATGGGCTTGGTATGATTTGCAGAAAAATTTTGTTGAAGAGAAGGGAGAGCATAGTAATTGTTCTGATTTTAAATCAAAGACAGATCAATATAGAAGGGAAAGAAGCAACTAAAGAGAAAAGCTCTTAACTATACTCTGAAGAACAGTAGATCAATGAATACAAATTGCAATATTTACCCATTAAAGATAAGTTAGTTCAAGGTCTACTGACAGAGAATAGTTCTTGTATCTAACAGTCTGTTTTCAGGACTCCACCAGCAATTGACAAAATGTCTCACCTACTATCCTTGTGGACAAGAAGGAGATATGCATTAGCTGATGACAGATTTAGGATGACAGCCCCTAAGAGGTTGGAATAATGTGCTGTTATTAACCTGAATGCAGTTCTCAAGTGGAGTAAAGTTTGAGTAAGGAATTCTTGTTTGTTCCTCCTAGAAGAGAACCAAAATACTATCACAATGTTGGGGTCAATGTAGAGTGTACCCAGGTATGGTTGATCATACCAAGTCTCTACCACAGGTTAGGACCAAATAGTCCAGATAACTAACCCCTTTGGAAGGGAGATATCCCTAAATTTGCATGTCTCCATGTTTCTTTTGCACAACTGCAATTTTACTTTGCTCATAGAGGAAAGTGTTTATGCACTTTCCTTGATGTGGGCACACCATGATGCATGATCCTCTGCCAATATCAGCTTCCTCCTGACCTTTCCCTCCATACCTTTCTTTCTTTCAAACTTTTCTATTCTTGTAAAGGGCACTATCATCCTCTCTGTGATATAGACATATGACCTTAGTTTTTTTTTTTATTTATTTAAAAAGTGGATTTTATTACTGTGGAACACCATGGGACTGTCGGGGTACATGGTCACCCAAATCAGACAGCACTTTGGCACAGACAGCGTACAGGTTTTATAGAGGTTCCATAGCCAGGTTACATAAGCTGAAATTACAGTGATGTAAGCTGAAACTCAAATGATTGGTCAGTGTATACTTGAGACTAAAATTAGTGATTGGTCAGTATACATTTGAATCTCAGCCAGCGCGAAACCCTACAATTAGTGATTGGTTAGTATACATTTGAATTTCCTGCTGGCTCCAAACCCTAGGCTGGGACTCCCACCCACAGATCAATCAAGGGTAAGCAAGGGGTGGGGGTTCTGCCTATTTACAGATTAAGCAAGGTGGAGTTCTCTGTTTTACAAATCAATGAAGGAAAGGTTGGGCTGCCTGTTTTACAAATCAAGGAAAGGGTGAGTGGATTTGTGTCTGACATTCAGGAAGGGCAAAGTGACAAATCCATGGGGGAAGGGCAGAGTGGAGCTGGGTCCAACATTCCCTACTCTTTCTTGTAGGTTTGTCAAACCTTTGACATAGCTGGGTTCACATCTAGGGGTCACATCTAGATTGCCCAATTCTGTTCCTAAAGGATGGGGGGTCCCTGACAATTAACATTAATGGAGTTAACACTGGATTTAAGGAATTGTAGAAAACAATGAGATAGGGTCCTACAATTAGGGCTAAGATCAGGAGGAGAGGCTAATACCAAGGCTGATATCAATTTAGTGAGTTAGGGGGATGTTCCAGGGGAACAGCGACTGATACCCATTCTCAGAATTTTCCAGTTCCCTCTGTCCATTAGCAATATTCTGGTGTACCAACTTCAGACTCTCCCTCACCACTTCAGAGTTGTTTGCACAGAAGCAACAAGCCTCACCAAGGACTGCACACAGGCCACCCAGTTTAAGAAGGTCAAGGCCTCTGCGGTTCTGAAGAACCACCTCTGCCAGAGAGTCCACCTGTCTTTCCAGGGCTGAGATGGACTGCTCTATGTGGGAGAGGTCAATATTTACCTGTGAGTTGGCCTCCCCCTTAATCAAGGCTGCCATCCCAGTCACTGCAGAACCCACAAGGCCCAAGCCCACTGAGATGGGAATGAAGAGTGGTACTGCCCGTCTTTGGTGGTGGCTCAGTTGCCCTGGGAGGAAGGTGACTCGGGGAATTATGGCCAGTAGGATACACAGGGGGCCCTCAGTGTGTTGTTGTCTGAGGAACACTGCAGCAGAGACATACTGGGTAAGGCTATTATGGCATGCCCACCAGGCTCCTAGAGGGGCAGGGAACTAGTCTGAGCTAGAGCCCTGAGTCATGTGGGTTTTTTCCACAACTTGAGCTATACTGAGAGCTGGATAAAGGAGTGCTGGATGTGAGGCAGAAACCTGTTCCCTGTACATCCCCGAGGGAGAGCCTTGGGTGGTCTCAATCACAATTCTCTGTGTCGGAAATAGGGTTGACTAAGGCATTTAGTGCCACCCCTACATAGTAAGGAGGCTGGGGTTCAACACAAATCCAGAAATCTTTTCCCAGCATGTGGTTAGAGCTGTTAAGTGTTTTATGAACAGCTGACAGAGGGGCAATTAAGGGGACCTGATAATCATGAGCTTCCTGAACCTTTGAAGATGAGGGGGGGTGTATGACCTGACAGGCACCCACATGGTGGCAGCTGGCATTGTGATTTGGATATTGGGGCTCCCTATTGGGGCAGGGATAGCCAATTCCCCTATGGGACCAATGGGGTGGCGGTCAGGCAGGGGTACAGGTGGCTTTTTGATTATACTCAGTACTAAGGTCTTTCCCACCTGCACTCCCTCTTCCCCTTCAGGGACTATGATTCCCAGGACTCGAGAAACCGGGGTTCCCCAGGAGGGGTGAGAGGGATTTTGAATGGTGAGATTTGGGCATGGGTTGCTAGGGGGCAGACAAGATTGTATGGATGAGGAACAATGGGTCAATCCCTCACTACTGCCTGCCTAGTAGCACAGGGAGGCACCAGGACTAGGAGAGGGGAGGTGGTAAACTGTGACACAAGCACAGGCGAATGGACATCCTGTATCTGAACAGAGTAGGTAACCTGCATCTACTGGTGGGCCCCCAAATAGTCCAGTTCTGGGGAACAGGGAGTTGAGGGGTAGCTGTGTGCTCCAGTTCTGGAAAAGTCCAGGATTGTCCATTTCCTGTGGTTAACACCCAGGTATAGCTTGGTCTGGGGGCATGGGGATTGTGGGGGACCGTGCAAGGAGGTAAAAGGGGAATCAGGGAGAGGATTGGATAGTCTTAGCTTTAGGGGGTGCTCGTGGATTTCTGTTTTCCATTCTGAGGTGACAGCAGGCTTCACTCTGGTGCAATGGAGCCACTTTGTCAGCAGTAGGTGTAGTGGGGATCATGAAGTGTGGTCCCTTCCACCTCAGCTCCAGACCATGAATTTCTTTTTACCAGCACAGAATCCCCAGGTTGAATCAGGTAAGCTGAGGCAGAACTGGGGATTGGGATCAGGAGAGCTGAGGGAAGGAGTTTTTTTTTTTTTCTGCAGACCCTGAAGGAACTTGAGGGAAGAGTTAGTGATTTCAGCTTTTAGATCTTCCCGGATTAGAGGAAGAATGGGTGGTGGTCTTCCAAATATATGTTAGGGAATGGTCTGGAGTTTCTCAGCCTTGAGTTCTGAGCTCTGAGAAAATTTCAGATGCTGGCTGCTCAAGGAAGTCAAAGTTAAGAATCCAAGGACCTGACCCAGTTCTCATGGGGACGCCAAACCTTATCTGCTTTGTTCAGCTTTTCATAAATAGACTTTAAAACAGTTTGAATTAACCTGGTGTTAAAAATGTTATCTTACTTTTCTCTCAACTAAAGTATCTCTGATTAAACTAAATATCAGGCACCCAAGTACCCCATCATTCCAAGCACCTGATCATCCCCCCCATTAAACAGCTGGGACCCAAAATCATTTGGGTAGATCTATGTTTTATAGGGAGCTGGTTATACAGATTATATACAGTATACAATATACAGTGAATACAGATTCACTCAGAAAGAAAGAGATAATTCAGAAATTGAATCCTTAACATACATTCAGTTACAAATGTTAACTTTTGCTTAGAGCATGAAAGGACTACAAATTCAGATCAAAACAGCCAGATCTCTTCTGTTTTTTACAATCTCATTAAACCTTGATGAAGAAAGTTAGTTGAAAACTTAAAATGATCTTAAGCAATTTGCATAACTTTCTGCACATGATCTAATTCTAGATGAGAAATAACATTAGATTTTCAACTAAGCAGACAAAAACCTCACAAATGCAGAGATTACATTCTTAGGGGTGTGTCAGTGAGATCAGATCTCCTAAACCTGGGCTTGATCTATAACCTGAGGACAATCAGAGACAGCTGGGGAGAAAAAAGCCAGTGGGTCTCCACTGAATGAGGGGTGGAAATGGAAAGGGGCTGACCCAAAAAAGGTTTATCAGCTTCATTAACAGGGCAAAGGGCCCTCCAGCAGCTACAGAATCCAGGGGCCCAGGATTTTTTGATTAGCTGTAATAGTATTCCTACTTCAAAAATGTTTCTTAAGTACACTTAGCTAAATAGACCCTTAGATACACAATACAGTCTCAGAAAGATGGTAACCAATTAACAATGAGTATCAAATGACATCAAATGACTTATCAATTGACATCAATTGACCTTATCAATTTTGGCATGGATACAAAGTTAGACAGATATCAACATATGCCAGTCATACAATTCTGATTACAAGTATTTCACAAATGCTATTAATTTTCCTTTTACAAATTGAAGGAACAAGTCAAGCTGAGATAGCAAAAAGCTTGTTTTTTTTTTTTTTTAAGCAATCCCAATATCCTATTTCCAATTTCTAAAAGATTTAATTCTTAGTTAATTTGACCAGGACTTTTAATTGTAAATTTTCCAAATTAAACTTTCAAAATATTGCAACAACAGGGAGAATTTTGGATCTTTTGAAAGTGAGCTTTGAATTTGCCCATCTCAAAGCTCCACACTTAATTGGCTTTAATTGGTCAGGCAGAAGAGATTTTTAAATTTGACAAAGAGGGGCCTGCCTCCCTACCTGCCACTATGCTCACAAGGAGGGATCTGCAGGGCCTTCACCTTCTCTTGCCACCAGCCCTTAATCTGACCCAGGAACCAGGCTGGCTCTCCCTTCCCCCCCAGCCAATGACAATTAGGCTGGGTTAATGGATTTCCTGAGGGGATGGCTCACTTAGAAGAGGGTTCTTCTGGAAACTAAGATATCATCTTCCCAGTGGAAATCAGAAAAGGTCCCTTGAAGGTGCTCTTCTGATAGCCACTCAAATACCTACTTTGCAGGAATAAAAACTTTAAAATGAGACTTTAAACAACTGAGCTCAGGACAAAAGTTTACAAACACTCAAACACATTACAATCCTTATCCACTTGATTGCTGCCCTCAGATTCTGAACAGGAAGCAAATGGGTTCAAGCAAATAAGACACAGATAACAAGACAAACAAAGGTCCATATCCCCACTTGTTTGCTTCCCGCAGATTCTGAACAGGAAGCAAATGGGCTCAAGTGAGCTTAGGACAGACAAACAAACATATAACCAGACCAGATAGGGCAAGAGGGTTGACGTCTCGAGCCTTGCCCGGGAAGAGGTGCCCTATGGGGGCACCATAAGCCTCTTCAGGCTCTCTTTCCCTCCAGACATTTACCAGTATATTTAACCAGACATACTGAGAAAGTATTTAACCAGACATTTACTGGTATATTTAACCAGACATACAACGAGAGTATTTAACCAGACAATTACTGGTATATTTAACCAGATATGCCACGAAAAACATTTAACTTACCCCCCAAACTGGAGGTCCTGGATCCACGAAAAGCCAAATGAGGAGCAAGTCAGAGTCAGGAGGCAGGCGCCATCTTCCCCCCTTGAGACCTGGGGCCCTGGAATGTCATCAGGGGCTAGCCTCCCTAGGGCTCTGGGCGAGCAGATGCCTACCTCCAGAGGCTAAGAGCTCTTCTTATTTGGGGATCTTTGGGGTGACATGGAACACCCCGAATCTCACTGGGGCCTCCAAATATTGTATCTTAATAAAAGCAAGACAGAAGATTCCCAAGATTAAATTTAAAAAGTAGATTTTATTAACGCGGAACACCGCGGAACTGTCGGGGTACATGTTCACCCAAATCAGACAGCCGACCTTAGATTTCTTAATCCCACTGATACGTTATATTCAGTCTTTGACCAAATCTCACTTCTACCTTTGCAAGATATCTTTTATAAGTTTCCTTTTCCCCACTTGTATTGCCACTATACTAGTTCAGGCAGTTGTCACTTCTTTCCTGGTATATTGTAATAGCTTTCCAATTGTACCAAGTCTCTCTCCACTCCAATTTATTCCCCCTTCAGATTGTTAAAGTGATTTTTATAACATATACATACATTCCTGTCATTTTCCTAGTCTATAAATTCTAGTGGCTCCCTATTATCCCCAGATTAAATATAAATTTTTTCTGTTTGGGATCTAAACCTCTTTATAAGTTGGCATCTTTCTAAATTTCCAGTTTTCTTATACTTTACTTTCCTTCACATACTTGACAAACCAGAAACAAGGAGAACATCCTCACATACATCACACACCTACACACACACACACACACACACACACACACACACACATCAATGTAAATTAAAAAGTAATTTGGGGAGAAGAGGTGTAGCATTCATTACTGACAGGATCAATGAAGGCCTTTCACAGCGGACAGCTTTAGGGATGAGGTTTAAAGAGAGCTAGATTGTATAGGAGGCCAAAATCAGGGAAGTTAATGAGCATTTATTAAGAGCATACTATGTTCTATACTATGCTAAGTGTTGCGCCCACAAAAAAAGCTAAAAATAGTACTTACCCTCAAGGAATCCACAATCTACTGGGGAAAACAACATGCAAACAATTATGTACCAACAAGATATGTACAAGATAACTTGGAGGTAATCTCAGAAGGAAGGATTTAGCCTTAAGGGAAACCAGGAAAAGAGTAGTGAGAACAAGTTTCAGTAGCACAATAAGTGTGTAGGAGTAGTGTAGGAACCAGTCTGTCAATTCAGTATAGCTGATAAGTGTTGAGAATAAGTTCTATTACTTTAATATGATAGTTTGTCAACTAAGCATAATTAATTCCATTTTGTTTTAAACCTTCCTTTTGTGATGGAGCTCAATTGACTAAATAATTATTCTATGTATAAGTGTTATTTCAAAAATGAGATAAACACTTGTGCATTATGTAGGGAACAGCCTGTATATATTCTTAAAAATACTGTTAAACATATGTGGACCCTCTGACAAGATAGACCACTGAGAAACTATCGTAAACAACTTTATCAGTAATGTTAAAGTAAACTGCCAAGCAAAGGATATGCTAAATGATTTTAGTTAAAAGTATGCAACCCTCTATGAGGTCCAAGTTATAAGCCTGCTCCTAAAGAGGATTGGCTCCTTAATTTCCTTGAGGGATGAGTCCATATGACTTGAGGGCAGTGCTGATTGGTTGACAGAGATTTAAAAACTTCTCAGAAAAATATGGAGGTGGGATATACATGACTTCAGGCTAAACTCATCCAACCTGGTAAGAAAGACATCTAATAGAACATCTAAACCATCAGGGTGGTAGTGGTCTCTTTTTAGAAACTATTATCTCATGTATTGATCCATAAAAATGTGTTTGATTACATTGAGTCTAATATTTCTGTCACACTAGTTAAGAAGTATAAAGGTAAATTTTGGTAGATGTTCACCTGTAGCTACAACCATACTGGCATACCCAGGATGGCTGCTAGCACAGGTTCTTGAATCTGTTTTGCAAGGAAAGATAGCTGTTCAAGGGGTCAGCGGTCTTTTTTAATTACATTCATTAGTCCAGGGGAAAAATCAGCACCCTGAACTTCAGAGAAAATCCAAACAAAGAAAATAGAGAAAATAAAAACAGAGAAATAAAGACCAACATACAGGGCTTCTAATTGTCTGAGAAATTAGCAAAGATCAACAGACAGAGACCAAGGCAATAAATACATACATAGTTATAAGAGAGAGATGCACCGACATCTCTGTTTTCAAAGCGGGGGTGGGGTGAGGGGAGGAGGAGGCACACTCTTTAATGACTACCCAGAGACTAATCTGGTCAAATCACAAGAACACTTTTCCAATGAGTAGCCCCAAAGTAAAATGCTAATCTCAGAGTTTATATACCCTATTCATAGCCAGAGGGCATTATAACCCTCCTAACTCACTGCCTAATTAGAAATTAACAAAAGGTGTGAAAGCCTTCACACAAGCAAGTCTACCCTAAGCAAGCTTCCCTCTATATGTTCCACCTGAAGCCTATTAATAGGCAGGGAAGATCTTATATCCCATTAACATTACATCACCTGAGGCTACAACAGGTTTTGTGAAGAAGTTGGAATTTTAGGTGAGAGGTAAAGTTGGCCAGAAAAACAGGAGGCAGAGATGAGGAGAGAAAACATTCTAGGCATGAGGACTGCCAGTGAAAATTAGAATTCTAAGCATGGGGTCCATTTAGCTTATGTTAAGACTGAGATGAAAGTGGAACTATGTTTATATATGAAGCAACAATCAGGGCAATTTGGCTAGCAGGTAGAATATGTAAAGGAGAATAATCTTAAATTAATCTGGAACACATATGAATTGATAATGGTTTGTGAAAGGCTGTAAATCTTATTCATTCCAAGGAGTTTGTATGTTATTCTAGTAACAGTACCATTGTGATCAGGAGAATGACATTGTCAGGACTGAGTTTTAAGAACGTTTCATTGGTAGCTATCTGCAGAATGGATTGGAGAAGATAAAGACCAGAGGAAGGAAAATCAAGAAGGCAACTGCATAGTCCAAATCAGAGGTGATGAGGGCCTGATTTAGAGTGTTGCCTTTTTTCAGTAGAAAGAAAGGGGTAGATATAACATGATGTGGAGATATCATTCCCAAGGTTCAATAACTCCTTGGAAATGAGCAAGTAGTAGTTTAAAAAACAACAACAACAACAAAAGGTCTTAGATGTAAATGGTAAATGTTCCTAGAAGGACTATATTACCTTTTATAGGAACAGGAGAGTTATAAAACCAGGGAGCTTGAGGGAGATGAGACTGGGATAATGAGTTGTATTTGTGGAATAATGAATTCCCATGGGTAATCTAGGTGGACATGTTGTGCTAACATGTTTAAGTAGAAATAATACTGAATATGGAATAAGAAAACTTGGTTTTGATTCCCGATTCTTTCTCTCATGTTAAGATTTTGGGGCATCACCTAATCAAACTGTTTCATCTACAAAAGTAAGATGATACCTATGTCTCTGAGGTGTAAGAAATAAGTTAGATAATTTATAAAAATGCTTTAATTATAAGGCACTATGCAAAAGTCAAGAATTAACTGGTTAGAAGTTTCATTTTCACTAACCTTTTGAAATGAAGAATATAAATATAAATATATATATTCTAATGCAAAATTGGAATTTCATCCTAGAGATTTAATACCCATCCTTGATTTATTTCCTATAAACACAAAATCCTTTCTATATAGAACACTTGAAGCAAAATAGACATATTTTTTTTCCTAGATGATGAGACACCCAGTGAATTTATTTTAGGCATAAAACCCAAAAAGCATCCATGTGTGCAGTTAGGAGAGAGTGAGAAATGCAAGTTTCATACCCAGTGGATTGAATAGTTTTTCTCCAGTCCTATAAGTGTTAAAGTGTGTTTCCCTACTTTGATGAGGCACAGAACAATAAGATACTAGAATCTTAGGACCACAGAATTTTATTTATTTATTTTTAAACAAATGCTTTATTAACTTCTGTTTTACATCATTCATTTACGCCAGATTTTGAGTTACAATCATTTTCCCCCCGTTATTCCCCTACCCAACCTCCCAGAATAGCAGTCCCACAAGATATCGCTTCCTCCAATCTGCTCTCTCCCATATCTTCTCCCATACCCCCTTCGACTTTTCCATTAGAGGAAGGTGAAGCTTTGTGTCCCAATGCCTGCACATCTTATCTCCCTATTACAAGCAAAAGAGTATTAATAATAGTATTTATATATATTTGAAACATTTAATCTTAAGACCTCGAATTTCAGATCTATTTCTTTCCTCCCTTGTCACCCATTCCCTCTGGGAAGATAAGTAATTCAATATATGTTGTACATGTCTAGCTATGCAAAACATTATAATAGTAGATATATTGTACAAGGCTGCTTATAATTCCCTCCCATTCATCCCACCCCCCACCTGATCCATTCCCTATTTGATCCTGTCCCTCTTCTGTAGTGGGTACTTCCAACCTCCCCTCCCCCTAAGGATGCCCTCCCATCCATCATCCTTCCTCTCATCCCCCTTCCCCCTATTCTGCTGCAGGTTGAGATATCCCATTTAGTATGTATGTCATTCTCTCCCAGAACCAAATTCAATGAGGATGTGGTTTTGCCTTTATGCCTTCCTATTCTCCCCCTCCCTTGCAACCACTTCCCCTTGCTTCTTCTACATGAGATAGTTTACCCTACCCTGTCTCTCCGCATCTCCTCTTGCCACTTTCCTCTCTCACCTCATAATTTCATCCCTTGAGTATTCTCCCTTCCCAACAAATTCAACCTATGCCCTCTATCCATATATAACTGTAACCATATACACATACATTCACATATGTATTCATATGACCACACACCTTTCTTCCATTATTTTCATAGTGAGAAAGATATCATCAGTCAAAGTTATTGTTTTGCCATATAGGAATGTAAATAGTTCAACTTTGATAAGTTCCTTTTGATTTCTTTTCCCTGATTACCTTCTCAGGCATCTCTTGCTTCTTGTATCTGGATGTCAGATTTTCTATTCAATTCTGGTTTTTTCCTCAAGAATGCTTAAAAGTCCTCTATTCCACTGAATGACCATATTTTCCCCTGAAGCAAAATACTCAGTTTTGCTGGGTAGGTGACCCTTGGGTTCATTCCCAGTTCTTTTGCCCTCTGGAATATCATATTCCATGCCTTTCAATCCCTCAGTGTAGAAGCTGTCAGGCCCTGTGCTATTTTGATTGTATTTCTACAATATTGAAATTGTTTCTTCCTAGCTGCTTGGAGTATTTTCTCCTTGATCTGGGGATTCTAGAAGCTGGCTATAATATTCCTGGGAGTTTTCTTTTTGGGATCTTTTTCAGGAGGTGATGGGTGGATTCTTTCAACCTCTATTTTGCCCTCTGGATCTAAAACATCAGGGCAATTTTCCTTGAGAATTTCTTGAAGGGTGATTTCTAGGTTCTTTCTTTGATCATGGCTTTCAGGTAGTCCAATAATTTTTTAAATTGTCTCTCCTGGATCTATTTTCCAGGTCAGTGGTTTTTCCCATGAGATATTTCACATTGCCTTCTAATCTTTTGTTTGTTTGGATCTGCTTAACAGCATCTTGATTTCTCATAAAGTCATTAGCTTCCATTTGCTCCAGTCTAACTCTGAAGGAATGAATCTCCTCAGTGAACTTTTGAGATTCTTTTTCCATCTGGGAAATTCAACTTTCTAAGTCATTCTTCTCCTCATTGCCCTTTTGGGCCTCCTTTGCCATTTGAGTTAGTCTGTTTTTTAAGGTGTTGTTTTCCTCAGTCAGGCTATTGACTCTCATTTCATACTTTTCCTGCATCCTTCTCATTTCTCTTTCCAATTTTTCCTCCACTTCTCTTATTTAATTTTTAAAGTCCTTCTTAAGGTCCTCTATGGCCTGCTACCCGCTCATGTTTTCCCCTGGGGCTTTTGGAGCAAGACTTCTGACCTCACAGTCCTTTTCCTGCTCTATGCCCCCAAAATAGGAGTCTAGGGTTGCATTTTTCTGTTTCCCTTGCCTTGGCATGTTGCCACTTGATTACTTGACTTTTGGGCTTGTTGCCACTGTATGGCCTGGTGCCAGACAGGAACTCTCGCCCCAAATGTGTGAGGGGGCCAACTTCTGTTTCTGGCAAGCTGTAAACCCACCCACGACCTCCACCCAAGATCACAATCCAGATCCAGGGAGGTTAAAGCAAGAGCGATTACCCCCCAAGACTGATCGCTGGATCTCCCTATAGTTTGCAGGCCAGGAGCTGGAGGTGCCTCTGAGAATTACAAAATGGTGTGTCTCCTCAGCCGCTTCTAGCCCCCAGGGGAAGAAGCTGACGCGTTCCCCAAATACTGGTCCCAAAGTCCATAGGGCACCAACCTCTTACTTTGTCCTAGGCATGTCTATGTTGATAATTCTGGAGTCGCCACAGCTGCTGGTACTCTGGGGTCTCTCCAGCTGGCTGCTGGCCCTGCCGCCCTGGGGCTAAAACCTTGGCTCATGGGGCCCTGGGCTCTGCTCGGCTCAGCTCCCTTGCTCTGCACACTGCCGGCTCCCAGAGCACTGCGCTGGTCCTTCCTGCAGGGCTGCTGGGCTGTCCTCAGTGGGAGGTTAGCTTCTCTGTGTCGTTCTGTGGGTACTGGGGCTCCAGAAGTTGTTCAGAGTCCCCTTTTACATAGTTTGGGGGGAATCTGGGGGCAGAGTGGCTTGGATGAGCTGTTTCTACTCTGCTATCTTGGCTCCGCCCCCAACCACAGAATTTTAAACCTGGAAAAGACTTCAGTCTAAGGCTTTAATTTTATAAATAGAAAAATTGAAATGTATGAAGAATAACTTTATTGACCAAGGAAAGAAAGATAGGGTGAACCTCAGTTGAAGGTTATAATATAAATTAAGGCCCTTTTAAGGGACAGCAGGGAGTACCTGAGTGTCAAGATAGGAGTATGAAACAGTTAGTGGAAAGAGGACACAGGAGAAAAGAAAAGAAAAGAAGTAGATGAATGTCTACTTAAATTCTCAAAAAAAAAAAAATAGATAAGGGAAAGCTCTCTTTATATTCTTTTCCTAAGAATCCACAAATTTTAGATCAAGAGCAATTGAAAAACATCAAATCAACTGAAAAAAAAAGTTAGGAATTTATTATAAAGTTAAAGGGAAATTTCCTATCCATAAAGCATCACCAACAAACCCCTCATATAGAAAAGAGTGAAAGATAATTTCATATGGGAATTTGATTAAAGAGCAAACAGCGTGAAAATGAGAGATCAAAGGATCTCAACTCTAAAAAAGTATATTGGGGTAAAGGGGGCAGAGCCAAGATGGTAGAGTAGAAGCAGAAGATTCTGTGAAATCCCCCAATAACCACCTCAAATGCTTATAAAATATAACTCTAAACAAGTTTTAGAGCTACAGAACCCATAAAGTGAAAGAGAGAAACAAATCTCCCACTGAAGGCAGCCTGGCAGGCTGACAGGAAGGGTGCATCACAATGCACTGGGAGCTGAGCATGTTAGCCGCATGATTTTGGCCCCGGGGAAGCAGTGATGGCCGTAGATTTCAGCAGAGAGAATCACCAGCAGCTGTGGGGGTATCCAGACTTTCCAACAAATAAACGCCAAAAAGAAAGTAAAAGCTTACTCTGGAACTCTGTTGAAAAGGAAGGCACTGGTCCAGCCCCTGACCCTGGGGCAAGCGGTGGCAGAGGTATGGTGGCTACAGAATCTGCTTTGGGGATGCCTCAGGAGCTACTGGCCTACAGATGTTAGGGGGACTGAGCAACCATTCAGAGGGTAATTGTGCTTGCTTTAACCTGTTTAGATCTGGGTCGCTTTTTTGGGCAGTGGTTCTGGGTTGAGAAACTCCAGTTTGCCAGGGTGGTGTCTGTAGAGAAGGCACCCCCCTGAGACCTCTGACAACATTGGCAAAACACCAGGGATTTGGGACAAAGCTCTCCTCTCTGGAAGCAGATTTATACTGTGGCACAGAGTTCAAAAGTCAAGTAATTGACTGGCAATATGATCAAGCAGAAGCAGCACAAACAGACCATAAAATCCTTTTTTGGGGACAAAAAGGATCAAAGCATGGAACCAGAAGAAGACAACAAAGTCAGAACTCCTGCATCAAAAGCTTCAAAGAACAATATGAATTGGTTACAGGACATGGAGGAGCTCAAGAAGGATTTTGAAAACCAAGTAAGAGAAGTGGAGGAAAAACTGGGAAGAGAAATGAAAATGATGCTAAGACAAGCAAGAAAAGAGAGTCAACAACATGACTGAAGAAAATAATACCTTAAAAAATAGACTAACTGAAATGGCAAAAGAGGCCCAAAAAGCCAATGAGAAGAAGAATGCCTTAAAAAGCCAAATTTGCCAGATGGAAAAGGAATTTTAAAAACTCACTGAAGAGGATAATTCCATCAAAATTATATTGGAGCAAATGGAAGCTAATGACTTTATGAGAAATCAAAATACTATTAAACAGATCCAAACAAACGAAAAAAATAGAAGGCAATGTGAAACACCTCATTGGAAAAACCACTAAACTGGAAAATAGATACAGCAGAGATAATTTAAAAATTATTGGACTTCCTGAAAGCCATGATTAAAAAAGAACCTAAAAATAATCCTTCAAAAATTCTCAAAGAAAATTGCCCTGATATTTTAGAGCCAGAGGGCAAAATATAAATTGAAAGAATTCACTGATCACTTCTTGAAAAAGATCCCCAAAAGAAAACTCCTAGAAATATTATTGCCAAATTCTAGAATTCCCAGGTGAAGGTGAAAATATTTTAAGCAACCATGAAGAAACAATCTGAGTATTGTGGAAACACAATCATGATAACACAAGATCTAGCAGCTTCTACATTAAGTGATCAAGGGGCTTGGAATATAATATTCCTGAGGTCAAAGGAGCTAGGATTAAAACCAGGAATCACCTACCCAGCAAAACTGAGTATAATGTTTCAGGGGAAATATATAGTCATTCAATGAAATAAAGGACTTTCTTTTTTCTTTTTTTTTTTTAGTTTACAAAAGGCAAGTTTAATAAGATTATTAAAATCTATTTTGTAAGTTCTTACAAGGATTAGTATTTTAATACATAGGAATATAATGGTCAAAGTAAGCATTTCTCATTGATATAAATGAAATTATTTTAAATTTCTTAAACAAGTCACTTTAACCTTTCTTGGCATTCATCGTTTCACCTGTAAAACAAGGAAACTGGACGAGGTGATGTCCCCGTACTGAAAATATTTTTATTCATATTTTTCGAGACTGTTTATTGCTGAAAATGTACTAACAAGATTAACTAAGCAGCAAAAATATGTATTATATCTAAATCTTATGATTTAGAGCCTAAGTAATCATCTGGTTCAAACCTTTCCTTTTATGAAAGAGGAAACTGAAGCTCAAAGAGGTTAGCTGACTTGCCCAAGATCACTAAAAGAGTAAGAAACAGAGCTGGGATTCTGAACCCATTTTACAGTAAATTGTAAAATGTGAGCTTTGTTAGCCTACATTTCTGACTTCTTAGTCATTCAATTAGGTGTTTAATAAGATCTTGAGAAACACCACTACTTGTAGGAGGGCAGAAAAAGGCAAAATAAGATCAATTCAATTTCATTGACATTTATGAACTGCTTATATCTGTGGAGTCAGCACCAAAACTTTGATAGAAAAAAAAAAAGATGGCTTGTCCAACCTAGATAGGCTGAGGCAGCCACCACTGTGACAGTCATTTTTATCCCTTAGCTTATTTACATTTTAAGAAAGAGAAGGCAAAATAATTTTTTAAATGACCACCACACCGGCAATACTGTAATGTTGCTATATTACATATAAGATTAAAATGTGGGAATTTCTATACTTTGTGAACTCTGGGGATGGAGCCTGTTATTTTAAGCAACCTGTTCAGAAATAAAGCAGTTTTACTAAACAGTGTTAGCTGGGTGATGCTTTATAAGAGCATGTGGACACCCTTCATCCTTTAACAGAAGTGATGTTTTGCTTTCAGATATAAGGAAACTCAATGGGTTGTGTGCCAACAGAAACATTTAAAATTTATATCATAATTACAATGGACTATAAAGATATAGACTTGTTTATTGTTAATCCTTGGCTCATCACTGGTAGATTTTTTTCAAAAATAAATTTTTAAATAGAAAAATTCTGGAAGTCTAGTATGGCTTAGCATCAAATCTAACTTCAGATCAAAGGAGAAATAGAAGAATTCTATACTTGTAGAGTAAAACAGTAAATTTAGGTTGATTCAGTGACTGGGAAATAGAACCGTCCACTAAATTTCTCAATTTCGCCACATAACAAATGTTTTAGAGACTTCTTAAGCTATTCCCATATACATATATGTGTGTATGTGTGTGTGTGTGTGTGTGTGTGTGTGTGTGTGTGTGTGTGTGCATATATATATATATGCACCATTATTTATAGAGGATTGTCTCTAAGGGAGAGAGGCTCCTATAATATGTGCAAATTAATTGCTCTTTTTGAGCAGTGAGTCATAAGGGGTAACAGATACCTAGCTAACTCTTTCAAGAGGACACTGTATTGACAGCCAGTGTTGACTGTTACCTCTGATCTTGGTAATATATGATGGCCAAGTGCTGAATGGTGTTATTCTCTAGTAAACAGGAAGAGAACCATCTTCACCGTCACACCTTGAAGTCTCCATAGGTAATTTGGCGATTTTGAACTGTATTATCATTTGGACAGAAAATTATTTAGTAAATGTTATGGAAGTAAAGTCAAACTGGACATTTTCATGCTGAAATGATTAGTGCAAATAGCCTCCACAGTTCAACCAAGTTCAATGGTTGGTAGAGCTGATTAGGAAGTATATTACCTGCTATGAAACTCAAAGTAAATGGTTTTTGTCTTTCAACTTATATCGTATCAATCAAATATCACAGCACAGTGACTGTAATACCATTATGCTTTATTTTAATTAGGCAATTCAGTTTTTACTTATTCAGGTACACTGGGAATACAGATTCTTCCATGCAGGAATAAGATACACACTCATCAAATTACTCGTCCACCATGATAATAAAAAAAACAAAAAACATTTGCATCTTTAAAACACAGAAATAATTTTTGGCTGATTGTGTTGCTCATTAATTCCTTTATGGGTAAGACGAAATTCAAGTTAGTCATTATAGAAAATTAAGATGATTCCCAGATCATGTTTTTCAACTTGTGATTAGAAGCCATTATGAAGAGCTAAAAAATCTTAGGCTTAGTAAATATTTTAGAAGGGAGGTGATCTCTGCAAGTTGTCACTCTCCAAAACAATAGAAATGAATTTTACCTTAGGTCTAATGCTTATAAGCTGTCAAAACATCCCTCCTTCTGTGCATGTATAGATTATAAAGATACATGAATTCTACATGGTTAACATGGAGCTTATTAGTCACTGAAAGAAGATTCACTCTCTGAACTCTCTTTGGCATCTGTTTCACCTTCTCCATCAGGCACTGGGGCATCTGGCCTCTCAAGAAGATGTGGGTCTAGTCCTTCAGATATCATTTTGTTTCTTATTGCCATCACAGGAACACCCACTTGAACCATTTTGAGATATCTGGCATATCTTGGATCCTTGGCTACAGTTAAGATATGTTCTGTGGCTGCTTCACATTTCTGTGATCCAGTGTCTTGTACACTCTTCTGCTCAGATTGAAGAGACAGAGATGACTGTTGACCTGTGGGGGCTTCAGGACCATTTCTAACACCATTAACATTTGCAGTTGATATTTCAAATTTAACATCTTCTAGATCCAGAATAGATGATAGCTTTGCATCCAAAATATTGAGAGTTGTTTCAATTTGTTGGATGCCGAGAGAAAGAGCTGACAGTTTCTCTTCACAAACTGTAGGAAATCGGTTGAGAAACTGTACAGTATGTACCACAAACTGGTTTGGAACTGCAACAGTCCTTTTCTGTTGAATTGCTGGTACCTTGGTCAGCTCTATGCCTGACCCCATCAGAGGCAGCCCATCTTCGTGCATGTCCCTGGCGAGTGGGCCCCACGCCCCTGCTTTCCCAGCCTGGATCCCATGAGAAGATCGAGTTTGGTCCCCACAGTCTAAAGTCCCACGGCCCTTTTCCAAAATAGAGGACTTTCAAACATTCTTGATAAAAAAAAAGAGAGTTGAATAGAAAATTTGACATTCAAATACAAGAAGCAGTAGAAGCATGAGAAGGTAAACAGGGAAAAGAAATATTAAGGAACTTATTAAAATTTAACTATTTACATTCCTACTTTTTAAAATGATAATTGTAACTCATGAGACTTTTCTTAGTATGAGGACAGTTGATGGGAATATATATGTATGCATACATATATATTTATATAAGAGGGTATATTGCATATAAATGTATATGTAAGTGTATGTATATATGTGTACATATATACATAGACAGAGGGCATACCATCAGTTGAATAGGAAGGGATGATATCTAAAAAAATAAAATTAAGAGATGAGAGAGGAATATAATAAGAGCAGATAAGGAGATATAGAATAGGGTATATTACCTCATATAAAAGAGGCAAGAGAAAACTTACAATACAAGGGAAGAACAGGGAGGCAAAAGGGAATGAGTCAACCTACTCTCATTGAATTTGACTTAAGGAGAGAATTACTTACACACTAAATTGGGCATCTTACCCCTACAGGACAGTAGGGGGGAAGGGGATAAGAGGGGAGATGATAGAAGGGAGGTCAGATGTGGTGGGGTAGTTAGAAGTGCACACTTTTGAAAAGGGACAGAGTCAAAATAGAAAATAGACCAAGTGGGGGGTGGGATAGGATGGAGGGAAACATAGTCAGTTTTTCACAATATATCTACTTTGGAAATATTTTGTGTAACTACACATGAATAACCTATATTGAATTGCTCTTCCTCCCAGTAGGGGTGGATGATGAGGGAAGAAGAGAAAGAATATGGAAATCAAAGTTTAAAAATAAAATGTTAAATATGTGTATATATATATATACATATATAAGTATATATATATATACATACATATACATGTGTGTGTGTGTGTGTGTATATATATATATATGTATATATATATATACATATATATATATATTCCCTTTCTTTATTAATTTGTTGGTTTACTTTGAGTTTACAAGATTCAGTTCCCTGGTTCTTTGAGTTTCAAACTTTTTCCCCCTCCTGCCCCTTTTCTCAACCCCTCCCCTCCATGGTGGCATACAGTCAGGTATAGGATCTGCAGATACTTTTACATTAGACATTGGTCAGGTTGAAAAGAAGGATTGTAATAGATGGAATGAACAATAGGAAAGAGGAAACCAAACCAAACAAGAAAGAGAAAGAGAGCAGGTAATTTGCTTCAATTTGCATTCATGTTCTTTCTGGTTCTTTCTCTGAATGTAGACATCTCTCTTGATAAAGATTCTTTTGAAATTTACTTGTAGCACTGCATTTCTGAGAAGAGTCCGGTCTATCAAAGGTGGTCATCACACAGAAGTTGTATCTGTAATGGTGTACAATTTTTTTCTGGTTCTGTTCTTCTCACTCAGCATCAGTTCATACAAGCCTCTCCAGGTAGATATGAAGTTCATCTGCTCTTCGTTTCTTATGGCGCAATAGTATTCCATTACACTCATATACCATAACTTGTTTAGCCATTCCCCAATTGATGGGCATCCCCTTAATTTCCAATTCTTTGCCACCACAAAAAGAGCTCCTATAAATATTTTTGTACATATGGGTCTTCCTCCTGCTTCTGTGATCTCTTTGGGATACAGCCCTAGAAGTGGTATTGTTGGGTTAAAGGATATGAAATTACTTATAGCCTTTTGGGCATAGTTCCAGACTGCTCTCCAGAATTCTTGGATCCGTTCCCAACCCCACCAGCAATGTATCAGTGTTCCAATTTTTCCACATTCTCTCTAGCATTTATCATTTTCCTGTTTTGTCATCTTAGCCAATCTGACTGGTGAGATGTGGAAACTCAGAGTTGTTTTGATTTGCATTTCTCTAATCAATAGTGATTTAGAGCATTTTTTCATATGCTTATAGATAACTTTAATTTCTTCCTCTGAAAGCTGTCTGTTCATATCCTTTGCTTATCAATTGAGGAATGACATGTATTCTTATAGATTTGACTCAATTCTCTGTATATTTTAGAAATGAGGCCTTTATCAGAGACGTTGGTTGTAAAAATTCTTTCCCAATTTCCCACTTCCCTCTTAATCTTGGTTACATTGGTTTTGTTTGTACAGAAGCTTTTTAGTTTCATGTAATCAGTTATCCATTTTGCATATTACAATGCTCTCTAATTCTTGTTTGGTCATAAAATCTTCCACTCTCCATAAATCTGACAGATAAACTATTCCTTGCTTTCCCAGATTGCTTTCAATATCAGCATTTATACCTAGATCACGTACCCAATTAGACTTAATTTTGATATACAGTGTTAGATAGTGGTCTATGCCCATTTTCTGCCATTCTCTATTCCAGTTTTCCCAGCAGTTTTTGTCAAATAGTGAGTTCTTATCCCAAATACTAGGGTCTTTGTGTTTATCAGAGTAGATTATTATAGTCATTGACTGTTGAGTCCTGTGTACCCAATCTATTCCATTGATCCACTACTCTATTCGTCAGTCAGTACCAAGTAGTTTTGAGGACTGCTGCTTTATAATACAGATTAAATCTGGCATAGCTAGCATAACATGCTAGTTCCCTAGCATTTCTTTTTATTAATACCCTTGATATTCTGGACCTTTTGTTCTTCTAAATGCATTTTGTTACAATTTTTTCTAGGTATATAATTATATATATATATATATATGTTTTAAACATGCACCTGGGAAATAAGATATACAGGCACTGAGGTATAGAAATCCATCATCCCCTACTAGAAAGTCAGAGGGGGGATGGAGGAGGATATAAGAGAGAGAAGATTGGAGGAAGGGGTATTCAATAGAATCGATATTTTGGGGTGGGGGGTAGGGGGAAGATGGGGAGAAAATTTGTAACTCACAATCTTGTGGAAATGAATGTTAAAAACTAAAAATAAACAAATTTTAAGAAATAATAAAAAAGAAAAATATATTAGGCAAAAGAAATATATTAGTGTCCAACAGAAAGTATACCCTTTGTGTTTCTGCAAGTGTCAAGTAAAAACTATATATGAAAAAAGTGAGAGTTGAACTCCTTAAAGATAAAAATGGCAATTTTTGTTACCAATTTTATTCCATTATCATACTCAGCACAATCACAATGAAAAAATGTCTTTATATCGACTTTGCAATCAATGATGTAAAAATAATAAAAGTAGTTAGGATGAAGTGACATGAGCTAGAGGAGAAATTGTCGATCATTAATGCAGTTATGAATAATAATAAAATTTAATACTTTCCTGTTTTCATTGCTTATTCTAGCAAATTACATGTTTAATTCACTGTTTCTATATTGCTAAAGGAGTGCATGTGCTGTCAACATGTATATGTTATTTTAGGATCAAGAGGAGTATTGAAGTTGTGATAGGTCTGCTACTTGAAATGGCAAAACCCATGGTAAATGGTGGCAAAGAGACATTAGGCCTCTTTAATTCCATTCCATTCTTCTGCCAAGTGTCCTGTGTTTACTGCACTGAATTGTCATGAATTTCAGGTTCCAGCATAGAATGAGCACTCTCTCAAGCTACAATAGTGTTAATCATCTCTTTGCTAATATTTATCGAGGGACACAAGGATCAAGAATGTATATTAAAAACCAAACCCAGTAGCTGTGTCACCAGGTTCTCCTTGATTCTTGATGACGCCCCTCCCCCAACAAGACTTTTCTTTAATCACAGTCATACCCCCTGTGGATTATGAGAGCCTCATCAGAATCTAGGAACTATGACCTCCCTCCCTGACACTGTTTTAATCACAATTACAAGACGCCATGTTAGACAAGAATTCACTATGGCAGTTGTCAAAACAGTGGGATAACTTGATCTAGAATCTACATTTTTCCCTTCCTCTATTTTGTAATTCCTGGACCCTAACCTCTTGTCTCCCACTTCAGCTTTATTTCCTGTTCTCATCTACTTAAATTCTTATTATACCTGCTTTTATTGCTATTCTTGAGGCAGTACCTTCTTTTAGATCTACTTAAAATAATTAGGATTTAAAGGGGTTGGTAATAGGACCTGGCTAAAGTCCAAGACATCTATCCGATAAACTGTGTCAAACTTGGAAGGAGCAAATAAGCAAGGGATTGAAAACAAAGTAAAGTGAACTAGTGGCAAGAGAGGACTTCTCAAACAGCAATGAATTCTATTCATTAGACTAAGACAAACCATATCCAAGGATAATTAAAGAATATGTGGATTTAATTTCTCAGACACTACAATCTTTAAAAAATTAAACATAAAGAATGGAAACAACTGAACAAAACAGGTCACAATCAAATGTTGTACTATTTTTTTAATGGAAGAATTAGAGTCTTGCTACTGGTTGGTGCAGTGGATAAATCACAAGACCTGAAGTTAGAGAGACTTGAGCTCAAATCTGGTCTCAGATGCTTACTAGCTGTGTAACCCTGGGCAAGTCACTTAATCAAATTTGCCTTAGTTTCCTCATATATAAAGGAAATGACAATACACTCCAGTATCTTTGCTAAGAAAACCCCAAATAGGGTCACAAAGAGTAGGAACGTGTCTTAAATGACTAGGTAAATAGTCTATAGTCTATGGGCTACTGAGAATGACAACAAGTCCTGGCAAAATTCTGTAATATATTATTAAAAGGAAGTCTGGTGAACACTTAGAAAGGTGATCACTAAAAATAAATTCTTCAAAAATAGTATAAATTCTTAATTCTTATTGAACTGTTATTAGATTAGATATTAGGTGAGACCAGTTGGATGCTATAGACTTGGTCATTAACTTGTTTAATTGACCCCAAATATTTATTTTCCCATTCATGTTTTGTTGATGCTAAATAATCCAAAATGAAAGACAATTTCAAATGTTATATACACCAAATTACATTGACCCTCAGCTAAGATATTCTCTTCACAAGACAATTTCAAATGTGATATATATATATATATATATACCAAATTACATTGACCCTCAGCTAAGATATTCTCTTCATCAATTTTCCCCCAATAGTTAAAGATAAGAATAGAAGAAAAGAGTTGCTCAAGTAATCTTTTCAATTTACCTCTTTAATATTTATCTCTTTATCCTCAAAGACCTTCAGTGGCTCCACATTGCCAACAGAATAAATTATATATTATTAATCCTGACTTTCAAGGACTTCAACAGTATAGCACCAACCTATCTTTACATCCTTGTTTCATATCATTCCCTTTCATATATTTTCTACATTACTACCAAACTAGTCCAGACTACTTTTCCATCTTATTTTTACCATATTCTCTCCCAACTTTGCTCATGTCATCCATACATATTTATAATGGCTTATATAACTCTTTCCATTGTAATTTCTATTCATTCAATATACAAACATTTATTAATCAAGCACCTACTATCAGGGAGACATTTTATTCGATTCTATTGTAGTTTAATTGTTTTTCAGTAGTGTCTTCTCTTTGTAACCTCATTTGGGATTTTCTTGACAAAGATGCTAAGAGATACTGGAATAGTTTGCCATTTCCTTTTTCATCTCATCTTACAAATAAGGAACTGAGGCAAACATGGTACAATGTTAAATGACTTGTCCAGAGTCACACAACTAGTAAGTGATTAAGGTTATATTTGAATTCAGAAAGAGAAGTCTTCCTGGTTGAAGACCTGGGGCTCTATCTACTGTGCCGTCTAGGGTTATAAAAACATAATGGTCCATGTCTTTAAGGAACTTTCATTCTATAAGAATACAACATATAAGTAAACACTGTAGACATCAAAAATATATACAAAAAATACTAAAAGTAAATACAAAATAATTTCATGAAGGTGATACTGAGTGACTGAAAGTGTCTCCAATAGGAGGCAGAATGTTATCTGAGAGCTACATTAAGGGAATGGAGATCATTTATAAATGACACAGAAAGGAGAAAGATTATGTCTTCTAAAGGAATTAGTGTGCAGTCTAGCTTGAATAGAGCACATCTGGAAAAGTGAGATGGAGTCAAATTTTAGACTGCTTTTAATGTCAGAGGAGTTACCATTTTATCCAAAAGGCAGTAGACTTTCCTCCAAATTAACATTTACCATTAGGTCTGCCCTTTGGAATCAGATATTCAATAGTTCTGCATCTTTTGAATTATATGATGAAATATGCTATATTTCTACACTTTATGAACAAGCATAGCATGGGACAAATGTCTAATGATTTTCTAAAATCAAAGTAGACTATGTTTATGAAGTTTCCTTGATATAGCCTCCCTATCAAGAAAGTATATTATGTTAATCTACGACCTGTTAATGATATCATGCTGGATTTTGTTCCTTGCTTTCCTTTCTGAGAGTTGACAAGATTATCTTTGTAATGTGTTCCAGAATTTTTTTAAGGGATTGAAGTCAAGGTCATTCACTATAGTTTTTAGATTCTGTCCTTTTTTTCTTTTCTTTTCCTTTTTTTTTCTTTTTAGAAAATTGTGACATTCACAAAAAGGTGCCCCTTCCATTTTCCAAGATCTTTCAAAGACCAGAGATAATGAATCAGAAATCACATCTGCTGGGTAACTTGCTTCCCTCACTCTGTCATTATTTAGGATGTACTTTATCAGAGGTTAATGACTTGAACTCTTTGAAGATGTCTACATCCTCCCTAACTATGAATCACTTATCTTGGCTTTACACTGCCTGTTAACAAATTTTGTTTTATTCTTCTAAATCCCAAGATCATTCTACTTGAAAAAGAGGAGAAAAACAAAGTAAAAGTTGAACATTTTAGTCTTCTTAATGTATTTAAAATTTTATGACCATACTAGGGAATAGTACCAACTTTTCTTTGACCCTACTCCTGCTTACAACATTGTTAAAAACAGCATTCTTCTGACAGCGGTGCTTTTGGCACATACCTAACATTTTAATAGGCAAGTCAAGATTTAGAGAGGTCAGATAGATAAGGTCGGGGGAAAAGGTACTCTTTAGATTATCCTTCTGTGGACACTTTATATATCCTCATAGGAGGATATCACTCTTCTCTTTCCCCAACCTCCTAGCTTAGGGAGGGTTCTCCTCCTTAGTTCTCTCTCCCTGTTTATAATTAGAAGGGCATATTAATGAAAACTTAATATTGAAAACATCATGTATCTGAGGCATTTTCCTTTTCCTATCTTCTCTCCTTCACAATTCTCATGTCAGGGCAGGACTTCATGTGGTATTAAGACATATATGGTGGAAATAGCTACATACAGTTCTTGCCACCAGATATTACTATAGTTCAAGCTACCAGTTTAAGTAATTGCACATGTGTAAATATTGATTTATCTCCTGTTTTTCCAACTTCTACAATTCTTTTTTAAAGCATTTTAGATATATGCATAAATGTATCAGAAAGAATATTCCAATAATAATTCATAGTTTATCTTACATTCCTCTATTTCCACTCAGTTGCCAATTTTATTTTTTTCCTTCATACCCCCCCTCCCCAAATAATTTACTAATCATCATTTAAACTAATTAACAGGTACTAAAGCAAAAGCAAAGACAAAAGAATACAGCTTAGTTTGTTGCAGAGTTAAAGAGTCCTATTCATTGCATCTATTTTTATGTTTAGCACCAAACCATTCCTTAAGAATGGTTTCATCTTAGAATCACAAGAAATAACCTCACCACCTTTGGTTCCCACAATTTAGTTAGTTCTGTAGCAATTTCCTTCTCAAATTATTGGCTAGTGTCCAGAAAAATCCAGTTTGATACCTTTATAACTCATCTCTGAGAGTATAGAAATTTGTGAGACTGAATGAATGCCTTATTAACATTTCCACTTGTAGTTGTTGCTGGTCAGACCGAAAAACCAAACCAAACTACAGCAAACCAAAGATTTGCAAAGTGAACATTGCCAGATCTAATCATGGAAGAATGAGAAAATCCTTCTGGACTCCAAGAATTGTTATAACCCCAACAGTTGTTATTTAATATAGGATATCATGTCTGTGCTCTCTCAGACATCTGAAGATATGGAAAACCAGGGGCAACACAAGGGTTGTTGACTGCAGCAGATGCTGTTTCTGATAGAGGCTACATACAAACATGTGCTTGGAGGTCCAGGATGCCAACAAAGCTTTAAGGAAGAGGGAAGGTAGAGATCACATTTTGGTTTTGAACAAAGAGCTTCAAATTCAGACTATCATGATAAATTAGAAGTAACAGTCAGAAAAAAGGCACTCTGGAGTTATGAAGGATTGGGAAAGGCTTCCTAAGAAGATGAGATTTTAGCTGGGCCTTGAAAAAAGTCAGGATGTAGATACAAAGAGAGACAGAATTACACAATTTCAAGTGTAGAGAATACACCAGTGAAAATGTCTGGAGTTAGGACATGGTATTTCTTGTTTGAGGTCTATGTTTGGGGATAACACAGTATGAGTGGGCTTGACATGGGATGGGTAGAGGGATGTGTAAGAAGAATGGCTACCCTACTTTGATTGCAATTGTGCCATGGGCTGCTCAGTGTCTAGCACTTAGCATGATCCAGAGACGTGAACAAGAAATGACCAGGCCATGTGGGTGATGAACATTTATTGATTCTTAGGACAAAGTTTTTATAGAGCAGTGGGACAAAGGAAGGGATGAAAGGGATCCAAGTATTCATATCATTATCTTAGCCTGTCTTATCCTGGAAATAGCATGGCAGTAAGGCCTTTTGTTCTCTAGGTGCCAGACAGTCTTAGGAAAAGTCAGTTAACTCCTTTCATATGCAGTCACATTACAAAGGATGCTCTTTAGAGCTGCCTTCAAGGCCTGAAGCCAAAGCCACATCATCAAGTACATCTGCATAGGAACTGACCACCTAAGAATTCAAATATTTAGGTTTTGAACAACTAAAGTCTTGGGGCAGAGCCTGTTGGCCTCAGAACTCAAACACCATCCTTACAAGTGTAACCCATACCAAAAGAACTCAGGAGCTAACTTGAGGAAAAATCGCTTCTCAAAGAGGTCTTTAATATTTGGGTCCACTGATATCAATGTAATTATCTGAAGTCCTCTTTGGCTCCCCACATAATTGCATGAGACCTGGACATTTATCCCAGAATACTGAAATCCATGATCACTTAAAGAAAACTCTTACACAGGAAAAAAAAAATACCATATCTATGCTATAGGAACTGGAAGGAAGGAAGTACCATACAAATAGACCAGAAAAGCATCATAGCCTCTCTTCCACTCTGGAGCTCTGGACATGGAACATTTAAATAGTAAGAGGCAGAAATGCCATTTATCTTTGGAAGCTAGCTTTAATTATGCGGCTTATTACACAGTTTTATTGTACTTCAGAGAAGGGAAAAAGACAGGTAGATTTTTGACCCAACAGGACAGTTCTTTTAAAGGCATTAGGTCTTCCTGGTAGAGTTTCCTTCTCTTTCTACATATATGTTCCTATTACTGTAAATGTGCCTTTCCCCCCCTAGGAGAATGAGGGAAAGCAAGAGATATGTTTATGTCTTGTCTTAAGGCAGAGGTGCCTAAAGTCTTAAGCATAGGAAATACCAAAGAGATTTGCTATGCCACTGGGTTATGGGAAATCACATACTTAATGGCACCTCCGGGGCATTTCTTTTTCCTTAGAATATATTTATGTCAGAAAATTAAGGGTCCTGAGAAAATATGAAACATCACAAGGCTTGGGGGGAAATTAGGCCAGACATACATGCAAGGACTTTGTTCATAGTGTTACCCTAAGAATTAAAGTTCTGACATCTCCCCAGAATGAAATTTGAACTCTTGGATGCTAATAATTAACATTTATCTAAGTATGACTTTAAGGTTTACAGCGTGCTTTCGATCCAACATCCCTGTAAGACAGATAGCATACTACTTACTATTATAATCTCCATTTTGCAGAATAGGAAAACAACAGTTCAGAGATTAAGCAAGCAGAATGGAGAATTGCTGATACTAAATAAAAGAGTTGGAATTCAAATTCCTTTCTTTTCACTTCAAGTTCAGTCTACTATGTGTCTCACTATGGTGCTTCTGGTTTAATTTGCTAAGCCTGAGTAGAGAGTCCTAAAACTGGAAAGCAATTTAGGTCAGTTGTGAATACTTATAAATACCCTCGAAGGCCAGACATATGTTTACCATAAAGTGAAAATGATTAATTAAGATTTAGAGGCTGTATTCGGGTTTTGAAGTTACTAAATTGTACCACAGGTTCATCTGAGGTTTCAAATTAGATTTTTTATTTAGTCAGTTTACAGCTACTGTGAGCTTCCTTGTTAATTTATGTTTCCCTGTAACTTGCAGCATCTTGGCCTTGTCATAAATACAATGCATCTTATTTTTATCTTATATCTTTAGTTAATTTCTTTAAGCTTCAGAGGCCCAAATTCATTCATCCTCTTAACTACAGGGAACTTGGCCCAAATAGCATTTATGGCAAAACTGGCCTGTCATAGGAGTGCTTTTATAATTATAAATATTGATTTCCCACTAGAACATAGCACAGAATTCTGAGGTAATGCTAAGGGCAGCTGATCCTTCAGCAATAGAGGGAGTGTAGGATGATGAAAAATGCCTATTTTTGGTGTAAAAATACCTCAATTCTGGTCCCAGCTTCAACAGTGCCTCTGCATATGACCTTGAGTCTGTCATTGTTCTTCCTGGGGCCTCAATTTTCATATCTATACATTTTGGGGATGGTGCCAGTTTAAATCCATGGTTCTCAGTCTTTTACCTTTTACCTTCTCTGGCTCCATGATGCCATGGATATAGGCATTCATTGACCAAGACAGGCAAAACCAACCCAAATATATATATATACACACACACACACATATATATATAGTCCCTCTGGGGAACCACTGGGATCTGTCGGAGCCTGAGACTGCCAGTCTCCTAATATATTGAATTCTCCAGTGCCAAATGAATGTTCAAGCAGTAAGCTTCCTCTTCCCAGAGTGAATGAGATTAGCTATTAACATACTTTAACTGAAAAGAGGAAGTGCTTAGCAGTCAGAGGCTGAAGAGAGATTCTTGATCCAAGACAATGTTAGTAGAATGAGGGACTGAATGTGAGGAGTCAGCAAAGAAATGTAATCTAGGGTCAAGATAGAGGATGTGACACCAGGTTGCTTCCAAATTAACAGATGGATTCCAGGAAAAAACAAACAAACAAACAAAAAACAGAGTACATATAACTTGAAAGGCTTTGTGGCTGTTTGTTTTGTTTTAACTTTTACATACAGCCACATTAAAATGGCCTGAGCTTTGTGTCAATTATTTGTTGTGGACAGTTGCCTGCCTCAAAATCTCCATTTCCACAAAACCTGCCTCTTCCATTCCTTTCTCTTCCCTCAAGCACCACCATCCCAGTGACCATCATCTGATTTCAGATCTTCTGTCACTTAGACTATTGCACTGGTATCTCAATTTATTTCCCTTTTTCCAGTCTTTCCTCTTTCTGATTCAACCTCTGCTCAGGTCTAAATTACATGTATCAGTCCCATCATCAAGAAGCCCCAGTGACTCCCTAGGATAAAATATAAACTCATCTATTTGGCATTTAAAGCCCCTCAAAATTGGTCCATAGCTTTGATTTCCAAATCTATATTACAACTTGCTTTACATACATGGCAATCTATCTCTTCCCTTATCTCTGTTTTTGTAAAATTTCATCTCCCTTCAATGTTCACCTCAATTACTACTTCCTAAATGAGTATTTTCTTGATCTTACCCACAAATATCAAATAGTATACTACACCAAAATAAACAAAAACACTGTTTATTTTGATTATATCTTGCATTTATTTGACTGCATACTTTTTTTTTACACCTATTGTTGGACCCAGTTCCACTCCGTCCTTCCCCCATTGATTTGTCACTTTGCCCTTCCTGAAGTCTCACACAAATCCACTCACCCTTTCCTTGATTTGTAAAGCAGGCAGCCCAACCTTCCTTTTCCTTGATTTGTAAAACAGGCAGCCCAACCTTTCCTTCATTGATTTTTAAAACAGAGAACTCCACCTTGATTAATCTGTAAACAGGCAGAACCCCCACCCCTTGCTTTCCCTTGACTAATCTGTTTGTTGGGAGTCCCAGCCTAGGGTTTCTCGCCAGTTGGAAATTCAAATGTATACTGACCAATCACTAATTGTAGTTTCAAGTGTACACTGACCAATCATTGGAGTTTCAGCTTACATTGCATACACTGTAATCAGAGCTTACATAACCTGGGTATGGAACCTTTATAAAACCAGCACACTGTCTGTGCCAAAGCACTGTCTGATTTGGGTGACCATGTACCCCAACAGTCCCGAGGTGTCCCGTGGTAATAAAATCCACTTTTTAAACAATCTTGGGAATCTTCTGTCTCTCTTTTATTGGGGTACAACACTATAAATTACATGATACTTGAGAGGAGGAACTGCTTTCCTTCTTATTTTTTTAATAATCTTCCACACCCACACTCTCACTCATTCCCTCCAAAAAAGACAGGCTTAATAAAGTCTTGTTGAATTGAATATCAACTTTATCATCATATTTGAACTAAGGTTTTTGTTTTCCTTTTGTTTTTGCGTGTGTGTGTGCTGTCTTTCCTAATAATATTTGGAGTCCATTATGATATAGCCCCCTCCTAATTTTCTGGTCATATTCCCTTCTATATACTTGTAAAGGTTATGGGATTTAAAGATCTTCCATGCCTTGTTGGACTTGCTGACTTAGCAGGAAGGGGTGGGGCAAGAGCAAGCAGAAGCAAAGTTAGAGTTCCTGTGTGACTGGGGGCAGCAGCAGCAGCAGCAGCAGCAGTAGTAGTAGTGGCCAAGGTAGAGGTGGAGGGGCAAACCCCTTTTTGAGCAAGCCACAATTTCTGCTAAGGACTCTTGTTGGGGACCTCCAGGGACCAGAACTGTGGGGGGCCGGAGTTGTTGGGAGCACGCTTCCTGGATGCTGAGCAGTTGCTGTGAGTGGGGAGAGAAGGACCTTTGCCTGAGGTAGCCTGTTCTGTTTTGAAGGCTTAAGAATGTGGTTGTTTACTATGTTAACTGTTAGGGCCCGCCTAACAGGGCTGTCTTCAAACTCACCTCTCCTGCCGCTTCTACAGCACTCCAATCTCCTTCCGAGATTCCTGTTGCCCCTAAGACCCGGCTTGCCTCCACAAGCCCTTCTCCAGCTGTCCCTGCAGTCTGGTCACTCTGGTTGCCCCAACGACCCTGGCTGCTTCTACAACCCTCTCTCCAGCTGCCACCACAGCTCTAGTCACTCTGGTCACCGGACGAACCCCTCGGGGGAGTCTGCTCCTTGGAGAACAGACAAAGGAGTCCTGACACCAAGATGTAATGTCTTGCCCTTTAATCTCTTTCTCTTACAATCACCTCATCTCTCTCTACTCTGCCTTTCACCTTGCCTTCCCCCTTTTAGCTCCTTTCCCCTCCCCCGACTCTCTTCTCCCACTCAGCAGTAACAAGCTTCTCATAGCAGGGGAGTGCTCCCCTGTTAGCAGCGCATACTCAATACCCCCAAATCACGGGGGAGAATAAATGCCCAGGTGCCTCCACCCTGCTTGAGTTGCTCTGTCCTTTGCCTGAATTTTCTGTGGGTTTTCAGAGTTCGGGTAGAGTCTTAAAGGGGCCCCAACAGTTAACTACATATGCCAATCTCATAACTACTCTGATGGCTTTGACTTTCTGGTTTTGGGATTCAGCTATTTGGTATTTTAATAAATGTTCTAGCCTTATCCCCCATATAGAGAGCCTGGTATATTTTGTGATTAATAACCACATAAGCCTATTTATAATTGTCATAGGCATTGTGAATATTGCATTGCTAATATAATACTTTTCAATATAAGGGATATTTGTCTCCTTGCTTTTCTGTGAACAAGATGCTACATCACTTGCCTCTGGAAATTTTCTCTGATGCCCATTCCTGAAATGCTTTCCCTCTTTGACTTTGAAAACTGGTTTATCGGGCTTCAAATCCTGACTAAAATCCCATCTTTTGCAAGAACCCCTCATAATGGTGCCTTCCTTCTCCTAATTATCTCCTATTTTTCCTGCATAAATCTTATTTGTACATATTTGTTTGTTGGCTACTCTATTAGACTATGAACTCCTAGTGGCCAGAAAATGTCTTTTACCTCTTTTTTCTATCTCCAGGGCTTAGCACAGTGCCTGAAAGATAGTAAGCACCTAAGAAATGTTTACTAACTGATTGAGATATTTCTAACGTTTTTCTTTTAAATTTACTATCTTAAATGAATCGTTTCATAATAATCTTATTTTTTAAAATATTACCACTTTCCATCAGAATTCCATTCTTTTGTTATCTTTGACAAATTATTTTAATTTATATTTCTCTCATCATTAGTTAAGATTTTCTAATTTGTTTTGATATTTTGCAGTTTTTGTTTTGAAAACTGATCTTGCCCCTTTATCAGTTGCCTGATTTTGTTGTCCATAGATTTTGCAAATTGGAGTATTTTGGGGGTGTCATTTTCTCTGAAATTGTATCTTTTTCTAATAATTGTGACTTAAGGTTTATGCAGACAATGTTTTAATTTTATAAATTATAATTTCTTTTTCATGTTTTATATCTTCTCTCTTATTTATTTGTGAAGTATCTCCTATCTATAAGTCTGACTTGTAAGATTATCGCTTGAAATAATTTTTGAAGTATAAAATATTCGTGTAAGCCTAGTCTCTGTACAACAGTTGCACAGTATTTTTATTTATTCATATTAGCTTATGCTAATCTTGAACACTGAATATCTTTCCTAATATTTAAGTATTCATAGCTTGCTTTTTAGTCATTAAAGTAGAACTTTGTATATCATGGAAGGTTAACTCTCAGATGTTTAATGACAGCTTGTTGTTATTATAATTATAATTTCCTTTTCAATATCTCCTTTTTTTGAGTAACACTTTGATGTGATAGGTCACAATACACATTTATTTATATAGTTAATTTGCTGATATTATAATTAATATTTCTATTTTTATCTATATCAATGTTCCATCTATAAGTGAAGATTCTATTGCCTCTTTGTTTCCAATGCTTATTTCCTTTGCTGTTTTTTTTAATACTATAATATGTCAAAAGATAGTGGAGGTACAGGACATCTTTCACTTCTGAATTGACTGGTGGTGTAGGTATAGCAACCAGTGCTCTCTTAGTTCAGGTGTGATAGTGGAGTGAAATGAGGCACTTAGGAGTCAATGAACATTTTAAAAAGGAAGACTTTAGCTTTGCCCAACAGGGATATGCTATAAGAATGTGCAGCAAAGACACAGCTACTATGGATAAAGCCCTGCTTTCAGAGACACAGAAAACCCACAGGGATTCTATATTTTTATTGATCAAAGGCCAGGAAGCTATGTCAGAGAATGTGGAGCCAATCAAGTATAATGAAGGGAAGAAGCTTCACTAGGGATACTCTTAGAGGATCCAAGGCCTGAAGAAGTTGGGTGGGCAGCTAGGTGATACAGTGGATAGTGCAAGTCATGGGACCTGGGTTGAAATTTGCTTCAGACACTTACTAGATGTGCAAACCTGGGCAAGACACTTAATTGTTTGCTCAGCTTTAAAATAACCTGCAGAAATAAATGGCAAACCACTCCAGTGTCTTTGCCAAATGGCATCATGAAGAGCTGGACAGGACTGAAACTGATAAGGTACTGACTCTGGGAACCCCCCTTGAACTCTGATTAAATCATCCTATTTGATGAGGCATTTGCATGAGGCCATAAGCCTTACATTGTGGCTTGGCCCAAACCTCTGTTACTAGAGTTCCTACCCTTGACCCTATAGAAATATCAATCCACCCTTGAACTGGCCTATCCTACCATTGTCTATTAGCTACAGGTAGCCTCCAGCAACTTCCCACACCCTTAATCACTCATTGACCTCATTTGACTTCTCATAAAGACCTTCCCCAAACTCCTCCCCCAGACTACCCCTAGAGTGCTCCCATAACCTTTCTGTATATAAGACCTCATCTTGCCCCCATTTGGGTGAGAGCTCCATTGAATAACCTAACAGACTTAATTCTGTGTCTCATACAAGCAAACTTTTAATAAACTTTACTTTTCTTTGGCTGATTGAAGACTTGAGTCAAATTCATTCAGCAGGACTTGGCATGTTGATATTTTGCGGTCTCCAGAGCAACCCAAACCCTCTTTATGGGTAACCACTTCAAAATGACTGAACAACAACAAAGGAAATTTAGCAGAGGTTATGAGTGAAGAAAAATCTGTACTGAGGTGAGGGAAGCTGTATCAAGAAACTGCTCTCACTGCTGGGAGCCAAGATGGTGGAGTAAACAGTAAATTGCTCTTACCTCCCTTCTTGACCTTGAAAAACCCAGAGAATATTTCCCCAGGAAAAATCCTGGAATAGTGGAGCCAGCAAAAAAACAGGATATGGCAGTCTTTTAGCTTGGAAGGCTAGGGGGATTAATGGGAAAGGTACCTCTTGCTGTGGCTAAAGGGAATCAGTACAGGATGGAAAGTGTTCCAGCAAGCCAGCAGCAAGCCCTCAACAGACCAGAGGGAAATCCTGAGCCCCAGGGTGGTGGAGCTGGCAAGTGCCAACATCAGAATCCCCCATGTGTGTTCACACAGCCAAGGTAATTAGCAGACACTAGCACAGATGGACATCCACTAGCAATTGAGACTTTGTGCTCTAGTGCAGCCTTAGTGGAGGAAGAGACCTCCAGTTTCCAGATCACCCCACTCCCACACCTTATACCATGAGCTTCAGTGTAACCCTGGGAAAACTCAGATACATGTCATCTGGACTGAGCACATACTAGCCATCTCCAACTCAGCACCAGGTAAGCTATATCATTATACAGCTTCCAGTTACCAGAAGGAGATGCCATGGCACACAAAGCTAACAGCCAACCCAAGCAGCATGGGATAGATCACTCTGTGCCCCAGAAACAGATATCCACTTTAAAAGCTAGGAAAAAGGTGGTGACAATGGGCTAAAAGCAAATTAGAAAAGCAAAGACCATAGATTTTTACTATGAGGACAGGGAAGATCAAAATACAAATTCAGACAAGGACAGCACTGACATCATACCCACATCTAAAACATCAGAAGGGATTACGAACTGGTCTCAAGTACAAAAAGCATTCTTGGAAGATCTCAAGAAGGTTTTTAAAAGTCAAATTAGGGATGTAGAAGAAAAAAATTATTAATTCTTTTAAAAATACAGCTGAAAAAAATGGAAAAAAATGCTGAAGAAAAAACTCAAAAAGTAAAGCTGATGAAATGAATAAGGAGGTACAAAACCTAACTGGGGAAAACAACTCCTTAAAAAGTAAAATTGGCCAAATGGAAAAGGAGGCACAAAAGGTAACTGAAGAAAACAATCCATTAAAAATTAGAATTGGGCAAATAAAAGCTGACTCTATGAGGCATCAAGAGTCAGACAAAATCAAAAGAATGAAAAAAATAGAAAAAAACTATCTCATTGGAAAAAGCAACTGACCTCAAAAATAGAACAAGGAGAGATAATTTAAAAATTATTGGGCTACTGAAAAGCCATAATGTAGATTATAAATACTATCTTCCAAGAAATAATCAAGGAAAACTGTCCTGAGGTCCTAGAACCAGAGGATAAAACAGTTATCAAAAGAATTCACCAATCAGCTTCTGAACTACATCCCAAATTGCAAATGCCCAAGAATATTTCAAATTCCAGAATTATCAGGTCAAGGAGAAAATGTTGCAAGCAGCCAGAAACAAAAGTTTTAAATATCATAAAACTACAATCAGGATCAAATAGGAATTTGTGATTTCTACATTAAAAGATCGGAGGGATTGGAATATGATATTCTGTAAGGCAAAGGAACTTGGGTTATAATCAAGGATCAACTTTCCAGCAAAACTGAGCATAATCTCTCAGGCAAGGAGATGATCATTCAATAAAATAAGGTACTTCCAGACCTTCCTGATGAAAAAGCTGGAGCTCAGGAGAAATTTTGATCTTTAAATACAAGACAGAAGAGAGGCATAAAAAGGTAAATAGGGAAAAAAAAAACATGTTATTCAATAAGAGCAAACTGTTTACATCCCTACATAGAAAGATGATACTTGTAAATCTTGAGAATTGTATCTTCATTACAACATTTAAAAGAGATATACATAGACAGAGTCTGGGTATAAATTAACTGATGTAAAGATAAAAACCCAATTAAGAGGTACAAAGGTATGGTAATAGGATAAGAGGAAAGGAGGAGGCAGAAAAGGGTAAATTACATCACATTAAGAGGCACAAAAGCATATTATAGTAGAGGGAAAGAAGGGAAGGAGATGAGCATTGTTTGAACTTTAAGTGGATTTGGTTCAAGGAGAGAATAACATAACTCAATTAAGTATAGAAATATAATTGGCTCTACAGACAGTGGGAGGGTAAAAGGGAAAGAAAAGCAAGGGGGGTAGTTAGAAGGAAGGAAGAAGTAGTAAGGGAAAAGGAAAAGAAAAGGGAGGAGGTTGAGAGATGGGAGGGAAGATTGAGGGAGGTGGTAGTCAAAAGTAGCACTTATGTGGAGGGTAAGGAAGAGGGGAGAAATAAAAGCATAAATGGGGGGGGAGGTTGGATGGAGAAAAAGACACATATAGTGATCGTATCTGTGAATGTGAATGGGATGAACACTCCCATAAAACAGAAATGAGTAGCAGAATGGAAAAATCACAAACTTACAACATGTTTACAAGAAACAAATTTGAAACGGGGGATACACACAGTAAAGGTACATTATGCTTCAACTGAAGTAAAAAAAAAAAGCAGGGGTAGCAATCCTAATTTCAGAAAAAAAACAAAAGCAAATATAGATATAATCAAAAGAGAAAAGGAATAAACTATCCTTCTAAAAGTCACAGTGGACAATGAAGTGATATCATTACCTAACATATATGCACCAAATTTTGCAGCATCAAATTTCTTAGAAGAGAAGTTAAAAAACAGAAAGCAAAACTATACTAGTGGGGGTCCTCAACCTCCCATTCTCTGAACTTGAGAAATTAAACTCAAAAAGAAAGAAGTTAAAAAAGTGAATAAAACTTTATGAAAGGTAAATATGGTAGACCTCTGGGGGGATAAATGAATGGGGACAGAAAGGAATTTACCTTCTTCTCAGTGGTACATAGCACATACACAAAAATTGTCTGTGTACTAGGGCATAAAAACCTCATAATCCAGTGAAGAAAGGCAGAAATATTAAAAGCATTCTTTCAGATCAAGGTGCAATAAAAATTATATGTAATAGAGGACCATGGAAAGATAGACTAAAAATTAATTGGAAACTAAACAATTTAGTCTTAAAGAATGAGTGAGTCAAAAAAAAATTCATAGAAACAACCAATAACTTCATTGAAGAGAATGACAATATTGAGATAGCATAACAAAACTTGTGGGATGCAGGGAAAGCAGTTCTTAGGGGAAGTTTTATATCTTTGAATGCTTACATGAATAAAATAGAGAAAGAAGAGATTATTGAATTGGGCATGCAAATGAAAAAGCTAGAAAAAGAACAAATTTAAAATCTTCAATTAAATATCAAATTAGAAATACTTAAAAACAAAGGAGAGATTGATAAAAAATTTAAATTTAAATTATGAAAACTATTGAACTAAAAAATAAAGAGCTGGATTTATGGGGAAAAAACAATAAAATTGATAAACCTTTGGTTAATTTGATTTTAAAAAAAGGAAATATATGGGTCTTTTTCCCACTTCTATGATCTCTTTGGGATATATCCCTAGAAGTGGTATTGTTGGGTCAAAGGGTATGAAATTATTTATAGTCCTTTGGGCATAATTCCAGATTACTCTCCAGAATGGTTGGATAAGTTCACAACTCCACCAGCAATGTATTAGTGTTCCAATTTGTCCACATCCTCTCCAGCATTTGCCACTTTCTTGTTTTGTCATCTTAGCCAATCTGACTGGAGAGATGTGGTATCTCAGAGTTGTTTTGATTTGCATTTCTCTAATCAATAGTGATTTAGAGCATTTCTTCATATGTTTATAGATATCTTTAATTTCTTTCTCTGAAAACTGCCTGTTCATATCCTTTGACCATTTATCAATTGGGGAATGACTTGTATTCATATAGATTTGGCTCAATTCTCTATAAATTTTAGAAATGAGTCCTTTGTCAGAGACACAATTTGTAAAAATTCTTTCCCAATTTCCCACCTCCCTCTTGATCTTGGTTATATTGGCTTTGTTTGTACAGAAGCTTTTAATTTAATGTAATCAAAATTATCCATTTTGTATTTTATAATGCTCTCTAATTCTTGTTTGGTCCTAAAGTCTTCCCTTCTCCACAAATCTGTCAGGTAAACTATTCCTTGCTTTCCCAAATTGCTTGCAGTATCATCCTTTACACCTAGATCATGCACCCATTTAGACTTGATTTTGGTATATGGTGTTAGATAGTGACCTATGCCCAGTTTCTGCCATACTGTATTCCAGTTTTCCCAGCAGTTTTTGTCAAAAGACCCATATGTACAAAAATATTTATAGCAGCCCTTTTTGTGGTTGCAAAGAATTGAAAACTAAAGGGGTGCCTCTCAATTGGGGAATGGCTAAACAAGTTGTGGTATATGAATGTAATGGAATATTATTGTGCTATAAGAAACGAGGAGGTGACGGATTTCATAATTACCTGGAGAGACTTATACAAACTGATGCTGAGCGAGAAGAGTAGAATCAGAAGAAATTTGTATACAATCACAGACATATTATATCTGTGATGTCCAACTATGACAGACTGAACTCTTTTCAGCAATGCAGTCATATAAGTCAATCCCGAAAGACTCAAGAAAGAGAGAAATGCGCCATCCAGAGATATAACTAGAAAGAACTGAGCCTGAATCCTGATGGAACCAAACTAAATGATCTTTTTCTTTTCTTTGTTTGGTTTTATTTCTTCTTTACCATTTTTCATCCTACCTAGTACAATACGCCTTTGTAATTGGAATAATGTCTAATATGAATGTATTTGCAGATCCTATACTGGACTATATGCTGTCGTGGGGGGAGGGGGGAGGGAAGTAAAGGAAATTTGAAAATCAAGGAACTATGGAATTGAATCTTGTTAACTGAAACTAAACTAATAAATTAATTTTTTAAAAAGGAAATAAGAAAACCAAATTAACAGTATCCAAAATGAAAAGTGTGAATTCACCACCAGTGAAGAGAAAATTAAAACAATAATTAGAAATTATTTTGCCCAATTGTATGGCCATAAATTTGACAATCAGAGAAATGGATAATATTTATAAACATAGAAATTGCCCAGATTAACAGAAGAACAAGTAAAATACTTAGATAACCCCATCTCAGAAAAAGAAATTGAACAAGACATCAATGAACTTCCTAGGAAAAAAATATATATGTCCAGATGGATTTACAAGTGAATCCTATCACACATTTAAAGAACAATTAAGTCTAATACTGTATAGACTTTCTTGGGAAATTGGGAAGAAGAACTCCTACCAAATTCTTTTTGTGATATAAAATGGTACTGATACATAAACCTAGAAGAGTAAAAAAGAGAAAGAAAATTATAGACTAATTTCCCTAATGAATATAGATGCAAAAATTATAAATGAACTATTATCAAAAAGATTATGGCAACTTATCAATAACTGATCAAAGTGATCAACTGATCAGGTAGGATTTAAACCAGGAATGAAGGGCTGCTTCAATGTTAGGAAAGCTAGCAGCATAATTGGTCATATCAACAACAAAATCAACAGAAACCATTTGATTATCTTAAAACATGCAGAAAAAGCTTTTGACAAAATTCAATAGCCATTCCTATTAAAAACACTAGAGAACATAGGAATAAATGCAGCCTTCCTTAAAATGATAAGTAGCATCTACCTAATACCTTCAGCAAGCATTATTCATAATGTGGATAAGTTAGATGCATTTCCAATAAGAGTGGGGGTGAAATAAGGTGTCAACAAGGTGAAACAAAGAGAAATTGCCCACATCAAAAGAAGAAGTAAAATACTTATCACCACTGTATTTCAAAATGGTACTAGAAATGTTGCCTTTAGCAATAAGAGAAGAAAAAGAAACTGAAGGAATTTTAACAGGCAGAGAAGAAACTAAATTATCATGTTTTGTAGATGACATGATGATATACTTAGGGAATCCTAGGGAAACAAATAAAAAAGTACTTGAAATTATAAACAACTTTAGCAAAGTTTCAGGATCTAAAATAAACCCACATAAATCATTAGCATTTCTACATATTATTAACAAAGACCAATAGCAAGAGATAGAAAGAAATTCCACTTAAATTTACAGTAGACATTATAAAGTATTTGGGACTCTGACAAAACAAACCCAGGAACTATATGAACACTATTACAAAACACTTCACACAAATAAAGTCAAATCTAAATAATTGGAAAAAACATCAGTTGCTCATGGGTAGGCCTAGCTAATATAATAAAAATGACAAATCTATCTAAATTAATTTACTTATACAATGCCATACCAATCAAGCTTCCTAAAAATTTATAAAGTTAGAAAAAATATCATTTTTTTTCTGGAAAAACAAAAGATCTAGAATATCAAAGGAATTAATGAAAAAAAAATACTAGGAAGGTTTCCTAGCTTTACCAGACCTTAAATTATTTTATAAAGCAGCAATCATCAAAACTACTTGGTACTGGCTAAGAAATAGAGTGGTAGATCAGTGGAATAGTTTAAGTACACATGACACAGTAGTCAATGATTTTAGTAATCTACTGTTTGATGACCCAAAGGTCCCAGCTTCTGACATAAGAACTCACTATTTGACAAAAACTTCTGGAAAAACTGGAAAATAGTATGGCAGAAACTGGGCATAGACTAATGTCTGACACCATATGCCAAAATAAAGTCCAAATGAGTACACGATTTGGGTATAAAAACTGATAAGCTAAACAAATTAGGGGTGCAAGTAATAGTTTGTCAGATTTATGGAGAATGGAGGAATTAATGGCAAAACAAGAGAACATTAAGAAATGCAAAATGATAATTTTGATTACATTAAATTGAAAAGGTTTTGCACAAAGAAAGCCAATTGAAACCAGGATTAAGAGGGATGCAGAAAACTGGGAAAGAATTTTTACAACTAGTGTCTCTGATAAAGGTTCATTTGTAAAAATATTGAGAACTGAGTCATCTTTATAAGAATACAAGTCCTTCCCCAATTGACAAATGGCCAAAGGATATGAACAGGTAGTTTTCAGAGGAAGAAATTAAAGCTATCAATAACCACATTAAAATATTCTCTAAACCACTGTTGATAAGAGAGATGCAAATCAAAACATCTCTGAGGTACCACATCCTCCCATCAGACTTGGTAACATGAGAAAAAAGGCAAATGATAAATGCTGCAAAAAATGTGGAAAAGTTGGAACTCTAATTCATTGTTGATGGAGCTGTGAGCTGATCCAACCATTCTGGAGAGCAATTTGGAACTATGCCCAAAGGGTTATAAAAATGTGCATACCCTTTGATCCAGCAATACAGTTTCTAGAACTGTAACCCAAAGAGATCATAAAAATGGGAAAAGGACCCACAGGTACAAAAATATTTATAGCAGCTCTCTTTGTGTGGACCAAGAACTTAAAATTGAGGGGATGACCATAAATTGGGGAATGTCTGAACAAATTTTGGCATAGGAATGTAATGGAATACTATTATGCTATAAGAAATGATGAGCAGGTGGACTTTAGAAAAACCTGGAAGTATATGAAATGATGCTGAGTGAAGTGAACAGAACCAGGAGAACACTGCACACAGTAACAGCCACAGTGTTTGATGCCTGATTTTTATAGACAGCCCTTCTCAGCAAGGCAAAGATCTAAAACAATTCCAAAGGCCTCATAATGTTAAAAGCCATTCACATCCAGAGAAAGAACTATGGAGCCTGAATGCAGAGCAAAGCATACTATTTTCTTTTCTGTTTTTCTTTCTCATGTTTTCTCCCATTCATTATTATTCTTCTATACAACATGACTAATGTGAAAATATGTTTAATAGGAAGGTACATGTAGAGCCTATATCAGATTGCATGCCATTTTGCGGAGAGAGGTGGGGAGGAAAGGGGAGAAAATTTAAAACTTAGGGGAGTGAATGTTGAAAACAAAAAATAAATAAATTGACTTAAAAAAAAAAGAAACTACTCTCACTGCTCCCCTAGCATGACTGGAAAAGCTTCCAATATTTATTCTATTACAAATATTAGTAGCTCTTCATTTTAGAAAAATATGTGATCATATGCAGGAAAAGTCTTCCCATTCTTCAACTAATAAGTTTATATATATGAATTTTATGTTTTGTCAAAGGCTTTTTTAGAGAGCTACCAAAGCATTCTGTGATTCTTATTTAGTTGTAATTATTTATTATAATTAGATAATCATATTATTAGCATAATAATTAGATAATTAAAATAATATTATAGTTTGATAATTATCAGCATATTAGTTAAATCATTCATTTCCTAGGCTTGACCTAGCTATGTATTCTTGGTATAAATCTAATATGATGAATGTAAATATATTGCAGATACTACCATGATTTGCTAAAAAAATTTTTTTTTGGATTTCATTTAGAACATTTATATTGACATTTATTTATTTTCTTCCTACTTTGTTCCATACTGTTTGGGAATCAGTATCTTATTTACTTTTCTGAAGCAATTTGGTAGAATCTATTCTATAGAGATTGCAAATTTCATATGCAGAATAGACACAATGTATTACTTTAACATTTGATTATATGTGCTTCAAACATTCATAGTTCAGTTTTTCATACCCTTTGTGAGATTATGTATATTCTTCCTTGGTTTTTCTTTTTCATAGTGTTTCACTTTTTTGAATTGAGTTTTTAAAAACTCTAATTCCTATCATAATAGCTTATTTTAATCCTTTTTATTAAAGTTTCAAAGTCATTGTAACTATTCTTGCAGTTCTTCATTTCTTCTGTCTCGGATTTAGGTGTAGTTATTGTACTGTTGTCCATCTTTTATAGACATTTTAGGCTTAACATCTTTTGACTCATTGTTTCCATTGTATTGGGGTATTTTTTTATTGTTCCAGACTTTTTCAATCTCTTTTTTTCCCCTTAATATTTTACTTAGGATCCTAGGAATAAATTTTAGTAGAGAATTAATTTCCCTTCCCACATTTTTTCTATTTTTATTTAACTTTATTTTGTGTGATTGTGTTTTGAAATGATGAAACAAAGTTGGCCCTATTCATGACTTCTTAAAAATTTCACTTAAAAATTTTAACAATAATATATTTTCTCTTCTTCCATCTCTCACTGATTGGGTGTGGGGTGGGGGAAGAGAAAGAAAAACTTGTAACCAATATGCAGTCATGTAAAATAAATTCTTTCATTGGTCATGCAAAATATAAGGTGTCACACAGAAGAGGGCAACTAGGAAATCTCATCTGGGCTCATGTGGGGTGACAATGGCTATAAGACTGCTTTTTAAAGTTTGTTTAGGATGTTGTAAAGAGATTCCTGGATATGTATAGGTTAAACCTAATAACCTTTTAGGTACATGCAATCTCTGATAATCTGAGATTTACTGATTATGAAGCAGAATCACCCATAGATATAGAGTGGTTACTTGGTGGGAGGGGGAATAATCACTAAACCTGATCTACTTCAAGCATTTGCCTCGTGGTAACTTGTATGTCAGCAATTCCTTGAATTAAGGCAATTTTTCTTAGTTAAGATTTTGTCTCCAAAAGGCCAAAACTAATGGTAAAATACTTGTATTGCTGGGAATAAAAAGGAGTTTGGGTATATTTTATTTACTTATTAGCATTTATTATTGTGTTAGAATTTTATAATCAAAGACCTTCTGAGCTGAAATAGACATTAGGGAATATCTAGTTTTTCTGTTTGCCCAACATTACTATTCATCATAATAAGAAAATTGCTCCAAGAGAAATATCAAGTCAAACAATGTGTTGGAAGATTGAGACCATGTAATGGGAAGTTCTGCCTAGAGGCAGGAGAGATTATTTTAAAGATGGTGTCTTAAAAACAGGGGACTATATGATATCTCTAAGGCAAAGTGTTACAGCTTCTAACTTAAGAAAATTCCTTCCCTTCTAACTAAGTCCTTCTCTCTAAAAGAAAAGCCAATTTTTCCCCAATTTTGGCAACAGATGTCTGGCAGCCTCCATTAAAATGTCCCTGTAGAAATTTGAAGACTGCTTCAGTGATCATCTTTTACTCTTTACCTTTTCAGGATTAATCACTGAAATTCTTTAATTTGTAGGGCTCATGACCTTTCTTCCACATTTCTATAATACTCTTGACAAATCATCTCCCTCTTGGATTTCTATATATTCCCCTTACATGTTAAAGTGGAACTCAAATAATAAGAGCTCAAATTCAATGCTGCGCATTACCTTATTTTGTAATGAATTTGTGTGTGTGTCCATACACACATATACACACATTATATATGTATATATAACGTGTATACATATATATATGTATATGTGTATATATATATACACACACACACACACAAATATGTGTATGTGTATTTATGTGTATACACATGTTTACACTTTTATCTATATCTGGTTATAAAATGAGTGGATGTGGTTGGATAACAGCAGTTTTCAAGGTTCCTTCCAGGTTTCAAACTATTCTGGGATTATTCTTGCTCCCTTGAAATATAAAGAATGTATATTAGGCATAGCACATCTCTCTCATATATATTCTCTTTGTTGTATCTGAAGTCAAAATAATATTTTCCCATTTGTTTTTTAATAGTATAAATATAATTCATACATTCATCTAAGAGAGACGTCATTCTCAATGGAGACAATGCCATTTTCTCTTTCAGAGAAGTTAAGGAGAAAGAAAAATTAGTGGTACCTCCTCAAAAGTTCCAGCAAAACTTAAGAGTAGCTTCTCAATCTTTTCTTATAAGAGCAAAGTATTTTAAAATATCTTCATAATTGCTGTGCCAAATGAGAAAAGTATTGATCAGGAAAAAATGTCACTTTTAAAATAATTATCCTAAGTGACTTCTGACCTTTGTTACTTCAAAAAGAGTGGTTAAATGCTGAAAATGTTCTGCTGCTAAAAGAAAAAAAGATACATTTAAGCTCTTACCCTGGCAGTTTTAAAACAGATTAAAAGGGAACTACTTCTTTACTTTACTGGTAAAGTTATCCAACTGACTTCATTTGTTATTTTTTTTCATTACTCTAAAAGGCATGTTATAATTCTTGACAGACCTACACATCCTCCAGTGAAGTGCCAAGGAAATCCAGGATCACACACTGGGTCTTACCACACACCAGACACCACCATTAGGACCCCAGCTCGGGGCCAGGTAAATTGCCAGAGCCCTTATGACCTTGAACAGCATCAACCAACCCTAACCCAATCAGCATAGCACCAAATATGAGGGTCCACCAGGGCAACATCAATGCACCACCAGGTAAACAGCCAGGACCTGAAATCAGTGGCATGAGAAGTTTGAGACAGTGCCTCTTCCCCTAAGTGCATAGCTCAAAGAAAGGAAAAAGGCAAAAAAAAAAATATGAGCAAATAACAGGTAGGGGGTAGCAATCCTGGTCTCAGATAAATGAAAAACAAAAATAGACCTAATTAAATGAGATAAGGAAAGAAACTATATATTGGTAAAAGGTACCATAGACAATGAAGCAATATCAATACTAAATATATATGCATCAAGTGTTGTAGCATCCAAATTCTTAAAGGAGAAGTTTTAGTTATAGGAAGCAATGGACAGCAAAACTTACTAGTAGGGGACCTCAACTGTCCCCTATCAGAACTCAATAAATCCAACCCAAAAATAAAAACTAAGGAAACTAAGGAGGTAAGGAGAATATTAGAAATGTTAGATATGACAGACCTTTGCATAGATATGAACAGTAATATCATAAGCAAATAGAAGAGCAAGGAACAGTTTACCTGTCAGATCTATGGGGAGGGGAAAAATTAATGACCAAACAGAATATAGAGATTATTATTAAATATAAAATAGATAATTTTTCTTATAACTTAAAAAGTGTTTGTACAAATAAAACCATCTCAACTAAGATTAAAAGGAAGGCAGAAAGATGAGAAAAAAACTTTATAGCAAGTATGACTGATAAAGGCCTCTTCTCTAAAATATATAGAGAATTGAGTATAATAATAGAAGTCATTCTTCAATTGATAAATGGTCAAATGATATAAACAGGAAGTTTTCAGATGAAGAAAGCAAAACTATCTCATAGTCATATGAAAAAGTGTTCTAAATCACTTTTGATTAGAGAAATGTAAATTTAAGCAACTATTAGGTACTACCTCACACCTATCAGATTGACTAATATGACAGAAAAAGAAAATGTTAATGCAGGAGATATAGGAAAATCAGGGCACTAATGTACTGTTGGTGGAGTTGTATACTTATCCAACTCTTCTGGAGAGCAATTTGGAATTATGTCCAAAGGACAACCAAAATGTGCATACTCTTTGATCCAGAAATGCCACCAGAAGTTCTGTATCCCAAAGAAATCATCAAAAGAAAAAAGAACCTACATGTGCAAAAAACATGTATAGCAACCCTATACATGGTAGCAAAATATTGTAAATTGAAAGGATATCCATCAATTGGATAATGAATAAAAATGCTGAATGCCATGGAATAATACTGTATTACAATAAGAAATTAATAGATTTCAGAAAAACCTGAAAGACTAGTACAATCTGATGCAAAGTGAAATGAGCAGGACCAAGAAAACATTTTATACAATATCAGCAATATTGTGCAGTGTTCAACTATGTATAACTTACCTATTCTCAACAAAAGAAGGATCCAGGTACAAAGGACTCACAAAGGAAAATGCTATCCATATTTAGATAAAGAACTGATGGACTCTGAATGTAGTTCAAAGCATATTTTTTTTTTTTTGCTTATGTTAGGTTTTTCTCATTTTTTCTTTTGATCTGATTTTTTTCACAATTTTGACTAATATGGAAATATTTTGCATCATATTACATGTATAAACTATATCAAACTGTTTACCATTTTCTAAAGAGGAGAGGGTATGGAGGGAGGGAGAAAAATTTGGAACTCAAAATCTTGTAAAAGCAATGCTAAGAATTTTCTTGACATGTAACTAGGGAAAGATACTCTTAAAGAAAGAAAAAAATCCCTAATTTCATTAATAGCACAACTGATAACAAATTGCAACTACATAAATTATCTATTTCAGGCACTCTAAATGTCAGATCTGAATGAGAGAGAAAAAAATAGCCAAAGCAGAAACCACAGAAAAATAGGAGAGTAAGGATCCAGAATTTTTGGATGAAGCAAAAAAAAAAGAATGACGTCTGTGAAGTATCTTGATTCTATTAAGATACTATTCTTAAAGAATCAGTGTGGAAGGTGGATAAAGGGACAGCTCTGAAGGGGAAGAAGTGGGTTTGAATTCTGCCTCTAGTATGTGCTAATTATGTAATTATGTAGCCCTGGGCAAGTTTAAGATTTGCAAAATATATACAGCAGTTGACATTGATAAAAATCATGTATTTGGGCAGTGTGTGTGTGTGTGTGTGTGTGTGTGTGTGTGTGTGTGTTGTAGTGAATCTGCAATGTTATTTATTTTGAGCCTCTGGCACATACTTTGAAAGCCTAAAACAAAGCATTCTTTTAATTTGCCAGTGGAATTATAGTAACCTTATTTTAAGGAAAGCAGAGACATTATTGTTCATATCTCTGGCTGAATCCTTAAAGGAAATATTTTGAGAGGATGCTAATTGTCCAGATGCTATAATATAATAATTATGTGATGTGTCAGATTTAAAATGAAAATAATAAAACTTGAGATTCAAAGGAGGCAAAGGAAACCACAGGAGGGGAGGCAAAGCTGGAAGAGACACACAATTCATTTTTAAATTAGAGTATTTGAAACAAATGGCTCATAAGTCCTGTGACTTGGTGGTGGATTTTTTATTTTTTATTCCGCAAGTAAGGAGATCTTCATTGTAACAAGAAATATCTCTGTCATTCTTGAAAAGAAATTTTTTCAGTTCTAAAACCCAGGCAAAAAAAATTAAAAAGTTAAAACCTCAAGTGACAGTGTTTAATAATACAATTAAACTTAAAAATTGTTGATGTATATGACTGAAGAATAGTAGACATTATCAACAATACATGGCAAATATGTGAAATGATCTTGTTAGTACAAGGAAATGCCCTACTCTTTTCTATATATTGTAATCAGTACTGGGAATAGCCCTTCTGAAGCACAGTGAACCAAAGAAAAGATCCTGATTAAATTGCCTCACATGTGTGTTATACTGTCCTTTTCCTTACTCTATCACCTTCCATACCACTTAAATTCTTCTTAATTTTTATCCATTTCTATCACATAGCTCTTTGCTCTAGCACTTCAATTTGCCCTCATGCCTTATAAGGTCTAAACTCTTTATCCTGCCTATTTGAGGTCTTCTAAAGCCATATCTTGATTTATGTGTTCAATACTAGGATTTATCTCCTAGTATTCAGCATGTAATCCAATTTCTAGTCCAACTGCCCTCTTCAATGACATTCTTGTCTCTGTTACTTCATATATATTATTTGCTTCACTTTTCCTTCTATCTATTCAAAAGTGGTCTATAATTCAAATCCCAAATGAAGTATGTTCACAAACTTTCTCCCAACTATCCTCATTTCCACCCATAGTCAACATCAACTTATAACACTTAAAGTTTATGTAAAAAAATGCATCACTATTATATATTATCTTCTGTTGTTCTAATGACTTGAAACACATTATATGATCATGGGATTTAGAGGTGAAAAAGATCTTAGAAAATATTTAACACATACCATTTCATTTTGTTTGAATCAATTCCATAAGTATTTATTAAGAGCATGTGATAGCTAGGTGCTGGGAATTCAAAGAAAAATGAGGACTAGTGCCTTCCCTCAAGGAATTGGCATTGTACCCCTTCTATCCTGAGTCTCAGAGAGCTTAAGCAATGAACTGATAGATTTATTCCTATGATAAATGTTTAAGTGCTGTTATATTTTAAATTATAACTTTTAAAAAATCACCCATCATAAAGATATATTTATGAGATTGAAATAATTAATAATAATAATAATAGCAATAGCAACACCCGTAAGTTCCAAAATATGCTGAATTCAAAACACTCAAAATTAAAAAGAATAGTGGAAGAAATTAAGAGTATAAGAACAGGATGAAGTAGATATGATTCATGTTTCCTACCATAGATCTAGTGAATATACACACAACAAATAGATGGATCTTTGCTTGATGGATAGCTAAGCCCAGAATAAGAAAGACTTTTAATTCAGTCTCACAGTCTTCCTAACTGTGTGACCCTGGGCAAGTCACTTAGCCTGACTACTTCAGTTTTTTCAGTGAGAAAACAGGGATCATAAGAACACTACTTCCCAGGGTTATTACAAGGACCAAGTGATATTATATTTGTAAAACCCTTAGCACAGTGCCTGGAATGTGTAGTAAGCTTTTAATAAATTCTTCTTTCCTTCTTTCTTATGGGGAAGTTATAGATGAGGAATCTTCCTGTATTAATATAGTTCTGAACTTCTTTCAAATTTATAGTATTAAGAAGTTGCTTAAAGTACTTATTGTATAATTAACTAGAATCATATAGTCACTATATTTCACAAGTGGAACTTGAACTCAGATCTCCTTGTTTCTAAGGGCAACTCTGTTCCCTATACCACACTCAGGTAACTATGAAGGCAGAAATTTTCATACTCTAAAGAGGTATCAGCTTTTCCAGAGGGAACCAGAAAACTGTATTGAGAACAGCTACAAAATAAACAGTACCATCTGGTGTTAGGTAGAATTCTGACACCTTTGACATAAGAACTACTTAGTCCCAGTTCCAATAATTTTCTTCCTAACAGTTCAAAAGAAACTTTTTCTAAGAAAGGCATTTAATCCCAGTCACCAATGAAGTGCAAAATATTAGGTCTTTTCACATTATTATGAATGCACATACAGTTCCAAGAAGAAACAGCAGAAGAGCCCTGTATATAAATTGCCAAATGTTGGATAAATATTCAGATGGTGTTTTGCAGTAGAATAATATTACCATTGTAATTTACAGATCACTATTGAAAAATGTCAGCTGTATACAGTGGGGGTCATAAGTGTCCTGTATTCTAATAAGTTTTTCATTTTTTTCCTAAGAAAATGATCCCTAGACTCCATGATGAATTTATTTTTTTTTATGATAAATTAATAGTCATTGTCTGTAGCAGCAGCAACAACAGAAGCAACAATAAAATCAGCTAGCATTCATATAGTGCTTTAAGGTTGCAAAGGACTTTATGCATATTATTTCATTTTACCCTCACAACAATCCTGGGAGGAAGATGCTATTATAATCTCCATTTTACAGATGAGGAAACTGAGGTAGAGGATAAGTGACTTATCCAGGGTCACATAGCTAGCAAGTGTATAAGGTCAAATATGAACACAGATCTTCCTAATTCTAGGCCCAGTGTTCCATCTACTGAATGGCCTAGCAGTCATTTATAAAATTTACTGGTTTTGAACTGAGGGAAATTGTAATATTGTAGCAGGATATTGGAAGTGACTAGATGCCCTCCATTTTTTCAGATACCTGGCATCTAAAATATCAAATAAGCATATGTATATATATGTATACATATATATACACACACATGTATATACATACATACACATAGACACATATATACATATACACATGTAGATATGTAGATATTGTTATTTTTAAGTAATTTTAATTTTTAGTTGTTTACATTAGATTCCTTTGGTTTAACCATGTTGAAGAAACAAAGCCTTGACCCCTCTTGTACCAAATTGTTTTTTTTTTTTTAAAGCTCCCTTCTCTGATTTCTAAGTCTTTGTCTTCAGTACCCTTGGCATTCAATAGAAAGTGCATAAATAAAATGCTTAGGTCTACAAAGAAGAGTTCTAGAGAATGCCAACAATATCCTTTCTGAAAGAAAAAAAAATCTACTCGACCTGCAAAGAAGCCACTACTTTTGTGTTCTGCATAAGTAGCCTGGGATAATGGTTCAGGGAACAGTCATATTAACATCAAGGGATGGAACTCTTTGGAGCATGTGTTACCTACTGACCTGTGCCCAGTAATAGAGGAGTAGGTTACTGGTTAACAAAGAAGAAAAATTGCCGTTTGTAATTATGAAGAGCTCTCATTTCAGAGAATGATTGGTAAGCTCAACAATCTTTTCACAAAATGTGCTTCAAGGCTTCAAACTAAAGCAGGTGTTTTTCTCTTCTCTCATTGTGATACAAGACACAATTGCTCGATATGTTTTTAGTAAATGGAGCCATTTGGCAGTGTTTATTGCTTTGTGAAATAATGGCAAACACTAAATGGATCTTTTTTTTTTGGAAGGGAAGTGATTATGCCATCAGTATAGTTATGCTAAAATGCTTTCATCAATAAGAATAAAAATATGAAAAAATTGGATAATAATAAATATTACAACTGATATTTATATCATGCCTTAAGGTTTAGAATGCACTTCACTTATATTATTTATTTTGATTTTCAAAACAACCCTGAAAGACAAGTGCTGCAGATATTATTATGATCATTTTACAGATCTGAAACCTGTGACTCAAAGAATTCAACTCGATTAATATAAAAATCATAATTTCCTTCACACTTGCATTGCTATTATGTGAATGAATTGAGGTTGAGTTCCAATAAAGGTCTTCTCAACTCAAATTTAATTTTGTATCCACCACAACATGATTTATAAAAGTATTAATGTTATAGACAAGAAAGCTAAATTGTCACTTTTTTTTATTCAAAGCGATGGGGAGCCCAATGTATAACAGCAGCCACCTCCTTCATTTTGATAATTTGATATTAGCTCCACACTTGCTATTTCTATTATAAAACTGGGTCAAAGCAACAGGAGAATTTGTGAAAAGCTATAAAATACAATGGATAAAGTGTTCGATTTGCAGATAGGGCCATGGATTAATTTCATTATCTCTGTGAGCATAAGTAAGTCACGTAACATCTTTGAGCCTTAGTACATTCTCTCAGCTGTGTATTGGGGATAATAATACTGTGCTATGAACCTCACAATATTATTAGGATGCAAGCATGTTATATAAATGTGTTATTTCAATGGAAGTCAGCTGTGTATTTAAGCATCACTAATTAGCAGTCAGTCTATCCACAATGAAATCTACTTCCTATTTAAATCCACCCAATCTATTTTATAAATGATTCACTCTATGAATTTAAACTATAATTATTAAATAAAAATCATGAGACTCTAGTATTTCATATTCATTAGCAAAAAAAAAACATACTGCCTTGTTGCTAGAAATTTTAGGCTCCCTTAAATTCACTTTCTCTGTCACAAGAGATACTATTAAATTCAAGAAATTTAGGAAAACAATATCTGACAACAAATACAGATAATTCATTGAAAAGAATATCTGGACTTATTTCTAGGACATAAATAGAATATAGGGTTGGACCAAATTGTTTTTTGCTTACTGTTGGGCGGACTTCATATAGAAAATGCTTAAGGAGACAAGGAAAGAGCTGATAACCTTTCTCTATGCTCTGACCCTCAAACTAGCTTGAGGACATAATTGAATTTCAAATCCAAAACCGAAATTCTACTTTTGTTGCCTGAATGTTGCTGATTCAGTAGCTTCAATATAGGGTATAGTAGGAGAGACGGAGAGGTGGAAGGAAAGATACAGAAGGGGAGGATAAAGGAGAAAGAGATGGAGAAAGAGAGGGAAGAGAGAGAGAGGGAAAGGGAGAAAGGGTCAAATGAACAATTGCTGTCTTATGCCTCTCATTATATATTTATAATATTGCACATGTCATCATGGGATGTTAGTAAATTCATCAGAGTAAAATGGTTAATCAAGTTTAATTAGAAAACTCAGAACCAATAATTTGCTTCCTGAGGATAGCAGAAATGGAAATGCTTCAACTGAAATTTATTTACTCCATATAAATGAGATGACCCAGTGGAATACAATAGCATTCCACTTTAAATTCAAAATAGACTTGACTTTCCCATGTGAAAAATCCAGAACTATGGGTCCATTGCCCTTTGTTACCTAAATGCTGCATCATTCTTAGCCTGCTTTTTCCATTTACAATTAGATAGAGGCGCGTTGTTTTTTTCCTGTTGAACAATTCAATTGACATTTAGAACCTACTATGTGCACAATCCCATGCTAATCATCAAGTTTTTCTCATTGTCATGTTTAAAAACATTGAGCACAGTAATGTCAACATTTGGTCTCTCATCAGAAGACCTCTACCCAAGTTGAAGATGGTTGAAAACATTCTTAGTGTGTAAGTGTTCTGTCACATATTAATACATTTCTCTATTCTGTCCACAGGTATATAAAGAGAAAGGTTGTCACATACATTGCTGAATAGTATGTGTACTACAATTATGGCATTTTCCAGATTTATTATTAATCATATTTAAGATGGAACAATTGAATAGATAGGAAGGCTTGGTGATAATAAATAGCTTAACAAAAAACACTGAAAGGACAAAGTCTTCAGGTTGGGTCAGTAGGATTTTCAGAAAATTGAGAAGGCTGAATAGAAAAGAATGTGAACTCCTTTGATAACAAGGTCTAGGTTCATTTTTTTTTCTTTGTAGCCTCAAAATTTTGAATAGTAAATATGTTTATCAAATGCAAGAGACTAATCTATTATGAAGTTATTACATTAGAGAAAGCAGTCAAGTGTCCCTTCAAAACCTTATTCAGGGGAGTTGCTAGGTGGCATAGTGAGTAAATTGCAGACCCTGGAGTCAGGATGACCTGGGTTTGGATCCAACAAAAACTAGCCGTTTAACCTTGGGCAAGTTACTTATACCCAGTTACCCTCCAAATGGCAAAAAAACCCAAACCAAACCAAACAAAAACAAAAAACCTATTCAAGAGCCTCTTGAAGAGTCAGAGAGAAAATTATATAATACATAGAAAGGGCCTGAGAAATATTTTGTTCTGTTTGGTGTTCTTAAGTGAGGACAGAAAGGAATTATCTATTGGTTGATTCGAGGTTTTCAAAGAGTCCTATGTGGATTATTATTACTATTATTATTTTGCCCTTAAAACATCACTGAGATTAGTTCTATAGGTTTTATTGTTCCCTCTTTACACACAGAAAAACTGAGAGGTTAAATTAGGTGGCACCAAGAGTATAGGAGACTCATCTTCTTGATTTCATCTGACCTTGGAAACTTCCTAGCTCTGTGACCCTGGCCAAGTCATTTTAGCCTGTTTGCCTTAGTCACCTCAACTGTGAAATGAGGTGGAGAAAGAAATGGCAAACCACACTAGTGTTTTTGCCAAGGAAACCTCAATTGGGGTCACAAAGAAGCAGAGCAGCCTGAAAAACAACTGAAAGACAAAAACATTACATGCTTAAGTAGTATTGCCTAACTAGTGTTTAAGGTAGCATGCAAACCCAGGTATCCCTGATCACAAAGAATCTCTCAGATATGGGTCTTATGTTCTTGAAAACAGAGCTGAATCCTCATCTCCTAATACCTGAATTATTAACTTTTACTGGAATATCAATCCATGGACCTTTATTATATTCACCATCCCTTTGAATTCACAAAGCAAAGCACTTCTTCTTGGCTACAACTCCAGGATACACAATCTTTCCATTAATTAGAATGTAAGCTTCTGAAGGATCTATACTATCTTTTGTATTTTAACCCCAAACACTTAGCACAATGATTTAGACATGTGAAATGTTTTTTAAAAATGTGTTTTTATTCATTCATTTATCTATTCATTCATCTACTGCTACTGAATAGTTAGAAATCTGGAATATAAATTCTTTTTTTTAAGTTAATTACGATCTGTCCATTCTTGAAAACAATTTGAAACTATCTACAATATAGCAATTTTAGTTTTCTTTCTCTGTTTTTGATTAGATTTGCTAATAGGTTTATCTATTATAATTATTTACTTCATTCCCTCAAAAGTGATTAACCTTATTAAAGTTTTGTTCATTTTCTTGATTTTCTTGATCTCTGTCTTACAGGATAGACCCTTCTTAGTTATAAGTATTTACCTCTATACTTATAAAATACAGTATTCAAAGGTTTGTTGTTTTTTTTTTGTTTGTTTTGTTTTGTTTATTTTTACAATAGTTACTATCTTGACCATTGTTCCTTGGTAGTTGAGCTCTTACTTTCTGGTTCCTTAAATAATTTGTTCTTTGACCTTGTAGTTCTGTACTGTCACTATGATGTTTCTGGCATTTTCATTTGGAGGTTTCTTTATGGAGGTGACTGGGAGATTCTAGTCTCATTTTGCCTTCTTTTTCTAATAGATCCAAGCAGTTTTCATTAATGATCTTTGAAAATACAGTATCTTATTTGATAAATTTGGTGGTTGCTCTCAGTTAACCTGATATTTCTTGAATTGTCTCCTTGATCTGTTTTCTAGTCAGTTTAAAAAATCATAAATACTTCACATATTTTTGTGAAAGCTTTTTAATTTTGTTGTAATACTTATTTTTGTCTCTGAATATGAGTTTTTTTTTTTTTTTGCTCCATTTTTAGTATGTTATTTGGGAAAGTTTTTTTTTAATTCTATCTTTTGTTATAAGCTAACTATTCCCCTTTAGAATCATTCCCCTAAAGTTTTTATTTCACTTACATTTTTATTTTTAATCTCTTCCTTAATTTTTTCTAGGTACTCACATCTTATAGTACTTGTAACTAAACATTTTTTCCTTTAATTTTTCTTTTGTAGTTTTGCTTTTAGTTGTGGAGATCATCTCTTTTTTCTTGGTTTACCTCTTAGGGATATCTGGACTTATAATAGTTTTTCTTATTGTTTGGAATCCATTAAATTTACCTTGATCTCTTTTACCATTGAATGCTTGACTTGATTCTCGACCTCAATGTCAAGTTCTCCCATTTATGGTTTCCATTTCCCTGGCATCTGAAATCAGAGCATTGGTGGGTTTCAGGTCTCCTTGGATCATCTAGATGAAAAGCACCATGGTCTTCAGGACCTTCTAGAAAATTTCAGGCCTTAATATTATAGACTTCCCCAGGGATTTGTGTGGATTACAATCAAATTATTTTCTTGCTGCTCTCCCTTCTCCAAATTCAGTAGTTCATGTTTCTTTTTTCCCATTCTCCTACCCCAGCCACTATATAGGATTTGTGGGTTCAGATTTTCTTAGAGATGATTATGAGTAAGTCTCTCTAATTCACAAGTAATAATAACAACAATATGGGAATGGGAGGGGGCGGAGCCAAGATGGCAGAGTAGAAACAGCTCATCCAAGCCACTCTGCCCCCAGATTCCCCCCAAACTATGTAAAAGGGGACTCTGAACAACTTCTGGAGCCCCAGCACCCACAAAATGACACAGAGAAGCTAACCTCCCACTGAGGACAGCCCAGCAGCCCTGCAGGAAAGACCAGCGCAGCAGTCTGAGAGCCGGCAGCGCAGAGCGTGGGGAGCCAAGCCGAGCGCCGATGTTTTAGCCCCAGGGCGGCAGGGCCAGCAGCCTGCTGGAGGAACCCCAGAACACCAGCAACTGTGGCGACTCCAGAATTATCAACATAGACATGCCTAGGACAAAGTGAGAGGTTAGTGTCCTATGGACTTTGGGACCATTATTTGGGGAATGCGTCAGCATCCTCCCCTGGGCGCTAGAAGCCCCTGAGGAGACATGCCATTTTGTAGTTTACAGAGGCAGCTCCAGCTCCTGGCCTGCAGAACCGTAGGGAGATCCAGTGATCAGTCTTGGGGGGTAATCGCTCTTGCTTTAACCTCCCTGGATCTGGATTGTGATCTAGGGTGGAAGTTGTGGGTGAGTTTCCAGCTTGCCAGAAATGGAAGTTGCCCCCCACACGTTCGGGACGAAAATTCCTCTATCTGGCCTTAAAGCCATAGTGTGGCAACAAGCCCAAAAGTCAAGTAATTCAGTGGCAACATGCCGAGGCAAAGGAAACAGAAAAATGCAACCCTAGACTCCTATTTTGGGGGCATAGAGAGGGAAAAGGACTGTGAGGTCAGAAGTCCTGCTCCAAAAGCCCCAGGGGAAAACATGAGCGGGTAGCAGGCCATAGAGGACCTTAAGAAGGACTTTAAAAATCAAATAAGAGAAGTGGAGGAAAAATTAGAAAGAGAAATGAGAAGGATGCAGGAAAAGTATGAAATGAGGTCAACAGCCTGACTGAGGAAAATAACACCTTAAAAAATAGACTAGCTCAAATGGCAAAGGAGGCCCAAAAGGGCAATGAGGAGAAGAATGCCTTAAAAAGTCGAATTTGCCAGATGGAAAAAGAATCTCAAAAGTTCACTGAGGAGATTCATTCCTTCAGAGTTAGACTGAGCAAATGGAAGCTAATGACTTTATGAGAAATCAAGATGCTGTTAAGCAGATCCAAACAAACGAAAGATTAGAAGGCAATGTGAAATATCTCATGGGAAAACCACTGACCTGGAGAATAGATCCAGGAGAGACAATTTAAAAATTATTGGACTACCTGAAAGCCATGATCAAGGAAAGAACCTAGAAATCACCCTTCAAGAAATTCTCAAGGAAAACTGCCCTGATGTTTTAGATCCAGAGGGCAAAATAGAGGTTGAAAGAATCCACCCATCACCTCCGGAAAAAGATCCCAAAAAGAAAACTCCCAGGAATATTATAGCCAGGTTCCAGAATCCCCAGATCAAGGAGAAAATACTACAAGCAGCCAGGAAGAAACAATTTCAATATTGTGAAAACACAATCAGAATAGCCCAGGACTTGGCAGCTTCTACACTGAGGGATCGAAGGGCATGGAATATGATATTCCAGAGGGCAAAAGAGCTGGGAATGAACCCAAGGGTTACCTACCCAGCAAAACTGAGTATTTTGTTTCAGGGGAAAATATGGTCATTCAGTGGAATAGAGGACTTTCAAGCATTGTTGAGGAAAAAACCAGAATTGAATAGAAAATTTGACACCCAGACACAAGAAGGAAGAGATGCCTGAGAAGGTAATCAGGGAAAAGAAATCAAAAGGAACTTATCAAAGTTGTACTATTTACATTCCTATATGGAAAAGCAATAATTGTGACTGATGATATCTTTCTCACTATGAAAATAATGAAAGAAGGGTGTGTGGTCATATGAATACATATGTGAATGTGTGGGTATATGGTTACAGTTATATATGGATAGAGGGCATAGGTTGAATTTGTTGGGCAGGGAGAATACTCAAGGGATGAAATTATGAGGGGAGAGAGGAAAGAGGCAAGAGGAGATGGGGAGAGACAGGGTAGGGTAAACTATCTCATGTAGAAGAAGCAAGGGGAAGTGGTTGCAAGGGAGGAGGAGAATAGGAAGGCAAAAAAGGCAAAACCACATTCTCATTGAATTTGGTTCAGGGAGAGAATGACATACATACTAAATGGGATATCTCAACCTGCAGCAGAATAGAGGGAAGGGGGATGAGAGGAGGGATGATTGGTGGGGGGGGCATCCTTGGGGGGAGGGGAGGTTGGAAGTACCCACTATAGAAGAGGGACAGGATCATGTAGGGAATGGACCAGGTAGGGGTGTGGGATGAGTGGGAGGGAAGTATAAGCAGCCTTGTACAATATATCTACTATGATAATATTTTTCATAGCTAGACATGTACAACATATACTGAATTACTTATCTCCCCAGAGGGAATGGGTGACAAGGGAGGAAGGAAATGGATCTGAAATTCGAGGTCTTAACATTAAATGTTTCAAATATATATAAATACTATTATTAATACTCTTTTGCTTGTAATTGGGAGATAAGATGTGCAGGCATTGGGACACAAAGATTCACCTTCCTCGAATGGAAAAGTCGAAGGGGGTATGGGAGAAGGTATGGGAGAGAGCAGATTGGAGGAAGCGATATCTTGTGGGACTGCTATTCTGGGAGGATGGGTAGGGGAATAATGGGGGGAAAATGATTGTAACTCAAAATCTGGCGGAAATGAATGATGTAAAACAGAAGTTAATAAAGCATTTGTTAAAAAAAAAACAATATGGGAATGGGAAAGTGAATAAGCATTTATATAGTGCCTACTGTATGTCATGTACTGAGGTATGCTTTTAAAAATTATATATATGGGGGTAGCTAGGTGGCGCAGTGAATAGAGCATCGTTCCTGGAGTCAGGAGGACCTGAGTTCAAATCTGGTCTCAGACACTTGACACACTTACTAGCCATGTGACTTTGAGCAAGTCACTTAACGCCAATTGCCCTCCAAAAAAAAAAGCAAATATACATATATATATATATATATATATATATGGAACTTTATTTGATCCTCACAACAAGTTGTGAAGCAGGTATTATTATTAACCATATCTTATAGTTAAGGAACCTGAGGCAAACACCTAGCTAGTAATTGTCTGAGCAGATCTGAACAAGGGTGTTGCTGATTCCAAGCCCAGCACTCTATCCTTTGTGCCATCTTTTGACTCAAAATCTGTCATCACATTGTCTTATTATCCACCATTTTTATACTAATAAATTATTATTATTATGGTTATGAACATGTGTATGGCATTTCATAACTTACAAAATACTATCCTTACATCAAACATTTGGGATAGGTATTGTATATCTGGACTTATAATAGTTTTTCTTATTGTTTGGAATCTTTTAAATTTACTTTTAATATTGTAAAATGTAAATATTATCTCCATTTTAGAGATGAAGAAACTGACTCAGAGAAGTTAACTAACTAGCTCAGTGTCATCTTTCCACAAGTTCATTAGAATTCATACTACATTATCTTTACTCTTTGTTATTCTGTTGAGTCATATAATAACACATTTTTTTATTAAGGAAAATTCCTATGCCTAATCATATCATGGTGATGACCTAGGGTTCTTAAAGTCTCTGCTTAGCAGAGCATGAGGTCTGATAGATCATATAAAGCACTAGATTTGCCCTGGTTTGTTTGTTGTTGGAGAGCCAGTCAAAACTGGCAGAGGCTAATCAATTGGAGGTTGGTTTCAGCGTGTTTTTGTTTTGTTTTTGCTTCTCTTCTCTTTTTTTCTTTTCTCTTCTCCTCTCTAGTCTTCTCTTCTTTCTTCTTCTTCTTCTCTCTCTCTCTCTCTCTCTCTCTCTCTCTCTCTCTTACCCCATCTCCCTTTCCCTATTATTCTTTTATACACACACACACTCCCTTTCTCTTTCTCTGTCTTTATATTAACTTTTTTTGTCACAGCAATTTGTTGTTGTTCAGTTTCAGGCTTGTCTGACTTGAGGGCTTTTGGTTTGCCATTTCCTTCTCCAGATGAGGAACTGAGGCAAACAAGGTACAGTGACTTGCCCGGGGTCACAAAGCTAGCAAGTATTTGAGGCCAGATTTGAACTCTGGAAGATGAGTCTTCCTGATGCCCATGGAGCCTGGTACTCTATTCACTGCTCTATTTAGCAGCAATTTTTACTGAGTTAGAGATGAATTGAGATCTGAATGTTCATGCCTGTCCAATTTAAAGTCTTTAAAGTATTGAACAATTAAGGGTTAATTAGCTTATTTTTGGATTAATATTCCTGCACATGAGATAGTGAAAAAGAAAATGGATTCATTAGCCCTTCATTAAAAGAAAAAGCATTTATATATAGTGCCTGCTAAATGCCAGCAACTGTGCTCAGTGCTTTTCAAATATTATCTTGGTTGATCCTTTCAACAACCCTGAAAGGTTTCTGCTATTATTATCCCCCTTTTACAGTTGAGGAAACCTAGGCAAACAGATTTTAAGTGACTTGGCTAGGGTCACATCGTTAGTAGTTGTCTGAGGCCAAGTCTTCCTGACTTCAGGCACAATGTTCTATCCATTGTGACACCTACTTCTCTCAAGAGATAACCTAGTGGAAATGAAAGTGAATGTGTTAGCCATTAACTATGAGCTAGTTATCTAACAGAGAACCCTATTGACTTGTGGAAGGCAAAGTTTCCAGTACAGTTAGTGAAAGTAAATTTGATTTTTCTGCCTTTTCAGAAGAATCCCTTGGGCAAGCAGAGACCTTGAGGAAGAGAGTTCATCTCTTTGCCTTTAGGCAATGACATATAAAAATCATTTGATACAGAGAAGAATCTGGCTACTCTTTGTTTGACAAAAACAAACTATTATATATACTTATTTTCTGATATTGATATGCCCCTTTCTTTCACCCTCCTGACTTTAAAAAAAATTAAGGATAAAACACCTTCTCAAACTAAAATATCAAGTAAGTGGAATGCTTCACGTGTCTGATGTTCTAAAGCACTAAATTTATAGGTTAATTAGGGGCTAATCAGAATTCCCATTTTATTTCAAGTTTATACATTTTTAAAATGTTTTCATCAGTTAGTACATGTTTCAACAGTGCATAATAAACCTAATTATTCTTTGATTATTTACACTATGAATCTTTTCGGTGTATTTCATAACCTTAGGGTTATTCTAAATATGAATGATCAGACATGTACTTTTATATCTGAGGTACATGATATTGAGATGGTTTAAAGCTGACCCCAGGAAACCTCATAGAAAGTTTTTGCGTTTTCTCTCTTTTGAATCACTGCCATGATCCTATCATTCCCCTATTTTTAGTATTTACCTTACAAATTATTTGTTGGATAAAAAAAAAAATCACTCATCTCCCCTAATCTGAATAATTTATTCTTTTTCAGCTGCAATAAGAGTCTTCAGTTATGTGAAGCAAAATTGGCAGTGTATGTCCCCAGGGCTTTAGTTAGTTGATTTTTCTTCCACATACCTGGGTCAGCTTATCCTTATTTTCTTTTCACTTAATATACGTGCATGAACAAACCTTTCTTGCTGACTAATTGAAAGGTTGAAAGTGCATCTCAAACCAGACATAGGAGGGGAAGAGGGAGGAGAATCTGGGCTTGGGTTAGTTGATACCTGGAGATAAAGAACTTATAAATCTATACCTTTTGGGTACTTTAAGCAGCCCTGGGGTTCTGGAGTCATGGTAGAAGCCAGGATACATACCTTAAATGGGTTTAATTATTTTCATGACAAAATGACAGTCTGATAGGTTAAACAATAGTGTTTCATAATAATTGTCTCTCCCCATTTGCAGTAATTTGTCTAGATTTATATAAGGCATAGGACTCATTATATTAATAATTTTCATTTTCAAATGTTTGTTTTCTTCATGCCTGTTCTTTAGTCTAAACAAAAATACTAGACCAACACTAAGCTGTTGGAGCAACAGGGAGTTGTTAGATCCTCTTAATATCTAATTCAGAGGAAAGCAGCGTTTAAATTCTGCTGCTCAGGAATGAAAGCTAGTGAGAGTGGCTTAGCACATGCAGTTCTGTAAGGGTAGAACATAGCAAACACCTTGCTCATTAGCCTCCTTCCCCTAGTTCATCTTCCCAGTGTCAACCACTTCGTGTTTGCTTATATCCTTAGAGGCATTAACCAAAAATTAAATTTCAAAATGATGTTGACCTAATCAAAGAAGATATTTAATGCTATACAAATCATCAGCATATAAATAGCCTGTGACACTAATTACCGTGAAGGCTTTGTCTTCAAAGCAGCTCTTAGAGAGATTACACTGGCCCGTAAAAGAAGAGGCATTTCTCCAGGTAATTTCATTCATAAGATGTGATTCTTGGGAACAGACTGAAACGGAGAAATGGAAAGTGTGGTGGAAGATGTGATTAAGATATTTGAATCTTGAAGCATAAAATTAGGGAAAGTCCAGATTAATACCAAATGATTCTTTAATAGGCAGTGACAAAATCTAAGCTGATCCTCACTCCCCCTGGTTCTCTTTCACTCAGAGACCTAATTAGGAATCATTGAACCACAGGCAATTACCAAAATTTTGGCTGGAGGAAGCAGCTTGAAACACACCCAGAGTGCAGTGTATGGAAGGGATGCAGGGACCCTGATACACTTATATGAGACTTCTGTCATGGAGGACATAATACAGAGTGGTGGCATGAGAGAAGGGAAGTAGTTAAGTAATACTACCAGCTCACAGCTGGTAGTATTCCTGTTTTCAACTACTTATTCTTCCTAAGCATTCTTGTTTTCTATACACTCTAACTGCTATCAGCATCTTCTAAATTTGGGGGTTTCTCACTCTAAGCACTCTGGTCAACTCAAAATCTCATTTCTCATTTAGTTCCAACTCTTCCTTCACCTCTCTGCCTTACTCTTTACCCCTTCACTTTGGGGTCAGTTAAGTCAAATCTGAAAGTGAGCTTCAATGTGTTAACATCATTGATGTGCTTCCTGTTCTGACTTAAGGTCTTCTGATGCACCTGAATTTTCCTTCCATAAAAGATTGGTTTGTAATGCCTATAGATAAATTAACCAATACACAATAATTAAGCATTCACTATATGCCAAACCCAGTGCTAGCTGCTCAAATGATCATAGGTACAGTTTGGAGAGAAGTGAGGAGAGACAGGTAAAAACATATCTTCTAAACAGCAAGAGGCTTTTGTAATGGGAGTTTCAGTACAGATCTACAAGGAATCATATCATTAGAAAAATCTGTGCATAGATCCATGTGATAAAATTCTGTGGGAAGAAATTCAATAGAGATTCATGAAGATGCTTACAATCTCCAAGTAACTATCCTAGGCATAAGGGGTATAGAGAAATTAAACAACTCCTACCTTCATGGAGCTTACCACCTATGGGAGGTAAGGGCATACATCATGAACACAGACGCATACATAAATGATAATTTGAAGAGATAATAGTCTTCTCATTGAATGGACTTCTAGATTAAGCTCAGGTTTTTATTTCTCCAAAGCAAATTAGGAGAAAGGACTAGCACACTAGAAATGAGAATAGATCTCAATATGATCTTAACTGGCCAGAAAACAAGAAGCAACCTTCTACCTGGACTCCTTTTCTCCTATATGTCATATTCCTCAAATATATCTTAAATACTGAAGACATTACTTTTCTTGGAATACGATTTTCTTCATATAATTTCTCTGATGGAAACCCTAACATTGTTTCTTTGCCTTGATTCCATGCCCATGTAACCCAGTGTAGTGGAAAGAGCACTGACTCAGGAGTCATAAAACTTGAATTAAAATCCCATCTTACTCTTAACTACTTATAGAATTCTACAAAAGTCACAATTTCTTTTTGTTTCAGTTTCCTCTTCTATAAAATAAGTATATCGGAGTGGATGATGTCTCTTTAAGCTCTGGGTCTATGATGATATGAAATAATTTATTGTCCTTTACTTTCCAATAAGAATTATTCATACCATTCATTCTAGTCACTTCACTGTCCAATGAATATACTACAAAAAAGAAAAAAAATCTTATATTTTTCTTTTGTTCATGCAACTCCTGTAGTCTAAAATATGCTTCACTTTCTCCTTTGCCTATTAAAAGCCTAACCGGTGGAAGGCTTAGTTTATGTCCCATCTCCTCCATGAAGCATTTTTAAATTAAATTTTATTTATTTCAATTAATTATATATATTTTCTCTCACTCCCACATCTCTTCCCCTTGAGCAGAAAAACAAAACAAAACAAAAACAAGCAAAAACCCTTGTAATAAATGTTAATGATCAAGCAAACAAGTTCCCCTACTGACCATGTCTAAAAAGTGTGTTTCATTATGTATATTAAACCTATCACCTCTGTTGTTGTAGCAGCAAGCACCCCAATATCCCCAGGGTAGCTGCCAACACAGGTTCTTAGATCTGCTTTTGTAAAGGAAAGCAACTCAAAATGGGTTAACAAGCTTACTTTAATCAAACAAACACACATTACCTAGTTCAGGGGGAAAAGGTCAGCACCCCGAACTTCAGAGTTACAGAACTTACAGATCAAACAGACAGGCTTCCAAACTGTCCAATCATTATATCAATACCAAATCACAGTTACCAGAGAGGGAAGCATCAACATCTGGGTTTTCAAAGCCAGGGGGCTCTCAACAACAGCTTCCTAGAGTCTCATCTGGTCAATCACACAACACTACTCAAAGTGAGCCCCAAAGCAAAGCCTCTCCTCAGGGTTTATATAGCCTTCTCCTGGATCAGAGATTGTAACAACTTCCTTGACCCACTGCCCAATCACAAAGTAACAAGGTATGGGCTTTCCTGAAAAACAAGCCTCCCACCACAGGCTCCAGGTGCACTTAAGCTAGGGACAGGGAAGATCTTTAAATTTGCATTTCCATTACAGTTGTCTAAGGTTTGGTGGCATTCTTTATCATTGGCCTTCTAGAATCATCGTTATTCATTATGTTATTCAGAGTTCCCTAGTCTCTTAGAGTTTGTGAGATTTTTTTCATAATTAAAAATAGTATAAATTGTTCTACTGATTCTTCTTGCTTACTTCTTCAGTCTATATGAAAATTCGTCTCTCTCCAAACTCCTTCTGTAGTACTTAGAGTCTGAATTGATATTTATGATTTATTATTGTTCACTCTGAATAATCTTTTACCTCCAAACTCTACTGTTAATCTCTCCAAATATAAGTCATTAAAATATGAGGTCAGGCCCTTGTCTTATTTTTGCTTATGTGTATATATATATATATACACATGTGTAGGTTGGCATTCCTTGGCTCTAAGAAGATAAGGGAAAATTGACAAGGGAGGTTTGAGTAGAATACAATGATGAAAGTTGCCTGGGAAAAAGTACATAAATCAATTAAGGTCATTTAGGCTCTATAAAAATACACTTTCAAGTGTGCATGCTCACATTCGCACACACACACACACACACACACACACACACACACAGGTTGTTTTATATATTATACCTGCCTTATATTTTTCCCTATAGGGAGGGGAAAGAGAGAATGAAGTAGAGTCAGAAGCAGATTCATTGTGGTGATCAATAGTTTAATAATGATTGTGTTAAGAGTTTTAATAGTAAACTAAAAGTCAATAATGTATTAATGAACCAGGAATGAATTATTGTGACAGCATCTACCCCAGAAGACAGTTAAAAACTAAAGGCATAATCAAGGTACACAAAACAATCCTGGGTCATTCTTTAAAAAAAGAGGAACAGAAGGAGGAGAAATCAGCCAGAGTAAGTAGATGGCAGTAAGGTGTTGAAGAGATTAATCTGGGATCAGACTCAGCAAGGACATAACTAAATAGCCAAGCTCAGGTAATGGAATATTCATTCAAGACCAATAAATAGTTGTTTGCCTCCCATAAAATAGTAGAAAGACCATAGGATCTAGACCATGCTGCTGCTTAGTATTAGCCACCTGCACTCCCCTAAGGGCAAGACTTGTGTTTTTCACTTGTTTTTGTACCCAAAACACTAAGTCTTCTTCCTCAATCAACTCTTTCCCTTTCCCCCTTCCTCTCCCCCTCTCACCTTCCCTACTCCCTTTCCTTTTCCTTCTCTTCCTTTCCCTTGCCCCCTTCATTCTTTTTCTCCCCCTTCCCTTCTCTTCTTCCCTCTCTCTCTCGCCTCCCCTGGGATTCTATTAGCAGTATAAGCCACTCTTTGTACTCTGGTCCCATATGTATGAATCAGCTACTTCTCTGGTCATCTTCATGTGATATCAAATGAACATTACTAAAACCCCCCACCCTATTTAAGACTCACCTATATGTAATGTCTTTTATTCTAAGGTAAGCTCCTCAGACTCAGATGGTATCCCACATACTTATACTTTCATTCCCAGAGTTTAGCTCAGTACTTGGCACATAATAAGTATTTAAGTTATTTTCCATTCCATTAATTTTTCTTTTCTTTTCATTACTGTAATCCCAACCTTTCCTTTCCTTCCATTCTGAATCCTCCTTTCAAACAGAGAAGCCTAATTAAGAGGAAAAAATATCCAAAACAGTGCTTACATATGACAATGTATACAATATTATGTTCTGGAAGTCCACTGACTTTCCATTGTGAGAAGGAAAGTATGTTTCCTTAGCTATTCTTCAGGAACTTTATTTTTTTCCAATTGTTAACTTGCTTTTAGTGAACTTTTTATTTATATTTTAGTAATTTTAGACCAAATCTTTTCTTTTGCTTATTTTTTATAGCATCAGCTCAAACCAATTTTTCTGTGTTTCTCCAAATTGTTCATATTCATAATTTCCTTTATTCTAGTATTTTGTGAAACATTTTGACTACTGAAACTATTAACAGAATTATAGATTTTTTCTAGTCTCTTTTTTTCTATGTGATTAATTATGCCTATTTTTTCTAATGGAATATTATACCTGCACCCCTGATATGAGTCCTACACAATCACAATTATTTATTTTCTGGTGTTATGGCTATAGTTGTGAGAATTTCATTGTTTATATAAATGTGCAAAATGCCATAATATGCTAAAAGCAAATATAATACAGTGAAATCGCTTTTGGAAAAGCAGTCATTTGCATTAATGTGTTTCAGTTGGTCATCTCCAGCATCACTGATTCAGATAGTTAAGAACAAGGATCTAATGAAACCAAAGTCTTGAGGTTGATTTCTGTTCACTTCAATTAGCTTCATACAGAAGGAAAAAAGTCAATTCCATTGACAGACTGCATTTTTATCATTAGTTAAATGACTTAAAGATAAGTAGCCCTGTTCATGAAAGGAAGTAGATAAAAGAATAGAGATAACATAAAAAACTAATTTCTAGTGCTAGAAAAGGGAAAGATTTAGGAGAGTGCATTAAAGAAATGTATGGGTTAAAAAAAAATCCCAGGAGAATAGAGAATTCTATATCAAATAAATTAAAGATTTTTTTTAATGAACATTCTGATTCCACTTAGGTGAATTAAACCATTCTGTAATATATGAATTTTGACTCAGAACAATCAGTGGAGATAAGTTCCCGACTCCATTAAGGCCCTTGAAAATCAGTAAGAATATGAAAATTTCAGTTATGGATCATCATGTTTTATGTCTAGTACTTAATCTAAAAAATGAAAGGCCTAGCATATTTTACTACTCTGAATTTAAGAGCAATTGTTTCTAAATTACACTTCGGTGCTTTGGAGAGGCAATATGGTATAGTGAAAAGAACAAGGGATAAGGTATTTGGTGACCTACGTTCAAAGCCTAATCTCATTAAGCCTTAGTTTTTCCATTTGTAAAATCTGGGAATTGGATTTCATCAGGGGAAGAGAACCTGATTCCTTGAGGCCAATTGTGGCCTTCTAGGTCCTCAGATGTGACCTTTTGACTGAGTTCAAATTTTTATAAAACAAATCCCTTTATTAAGGGGATTTGTTCTGTGATGTTTCCATTTAGTCAAAGGGCCACACTTGAGTACCTAGAGGGCAACATATGGTCTGGAGGTTGTAGGTTCCCCACCCTAAGGATTAGATAGTCTCTTAGGACTTTGCTTCTTCAAAAATTAGCATCTATGACATTTTAATTTTATATATATATTATATAATATATACGTAAATATATATATTATATATAAAAGTTTATATATATTATATATATATAAAAGTTTATATATATTATATATATATAAAGTTTTTTAGTATTAAACAGGGGCTATTTTTTGTATGATAAAATTTTTGTATTTTTTTGTATGATGAAATGATTTTGTTGATTTGAATTCTCTCTTCCAAAAAGCAGAAAAGACTGGTAGCCCAGAAAAAGGTTCATCATTACATCTTAGAAGGCAAGGTTCAGTATTTCCCCCTCTGCTTCCTGAATAAAATTTAAATTAATCAACCCAGCATTCAAAACCATTTAAAATCTAGTTTCAACTTACTTTTCTTCACTTATTTCATAGAGTTCTCTTCACATATATTATCATCTAGTTTATCTGAATTACTTGCTCATCCCCAATTTCTTTTTGCTGTTTGATGTCTGTGCTTTTGCACATGCCTCAAGTCTTTCCTGGAATTAATATACACCATATCTGCCAATCATTTTCCTTCTAGTGCCTTCTCAGGGTCAGTTACTCCATGATGCCTTCCTTAGGAAATAAAGACAGAAGCTATCCATCTTTCTGGAATTCTGTCATTATACTCTAGTTGACCTCTTGGTGATTATAGTTCCAACTTTTATTAATGATGTTCTTAAATATTTATTGAATTAAATTTGAGGGGGCAGTTAGGTAGTACAGTGAATAGAGCACCGGCCCTGGAGTCAGGAGGACCTGAGTCCAAATGTGGCCTCAGACGCTTAACACTTACTAGCCCTGTGACCTTGGACAAGTCACTTAATTAACCTGCCTTCCTCCCTCTAAAGGCAAAAATAATTGAAATGATATTATTTTAGGATTCTTTAAACTAAAGCCATTCATTTTAAAATGTTTATTTTACATTATCATTGGTTAAGGGTACTTTAAATAATGATTTGAGCTAAGATCAGAGAAATACTTTCTGGGAATCTACAAGAAATTTATCCAATGCAATCACACTATTCAATTGCCACCATTCTTAGCCCTTGACTATAGCTAACATTAGGAGCTGACCTATTAAAGCATCTTTGACAATATCAGGATTTTCAACTGATACAGCGTTTCCACTGAAAAGGGGGACAAAAGGCAGTCACTGACCTTTTCTAGTGGAGAAAATTAGGCAATATCTGTAAAAATTATGTGTGATTCACATGGGTATACCCCTCTCCAAATAAGCTGGTTGCACAAAAGCAGATGTTCTTAAACTTCTCTGTCATGGGCCCCTTTCACAGTCAGATAAAACCCATGGACCAATCTAAGAATTATGTTATTAAATATATAAGATAAAAACACATGAAATTTCAAAGAAAACCATTATACTATTTTCTAAGTACTATTTTTTTTTTAATTTAATGGACCTTAGGTTAAATATTTCAGCTTAACACACTTTCCCTTTCCCCAGATTCCCAGACCCCAGCTAAAGAACTGTAGTACTAAAGCTAATAGAGAATTCATTATTTTATTTTCCTACCTCAAGATATTCAATAATGAAATTTGACATTAATAATCTGACTACTATGTACACACACTAGGTACCAGAATACAAAAGAAACCAGTAATGATTACACTCAAGGAATCTGTGGTTAAGCAGTATGGCAAGACACATAGAAAATACTTAAGTACTAGTTAGAATAAAATAACAGAACAAATCCAGAGAAACATGAGAGGTTGGGTGAAATAGGAATGACCTCTAACTAAGAGAAAAGCAGATAAGGGGAGGAATAATCCAAGGATACTTGGGACCAAGTATCATTACATATAATTCAAAACAAATAGAGGGATTAATAAAACCTAAATTGTAGGTCCTGCCTTAAATTTTGCAAAGCATTTCACCTGTATTATCTGACTTCCATCTTCTGCTTTCCCTGAGAGGTATTATTACAATTGTTAATATCAACCCAAGTACATGAAAAGAGAAACTGTGTCAGAGAGTCCTAGCTATATGTCTCTCCTGACATAACTAGTTAGAATTATATATATATGTATATATGTATGCATATATATGTATATATGTATACACATATGTATATATCTTTCTGTTATGTGTCTATGATGAGTCCTATGTGATTTCTTTTTTTTTCTATATTTGCTTTTTGGAGGGGGGGAGGGCAGGGCAATTGGGGTTAAGTGACTTGCCCAAGGTCACACAGCTAGTAAGTGTTAAGTTGCTGAGGCCAGATTTGAACTTAGGTCCTCCTGATTCCAGGGCCAGTGCTCTATTCACTGTGCCACCTAGCCACCCCATAACTAGTTAGAATTAATATTAATAGTTGTATTTGATCTTGGGTTTTTCTAAGTCCAGCACTCCTTCTACTTGTCTTTGTTTCCTTTCAAACATTGACACATCTCTCTCTCTCTCTCTCTCTCTCTCTCTCTCTCTCTCTCTCTCTCTCTCTCTCTCCATATATATAGGTATAGACAAATGGATTTATATCTATCTATCTATCTATCTATCTATCTATCTATCTATCTATCCTAAGCTGAGGTCAATTTAAGCTTGAAGGCTCACCAGAAGGTGAACTTTTTTTTCTGCTTAAATCCTCATGTTGCCTAAAAGATAGTTTTATTTGGAATTCATACAAAGATGGCAATGTTTTTAAAAACAACAACATAGTTTTTGATAGCATTATTTCCATGAAACATAGATAAAAAAATACCATTCTGAGTGGGAGATAAAAAAACTAGTATAAATCTTTTGACATTAAGATGACATTTTCCTAAAACTTGTGCTATTTTCACCTGTAATATGTCAGAACAAATCATATATATATATATACATATATGTATATGTGTGTGCACATGAGTGTATCTATACACACATATACTATACATATACACATAATGTATGCATGTACACACATACACACACACACACACACACACACACATGCTCTACAGCAGTCCATTTCACTTTTAGACAGCTCCAATTTTTAGGAAGTTGTTTTTGCTTCTATTTCTTTTTATTCTTATATCAAGCCCAAATCTTCCTCTTTGCAGTTTTAACCAATTTTAACCAATTGCCTTTAATTCTTTCTTCTGAGCACAAGTGCTATCAGGACCATAATACTGATAACTACATGAGAAAAATACATATTTCTCCAAGTAATTGTTTCAGAGGAAAAAAGGAATAACTTTTATGTGTTGTCTGCATAAACCCTGGAAATCATGAGAATCTTTTCAGAGATTCTATTAGTGAAGAGATACAGAAAAAGTAGGTAGACTAGGAGAATTGGAAAGGGAACAGTTAAGACAAATAGCTCTGGGGAAATATATAATGTTTAACATCAGTTATATCTCCTATTATCCCCCTTGGTCTTTAAGTTCAACATTATTAATATACATACATACATATATATATATATATATATATATATATATATATATATACCCTAATTTGAGGGGCAATGAAAGCTACTTACAAATAAATATTGAATTTGGAGGGGATTTGAATCCTAGACTTAAACTAGCACCATATGCATCTCTAAGTCTCCATTTCCATCACTGTAAAATGAGTAGTTCACTAACTGCTTCATGAAATTATTGTACATAGAGGGTTTTATAAATCTTTTAAGTCCTGAATAAGATTTGTTCATGTTGTTGATACCATCATCATCATTTTCATCATACAAAATGGAAAATCATTTTATTGTCCTGGATATTTTAATTTCTCCTCTCTGAAACTTCCCTAATTCTATTTTGCTTTCCTGAGCTCCAGGTACTAATATTCACATATTCCAAGTAGGAATCGATGTATAGAGGTTTTCTATATATGGAAGACTATATTTTCTTTTTTTTTTTTTTGCTTTTTGGAGGGCAATTGGGGTTAAGTAACTTGCCCAAGGTCACATGGCTAGGTTTTTGTTTGTGTGTGCGTTAAGTGTCTGAAGTTGGATCCAAACTCAGGTCCTTCTGACTCCAGGGCCGACGCTCTACTCACTTTGCCGCCTAGCTGCCCCAAGACTATATTTTCTAATATCATCCTCAGGGCTTCTTATTGTTTAGTTGCCATTTACTTCATTGGTGCACATTTAACAGATTATACATTATTGGGGCGGGGAGTGGCAGTTACTTCAAATATTCCTGTTATTTGATAAAATTTGGTTTAATCCAATTCAATTTAATTCAAATTTCATTAAACAAGTTTTGTACATGAGATATTATAATAAATAGTGAAGGAACTAAAATAAATACAAAATAGATCATGTTCTTAAGTCACTTGCTATCTATTGAGAATAAAGAAGGCACACTCATACATCCATACATACATACATACATACAAACATACATATGATGCAAGGGAGAGAAGCACAAAGTAGAAGTCAAGACAATATATGAAGAGAAATTTTCAGGGAATGATTCTACTTTGGATTCTGGAGTGGAAGGAAGAAAGAAATATAGCACAGCACCAAAGGGGAAAGTAAGTGATATCTAAGAAATTACATCTAAGCTACATTGGAGCTAAATCTCGAGGAATGAGAAAGAGAGATTTCAATAAATAGAGATGTTGGGGTAGAGAATTAATTCCACATATGGTATTCACTGTGAAATAAGTCACAGAAAATTTAAGAGGACAACTAGAATAGCAGATAAAGAGTAGTCCAATGTGACTGAAACTAATCTTAGAGAATGGAATGAAATAAGGTTTGAGAGGTACATTGAGGTCATGTTTTGAGGGACCATAAATACCTGGTACAGGAATTTATAATTTATTGTGTAGGAATCAAGCCACTGAAGTTTTTTAAGCAATGAATTATTTTGATCATGGAAATGAATTAAGTTGGTTATTTTGGTGGCGGTAAATATGGTGGATATACAATAGAAAGGAAAGAAAGTTGAAAAACACAATAACAGAGGCATGAAGATATGAGAGCCTGAGCTATGATGGTTTCAGTCAGAGAAAAAGGAGGTATTATATAAAAGAGGTATCAGAAAACAAGAAATTGTAAGTCTTAGAAATGAACTGGAGAGAATTCTGGGAAGATGTTGGTGTAGGTCAGAAAATTACAAGCTCTCCAGACTTCTTCCACAAACCAAATAAAAGTGCACCTCAGAGTTAATGTAGAGTAGTAAAAATAAACAGGAGTTGGAGTAGAAAAGTGGCCCCCCTTTTCTATGGAAAACAATAGAAGACCCAAAGAGAGATGCCAGCAAGGAGGTTCAGCTCAAGTGAAGTGTAAACACCTCCAGGCCAGCTCTGCTGAAACAGCAAGTAGTGAACCCTGGGGGCAGCTGGGTTGGCAGGTAGCCTCAGTCTCAGCCACAAGAATTTTCACCTTTGGGGCGGCTAGGTGCCGCAGTGAATAGAGCATCAGCCCTAGAGTCAGAAGGACCTGAGTTCGAATCCAGCCTCAGACACTTAATGCATACACAAACAAAAAAACCTAGCCGTGTGACCTTGGGCAAGTTACTTAACCCCAATTGCCCTCCAAAAAGAAAAAAAAAAGAATTTTCACCTTCAAGACAGTATGTGGAGTTAGGCATCTGAGTGGGGGAAGATTGAGGGAGCCTCTGCTGACAAGGGATACCAGGTCCAGTTGTGCTGTTAAGATGTGGTACTGGGCAAGAAGGAGCCAGCACATGCCCAGTAAGTGCAGACATATTGGGGCAGGGAAGCCACTGACTGTAGGCACTTATAGGAGAGCTGAGTGCTTGGGAAAATGTGAGTGGGAAAGGAGGGTAGAGGTTGAGGCCAGGAAAAAGCTAAAAAAAATAATAGCAAGGATCTGAGACCAGAGGCACCCTGCTCCACAAAATTTTTGGATTTAGGGTCAGAATTAGAGGCTGTTATAATAATAAGCTGCTATTTTTTTTAAATGAGCAGGCAAAGGAGAAAGAACCCAACCATAGAGAATTACTTTGGGATTCAGAGGAGGATATTGAAGCAAAAAAAAAAAAAAAAAAAGCTTCTCCTACCCAAAGATTAATGTCAAATAGTCACCTGACCAAAGAGAATTCATAGAAGAACTAAAAAAATTCAAAACTCAAATAAAAGAGCTTGAGGAATTTTTTTTTTTAATTAAGAACAATCCTAGAAAAATAAAGAAAAATATGAAAAAAACTCACCCAAATTGAAAAGGCAATCTAGAATTTTAAGGAAGAAAACAATTCCATGAAAAATAGAATTGGGGATGGGGAAGGCAGTGAAGTTATAAGTGAACAAGAAATAATGAACAAAATATAAATAATAAAATGTTATAAGGGAATTTTAAAAAGTTTTTAAGAAAAACAATTGAGGTGGAGCCAAGGTGGCAGAGTAGAAACAGCACTTCCACAGTGCTCCAGCCCACACCACTTCAAAATAATGTAAGAGGGGACTCTGAATAACCTCTGGGGCTCCAGAACCCACAGAACGACACAGAGAAGCTAAGCTCATACTGAGGACAGCCCGGCAGGGAGTGGTCAGCACAGTGCTCTGGGAGCTGAGCCCAGGACCATGTGAGTAGGAGGTTTTAGCCCCAGGGCAGCCAGACCAGCAACAGGCTGGAGGGACACCAGAACACCAGCTGCTGTGGCTTTTCCAGAATTACCAACACATAGATGCCTCGGACAAAGTGAGAGGTTAGTGCCCTATGGACTTTGGGACCAGTATTTGGGAGCCCATCAGCTTCTTCCCATGGGGGCTAGAAGCTTCTGAGGAGCCGCAGCACAGCCACCATTTTGCAGCTTCAGTTGCAGCTTTAGTTCCCGGCCTGTGGATTGTAGGGGGATCCGACCATCAGTCTGGGGGGTAATCGCTCTTGCTTTAACCTTCTTGGATCTGGATTGTGGTCTGGGGTGGAAGTCTTGTGGTGTGTGACCAGCCAGAGTGTGTGGGGGCTTCAGAGAGGGCACCCAACTAATACCTCCGGAAGTTGAGAAGATGCCAACATTTGGCACAGAAGCTTTCCTGTCTGGTGGCAGAGTCCTACTGTGGCAATAAGCCCAAAAGTCAAATAATTAAGTGACAACATGCCTAGGCAAAGGAAACAAAATAAACAGAAAAATTCAACATTAGACTCCTATTTTGGGGGCAAAGAGGATCGAAACATGGAACAGGAGGAGAACTGTGAGGTCAGAAATCCTGCACCAAAAGCCTCAAATGAAAATATGAGTGGGTTACAGGCCATAGAGAACCTTAAGAAGGACTTTAAAAATCAAATAAGAGAAGTGGAGGAAAAATTGGGAAGAGAAATGAGAAGGATGCAGGAAAAGTATGAAATAAGAGTCAACAGCCTGACTGAGGAAAATAACACCTTAAAAATAGACTAACTCAAATTGCAAAGGAGGCTCAAAAGGGCAATGAGGAGAAGAATGCCTTAAAAAGCCAAATTTGCCGGATGGAAAAAGAATCTCGAAAGCTCACTGAGGAGATTTATTCCTTCAGAATTAGACTGGAGCAAATAGAAGCTAGTGACTTTATGAGAAGTAAAGATGCTGTTAAACAGATTCATGCAATTGAAAGAATAGAAAGCAATGTGAAATACCTCATGGGAAAATCCACTAACATTCAGACACAAGAAGGAAGAGATGCTTGAGAAGGTAAACAGGGAAAAGAAATCAAAAATAACTTATCAAAGTTAAACTATTTACATTCCTACATGGAAAAACAATAACTGTAACTTATGAAACCTTTCTCAGTATGGAAATAGTTGATGAAGGGTATATGGCATATGAATACATATGTGAATGTGTATATATATATATATGTTTACAGGTATACATGGATAGAGGGCACAGGTCAAATTTGTTGGGAAGAGATGATACTTAACGGGTGGAGTTAAGAAGTAAGAGAGGAATGTGGCAAGAAGAGATGGGGAGAGACAGTGTAGGTTAAACTATCTCATGTAGAAGAGGCAAGGGGAAGTGGCTGCAGGGGAGGGGAAGAGCAGGAAGGCAAAAAGGCAAAACCATATTCTCATTGAATTTGGCTCAGGAAGAGAATGACATACATACTAAATGGGATATCTCACCCTGCAGGAGAGTAGGGAGGAGGGTAATGAGAGGGAGGATGATAGAGAGGAGGGAATGCTGGGGGGAGGGGAGGTTGGAGGCACCCACTTTTGAAGAGGGACAGGATCAAAGTAGGGAATGGACCAGGTGGGGTGTGGGATGGGTGGGAGGGAAATATAGCCAGTCTTTAACAATATATCTACTAGGGAAATGTTTTGCATAGCTATATATGTACAACATATACTGAATTGCTTATCTTTCCAGCTGGAGTGGATGACAAGGGAGGAAGGGAATGGATCTGGAATTCAAATTTTAAAAAATTAAATCTTTCAAAAATACATAAATACTATTGTTAATACTATTTTGCATGTAATTGGGACATAAGATGTGTAGGCATTGGGGCACAGAGAGTCACCTTGACCTAATGGAAAAGTCAAAGGGGGTATGGAAGAGGATATGGGAGAGAGCAGATTAGATGAGGGGATATCCTGTGGGACTGCTATTCTGGGGGTAGTGGGTAGTGGAAAATTGGGGAAAAATTGTAACTCAAAATCTGGTGGAAATGAACGATGTAAAGCAGAAGTTAATAAAGCATTTGGAAAACAAACAAAAAAAAACCAACTGATCTGGGTAACAGATAAAGAAGAGAAAACATAAAAATAATCAAACTCAAAATTACAATAAAAAAGAAGTGATACAATAATGCAAAAAATAATTATATAAAATTGTCCCAAAGTATTAAAACAAGAAGAGAAAGTAAAAAGAGAAAAAGAAATTTACCAATCACAACCTGAAAGATATCTTGGCAGGAAACCTAGAGGGATATTATAGCCAAATCCTGAAATCCGCAGGTTATGGAGAAAATATTATGAGCAACAAGAAAAAATTTCAAATATGGTAGAGCCACAATTAGAATTAGATGTAGCAGCAGCAACTGTAAAAGCAGCAGGTCTTGGAACACTATATATCAAAGGGCAAAAAAACTGGCGTTGCACCTGAAAATATCATACCCAGCAAAGTTAAGTATAATGCTGAATGGAAAAAAAAGAATATTCAATGAATTGACAGACTTTTAGGGTTTTGTTGTAAAAAGACCAGAAATTAATTGTGTGACATATAAGAACCAAGAGAAATATAAGGTAAATACCAAAGACTAATTACAAGGGATTCAACAAGGACAAATTATTTACTTTTTATACATGGAAACCATATGTCTGATTGTCATTAGCAATTGGGTAGTTCAAAAGAAAGAGTGGGGTAGACCTGAGTATGATGTGATTTTAGAAAAGCAAAATGGGGGGCGGCTAGGTGGCGCAGTGAATAGAGCGCTGGCCCTGGAATCAGAAGGACCTGAGTTTGGAGCCGGCCTCTGACACTTAATCCGCACAAACAAAAACCTAGCCGTGTAACCTTGGGCAAGTTACTTAACCCCAATTGCCCTAAAGGGGCAGCTAGGAGGCGCAGTGAGTAAGAGCATCGGCCTCGGAGTTGGGATGACCCGAGATCAGATCCGGCCTCAGAAAATGAGCACCCACGCATAAATAATAATGACTAGCCGTATAACCTTGAGCAAGTTACTTAACCCCAATTGCTTTAAAAAAAAAAAAAAGAAAAGCAAAATGGTATAGGAAAGGTAAAAAGGTCAATTATCTCATACAAATGAGATGCAAGAGGAAGAACTGATACAGAGGAATTAGATGGGGCGGGGGGAGGATGGGTAATTATTGAATGCTACTCTCATCCAGAATAGGCTAATGAGGGAACAATATGAGTGTGTTATTAGCCTTTAATTATCTAGAATTGATTTTAGAATTTAGGATACCTAAAATAAGGATTACTTAATTGTAGTAATGATTCCTCAGAGTGGTATGTTAGCACCTTGTCCTTTCTCTCTCTGGCTGGGGATAATGTACCCATGTGGAAAGCCAGATAGAGATTCAGACCACACATCCTTCCATCTGCCCCAAAATTCACATTCATTTGTCCCAGCACAAGGTAAGTTTTACCTCCTGCTGTGAGCCCAGTCTTCCACCTGGAGACCACCTCATGCAAAGAACAACTTTCCCTTTCATTTCAGACCTCCTGTTTCCTGCTGTGCCTATCCTTTGAGGGTAGAGGAGTGGTACATTTCAATCAGTGATGAACATTCTCACATCTGCTCATACCCTTCACATTCCAGTTATGCTGAACTCCTATAAATCATAATCCAAACATTCTTCCACCCTACTACCCAATTCCTCATCCCCATCTCTCTCAACCCTCCCAGCACAAAGTTTCACATGGGACTTCCCATCCCATATTGAATTTGCCTCTTCTCAATGGAGTTTAAAGGTCATATAATTAACTACCTATGTCTTCCTATCATTTCTCGTACATTGTGTTCACTGTCATTCCTATATTCTCTCTAATCTTTACTCTTTTGATTTCTTCCTGCCCATGTACTTACAAACACTCCCAAGTCTCTCTCATCCTTAAAATACCCTCACTAGATCCTATCATCCTGGTTAAGGATTATTTTATATCCTTCATTTTTCATCAAAAATCCTTGAAAAAGATCCCTACTCATGTTGTTTCCACTTCTTTCTGTTTACAGTCTCCTCATTTCAACTGTATCTGACTTTTTGTGATCCCATTTGTGGTTTTCTTGACAAAGATAATAAAATAGCTTGGCATTTCTTTGTCCAGTTCACTTTCACAGATGAGAAAACTGAGGCAAACATGATTAAATGACTTGCTCAGGGTCATACAGCTATTGTCTAAGTCTAAGGCTGGATTTGAACTCAGGAAGAGCTGAGATTTCCTGACTCCATATCTGGTACTCTATCCACTATACCAACCTACCCACCAAGGGTGCTATTATTCTTCCAGTCATCAGGTCTTGAAACATTATTGTCATCTGTGACAATTCTCTCTTCCTCACCCCACATATTCAATCAGTTGGTAAACCTTGCTTGCATCTTCACAGCTCCTATACACTGAATGTCCCATCAATCTAATTGAAGCCCCAATTACTTCTTACCTGGAATATTACAATAATCTACAACTTGGTCTTCATGGTTTGGATTTTTATACACTCATTCATTTTCCTGTCGTTCAGTTGTGTCTAACTCTTTGTACCTTGTGCAACTTATAGCACGTAGCACACCAGTACTGTCCATTGAGTTGTCTTGGCAAGGATATTGGTTTTTCATTCCCTTTTCCAGTGGATTATGTCAAATAGAAATTAAGTTACTTGCCTAGGGTCACACAGCTAGTAAGTTTCTGAGGCCATATTTGAACTTAGGTCTTTCTGAATCTAGACCCAGTTCTTTATCCACTGAATTACTTAGCTGACTCAAAATTACTCTTCAAGATAGTTGAAAAGATGATTTTTTCTAAAGTTTAATTATGATTTTGTCACCCTTTTCCTTACCCCCTACTATAAATTCCAGTAATTTCTTACTAACTCTAGAACCAAATATTAAACCCTCTTTTTGCCATCTAAAGCTCTCTGTATCCTGGACCCATCCTGTCTTCCCAGACAACTACTAATTACTCTTTCCATTTCCTCTATATGGTCTAGCCATATTTATTTTCTTGCTGTTTCTCATCCATTATACCATTTCTATCTCTGTGCCTTTTTACCGATTCATACCTCTGCCTGACATGTTGTTCCTTCTCATCTCTGCTTCTTGAATTATTTGGTTTCCTTCAAGACCCACCTTAAGTACCACCTTCTTCATGAAGACTTTCTTCATCCTGAAAGCTTCTAGATTTTCCCTTCCAGTTACCTGGCAATTGAAGGACATGCTTTATATATGATATCTGTTTCTTATCTCCAGTCATTCTGATCTATGTCTTACCACTGAACTCAAATAGCTCTGGAGGACAGAATGAGGCTGGTGACTTTGCACAGTCTTGCCTCACTTAAATCTAATCCCCTGGAAGTCAAGATATCACTTTCCTGATGTCATTGGTCCTCTTCAAGAATGAAGGACAAACAACAATCTGTAACAGGGGACATAAATATATGTATGTATATATGTGTATAAACATATATTTAGGAAACAGGCATTTATTATGTGTATGTATGTATATAGAAAACAAGTATGTATATATTTTGTACATGTCGAGGAAATACATTTAGGCATGTATATATGTATATGCATACTTGCATGTTATTTCCCTTGTTAGAAGGTAAGATCATTGAGTATAATTTGTATTTTCATTACCAACAACAGTGCCTGAAATATAATGGACACTCAACAAATGATTGTCAATTGATTAATTAACCTCTCTATGTTGTAGTTACCTCGTTTCTCCAAAGATGAAGTTAGACTAGAACTCTTTCATCTCTAACATGCTATTGTCTTGTGAAATCAAAATGAAAATTTATTCTGAAAGCCCTAGTTGAGAAAATGAGATTTAAGAACATAAGTATAATACTTTAAAAGAGCAAAAACCAACTAATTCGTATTATTATGATAAAACTATACATTATGGGTTCTTAAATACTTCTGAGAGAATTAAGCCTATTTTGAATGCTTTATGAGATCTAGCTATTTTAAAAGCTTGCTGTGAAGCATTTTATAATGATTTTATTGTTGTACATCAAGTTCCTTTGGTATAGAACATATTATGTTTCATGATGAGACATGAAAATGCATATAATTAATGAATAATTAAGTATAGTATATTATATATACACCATTAAACCATTTCCATGTATGAATAAGTTTTTAAAGGTCCTGTGTATGCTGAAACATCAAACCCTTTAACCTTGAAGGTCAAGCATACCATTAAGTGGGATAGAATACCTATCCCCAAAATGTTTGGATATAAATTCTCTCCTCCTGATATTGTTACAAAAGGTTTCTTTTTGTCTTCTCCTAGTAACAGTTTTTCATCAGGGAGAGTATGGTATGATTTCCAATTCTACCTTAATGCTTACTACCTCTCAAAGCATCTGGATCTCAGTTTCCTTATTTATAATTTTTTAATATTATGTTTTTACATTACCAAAAATATGCCTTCTTTCCATCCCATCTCCACTCCTCAGTTAAATATGAAAGAATATAAAAACCCCATTTATAAACAAGTATAATCAAGTAAAACAACAACATAAATTTCCACTTTGGATAGGTCCAAAAGATAACATTTATGCACCCACATAAATAAATGCACATGCATGTACATACACATGTGTATAAATGTATGTATACAAGCATTATAATATATACATGTATTATATATGTGTATATACACATACATATCTGAAGGCTCCATTCTTTTGAACTTCTGATTAATGACTCCTACTCTCCAATCACTTCCATTCTCCAACTATCTTCTCTGAAGCCTTATCAGCTTCCTCAAATAATCGTTTTTTTCCCTCCTCCCCATTCCCACTCCAATCAAAATAAATCCCATATTTTTTTTTTTACTAGATTAAGTGTGTCAATGTATTCTCTTCTCATAAGGCCCATCATCTCTTCATAACTCCTGGACCAAATTACTTCTCTCTGTCACTACAGTTTGTGTTGTCTCCCCCCAGATGATATAATCTCATTGAAGAGAGAGGTCATTTTCCATCAAAAATGTTTGAAAGTCTCCTACGTCATTCAATATCCAATTTTTTCTCCTGAAATATTATATTCTGTTTTGATGTGTAGGTGATTCTTTGTTGTAATCTTAGATTCTTTGCCTTCTGGAATATCATATTCCAAGAACTCTGATCCTTAAAGTAAAAAGCTGCTAAATCTTAGATCCTATACTGGACTATATGCCGTTGTGGGGTGTGGAGGGAGGGAGGGAAGGGAAATTTGAAACTCAAGGAATTATGGAATTGAATCTTGTAAACTAAAAATAAACAAACAATTTAATAATTTTTTAAAAAAGCTGCTAAATCTTGCATTATACTTACTGTAGTTCCATGGTACTTGAATTGTTTCTTTCTGGCTGCTTGCAATATTTTCTCCTTGACTTGGGAGTGCTGGAATTTGGCTATAATATTCCTGGGAGTTTTTATTTTGGGATCTCTTTCAGGAGGTGATTTGTGGATTCTTTCTATTTCCATTTTACTCTCTGGTGTGAGTATATCAGGGCAATTTTTTTTATAATTTCTTGAAAGGTGATATCATAACTCTTTTTTTTTATCATGTCTCTCAGGTAATACAATAATTTTTAAATTGTCTCTTCTGGATCTATTTTCAATGTCAGTTATTTTTCCAATGAGATATTTCACATTGTCTTCTATTTTTTCAGTCTTTTGGTTTTATATTATTGTTTCTTAATTTGTCACAAAGTCATTAGCTTACATTTTCTCAATTCTAATTTTAAAAAAATTAAAAATAAATATTTTCACTGGTTACCTTTTGTATTTCCTTTTCTATTTGGCCAATTCAGCTTTTCATGGAGTTTTTTTTTTTCTTCAGTTATTTTTGTACATCTTTCTGCATCTAGTTATTTCTGCTTTTTAAGGCAGTCTTTTCCTCATTTACTTTTGCACCTCTTTTGCCATTTTGCATGGTCTGTTTTTTAAGGTATTATTTTCCTCATTACATTTTGAATGTTGTTGTTGACTCATTTTTTTTTACAATTTTTTTTTTATCACTAAAATTTCTCTTCCCAGTTTTTTCCCCTACCTCTCTTACTTGATTTTCAAAATCCTTTTTGATCTCTTTCATGGCCTGAGACCAATTTAAATTTTTTCTTGGAGGATTTGGATGAAGGGACTTTGACTTTGTTATCTTTTTCTAAGTGTATGTTTTGATTTATCTTGTCACCATAGTAACTTTCTATTGTCAGAATTATTTTTCTTTTTTTTTCTGTTTGCTCATATTTCCAGCCTTTTCTTGACTTTTCACTCTTTCTTAAAGTAGGGCTCTGCTTCTAGGGTGCACTCTCCCAAGCTTCAGTAGTTTTGTGAAGCTGTTTTAAGAGATACTGCTAGGGATTAATAAATTGTCACTTCTTCCAATCTAGTATGATCTAAGGAGAAGTGTGTTTACTACTCTCCTGGTCTGTGCTCTAGTCTGTGAGTGACCTCAAGCACTCTTTTCTGCCCTGGAACTGTGATGAGGATCACTGTTCTACTGTGACCACAAATTCTGGGTGGTAGTGCTCCTCCTTGCCCTGAGACTGCCATACAGGACTGTGGCCTGGATTGGAACATGGGGAAGGCAAGAGAGTCTTGCCTCAGTACTAGGAAAGAGACCCCAGTACTCTCCTTCTGACCAGTTGTAAGATCTCCTTATGGTCTGTGAACTGAGAGCTGCAGAAGCAGCAGGTGATTCAGTTACTCCCAAGGCCTGTTGTTGGTTTACTGGTGCTGGGGCTATTCTGGTGCAGCCTATACTGGACCATACCCCACTGTCACCCAGGTGTACCAGACCTTTACTGTTGATCTTTCAATTTGTCTTTGGCTAGAAAATTATTTTAACCAGTCATTTTTTGGGTTCTACTGCTCCAGGAATTATTTTATGGCATTATTTAAAGTTGTTTGAAGGGATTTGGGGGAGAGCTCAGGCAAGTTGCTGCCTTTTCTTCACCATCTTGGCTCTACCCCTCCAAATAAAACATTTTTAAGGGGACATCTGTAGATGATACTTTTTCCCACCCATAATCACAAGAACAAAGAAATACTTTCTATGGACTAAAGCGACATAACTTTCTCACAAAAATCTGGAATCCTATGGAAATCTACATTTCTTCTATCATGGGATTTGTTAAAAGTGAAGGATATTTAGGATGCTCTTTAAGGTTCCTGTCTACAACTTTAACAATGACTCTACAATGTAGTACAACTATTTATTATGTGAAAATAGCACAATTTTCAGGTATAAACTAGAATATTCTTATATCAGATGGCTCCATAGCAACCATTAGCAAATATATTGTAAAAAATAACAATTCAAAAATTAAAAAAAATAAAAAAGCAAATAAATGAGGACATTCTGTACAAAATGTATTTACATTAATATAGCATCAGTTTGAGGTTTTTTTTAATCTTTCCAATGAATATGTTTCTTGTTCATTGTATGAAATTGATATAACTATAGGAAAAGAATACCAGAATTAAATGAACTAAGAAAGCACAAATTAATAGAATTTCTATGATTATCTTCTTTTGAGACACCAGGTATAAGACTAAAACCCACTGTGTTTGCTTACATATTCGCACCTAACATTACCACTGCTTAGTTTCCCTTTTATTTTAGGACCCCATTTACATTTTATTTTGATTCAGTGGAAGTGAATGTTCTTCTAGAAGTTACCCCAAAGTAGTAAACAAAGTAGATGAACCAGTTTGTTGAAGTTTTTTGTTTGTTTCTTTTTTGGTCAGGGCATTATGCTGTCATTTCAGTCCTGTCTGACCCTTTGTAACTTCATTTTGGGATTTTCTTGGCAAATATATTGCAGCAGTTTGCCATTCCCTGCTCCAGATAATTATACAGATGAGGAACTGAGGCAAATATGGTTAGGTTACTTTCCCAGGGTCACACAGCTAGTCTAAGGTCAGATTTGAACTCATGAAGATGAGTCATTTGATTCTAAGCCCAGTGTTGTCTCTATTGTACCACTTAGCTGTTCATTTGTTGAAGATTAAAAAAAAAGAGGGGATGAAAGGAGAACAGCAAAACTTTTTTAAAGAGGATGTCCATTGAAGCACTTATCAAATATCTCATTATGTGTTTCTCAAAGAAACACAATTTGGGGCATTCCAGATGATTTGAATACAGATTCATTGATGGACCACATGGCAATCATGCAATGACTGGGCTAGTTATGTTCAGAGAACTTTATCGCCTGGTTTACACAGCTTATGCACTTCCAGACCACACTTACTGGTCATCTCTGGTGTCACAAAGAAGTGGGAAACCTATATTGTTAGAAGAATCCACATCCATGAAGCACTATAGATGTACAAAGAGATGTGAAATACAATGAACACAATGTAGTAGCCCAGCAACTTGTTCAGTTCTTTACTCGTTATGATGAATAATTGTTCCATTAGGGGAGAATGTGTGCTATAGGCTGTAGCAGAGGCAGGTCCCAGGACACCCTGCTGTCAGCAGTGGCAGCTACAAGCGGTTTTCTTGCCTAATTCCTCCTCCCCCCTCTGTTTTAGAAGCAAAATTTCTGCTAACAAATGGAGGAAATTATAACTTTCCAGGATTTACTGACAAGTGACAAATATAGATCTGTTTTTATTATTATTATTATTAAGCATATGTGACATTCAGTATCTTTGGACCAAGGATTGCAATCCAGAATAATTAACATTATAGCTTCCTACTTTGACAGCACTTAAGTTGTTACAAAGAAATATACTTTTTATATGGAAATAGAAATAGTATAGTAGAGTTATACATCAATTTGAAATGCAGTAGATGCCATGTTCAGGATGTTTTCCCCCTTATTTCAATTTCCATTTCCTTGATTCATCCCCAAATGTATCATGATTTCATTCTAAGTTTAAAGTATATCAGAAATCCTTCATTAATTTTCTAATACTTTTTAAAAGTGATACTTTCTGATTTCCATTAGTTTGTATAACTCTAAAGCCATAATCATATTTTTCAGACTTTTACTTGCCATCTAGGGAGATATGATTCTCTCTCTCTCTCTCTCTCTCTCTCTCTCTCTGTATCTTTCTGTCTGTCTCTCTCATACAAACTCAGATTTATTGCGACACAGAGTTTAGGCACCAGATTAGGCAACAATAATTATAGGTTTTCCATCTATATCTAATTTAGCAAAACACACTACCACCAAAACAGACAAACCTAGGAAAAACTTGGACATAATTACTAGAGACCCACATACAGAGACATTATTCTTTTTTTCTATTACTGAATTCAGTGTTGATTCAAAAAGAACATTTTGATTAAAAGCACTCAAATATAATAACTACTGACATTTATATATCTCATTATGATTTTTAAAAGTATCACACTATATTTCATTTGTTCTTCCCAAAAGTTCTATGAAGTATTTTAGAGGTAAATAATTATAATGACAACAGCAGCTAGAATTTATAAAGAACTTCACATATATTGTTTCAATTTCTCTTCACAAGGACCTTTGGGAAAATGTGCTTTATTTACCTTTATTTTATAGATGAAGGAACTCAGGCAGACAGATACTTACCTCAGGTCACATACATAGTAAGTATCTGAAGCTGAATTTGAACTTTGATCTTTCTGGAACCAGATCTATGTTCAATATTCAGAAAGATTAAAGAGCTTGCAAAGGTCACAGAGCTCCACATATGATTGGTCTGTAACTCAAACCTAGGGTTTTGTTTTTGCTTTTCTTTTCCCTAAGCCAGTATTTTCAGTATACTATACTCCCTAATCAAAGATTCAAACTGTTAGTATATAATCTTGGGAGAAATGATTAAATGATTTAAATAATAATTCACAAAATTGATTTCTTCACAGTGGAACCAATTCCCTGATTACATACTCAAATCAATATAACTAAAGCTGATGCCCATAATGATGGCCCTGAAGTACATAAGGTCTAACTAAGAAATAATTATGTTTCTCACACAGTAGTAACTGATATAAGAGTAGTTTGCCACATGTACCAAGTGGTGGGAAGGTGTCTTTTTCCATTGCCTGCCTAGAAAGAACTGTAGGTATCTTCAAAAACACTGGGTATGGCTTTGCTGAATTTGCATCTGAGAGATCATGGTGAATCCTTTCTTTAGCACTGGCAAAGAATAAAAGGGGGCATCTGATTAGAACATCATGCTATAAAGGCAAGGACTACAGATCATTCCTTCCCCACCCTAGGCCATAAGGCCCCTGAAAAATGGGCTTGGGTCCTTGAACTTTTTCTTTATTCATTTCCTTTCTATCTATAGAAAGCAAAGTCTCCCATCTAGGCCTTGGGGATCCAAGACTACAGAAATGTAGTCCAGGTGTTGTATCTAATTTAGCGTCAAGACAATAAGGAGTTCCTTCTGGGTATCAGCTTTTCAGAAATTCTTAAGAATGTCACCTTCATATATTAACTTGGAGGGCCCAGAGCAATGTTGTAACTGAGTTAAATTGTGAACCTAAAATTTTTATTCTCTTCCTAGACCACAGTCCTTTGGGGGAATTATATCCCTGAGGGATTTGGAGGAAAATCTATGTTTGCTCTTGATACAATTGTGAAGTAAATGTACATTTTTATAAGTCAAACCATGTTAAGTGAGTAAATGGAAATAGGGGTACTTGTCACTGGCCCCTGACATGGAGGAACACAGCAAGTGGGTAGTTAAGCCTGCCAATGACAATGAAAACCTACACCTCAAACTTCGTGGGGTGCCTGGAACCCTGAAATATAGCAGGATTGGCCCTGGAGGGTATAGAGCACACCATACTACTCTAAGACAGAAAAGTGGGAACTTAACACTTTCAAAAAAAATTTAACAAGAATCATGAGAAGTTTTTTTATGAATTCAACTATTTAGCACATTACCTGGATGTTAGGGTTAATTGAGTTTGTTTCCTTGTCCCACTTCTCCAAAAGACTATTCCAAATTGCCTCTCGTCGAGCTTCCCAAATTGTTCCCATCACCATCCCTATCCTCACTTGAGATCTACACATTTTACTTATAAAACTGAGACCTCAAAATAAACTCCCTCTTCTCATCATTTCAAAACTCTTTGATATTATCCTTCATTTGATCTTCCTTTGCTCTAATCTCTGATGAGAAGCTGACCTTACTTTTCATCAAGGCTAATTTTTCTTCATGTTCCTTTTTTCACATGTTCTGTACCCTCCTACATATCTAACAGAAGCAGATTCTGTTACTTTATCTCCTAATTTTCAGTCTTTCCCTACTAAGCAATATCTTCTCTATTGCTGAAAAAAAAGACTCAATACTGCTATATTCTCAAATTTTTTACCTATTTCTTTCATAGCCAAGTGCTGAGGAAAAGCAAAACTACTGCGTATATTTTTATGCATATGTATATTTATGTGTATGTGTATATATGCATATGTGTGTAGTAGTAATAGTATAGAGTTGTTTCTAAACAACTATATTTGTGTATACACACATACATCTCTCTCTCTCTCTCTCTCTCTCTATATATATATATATATATATAAAATATGTATGTATATCTATATCCATATCTATCTTTTTTTCTATTTCCTCTGCTTCCTCTTGCCCCCTTTAAAATCAGGCTTCTGATCTCACTATTCAACTGAAACTCTTCTCTACAAAGTTACCAGTGATATCTCAACTTCATAATCTTATGGTCTATTCCCAATCCTCATTTTTGCAGTTTTTGACACTTTTGACCACCTTCTTCCCATTTATACTTTCTCTTTTCTGGCTTTTATTGACACAGCTGTCTTGGATCTCCTATGTTTTTGAACACCCTTCAGTCTCCTTTAATAGTTCACCTTCCATACTATATCCCCAACTGTGAGTATGTCCAAAGGGATATGAAAACACACACAAACATGTGCACCCATGCACATTGACACACATATATACATACATGCATATATAGTTGATTGGAGGTGAGAGGTGAGGAGAAGCCAGGTTGCAAACTTAACTAAATAGAATGTTGATATTACCCTGGACAGAAGTAGTAAAATTTGAAAGGGGGAAAGTATTTTGTGAAAAGATAATGACTTCACTTTAAATAAATATTGTTTTTCATATGTATATGGAACATTCAATGGAATGACAGAGATAATGTGTATATTGCTATCCATATCTATTTATGTATCTATGTATGTATGTATGTATCTATCTATCTATCTATCTATGTATTTATATGTGTATATACCTCTTCCCTCTCTGCTTCCTCATCTTGCTACCTCATTAGTTCCATGGGTTTAATCATTATCTCTATATAGATTACTTCCAGATCTATATATCCATTCCTATTATCTCTCTTGAGTTCGGGTTGTACATATCAGATTGGTTATTGGATATTTCAGCATCACCAATTCCACTCATCCAAGTTTGCAACTTAGCTCCTCCTCCCCTCATATATAATCAACCACCAAATTTTGTCATTTGTTCCTCCATAGTATTTCTTGCGTCCTTCCCCATCTCTACTGACTTAGTCATCATCCTAGTTCAGGACTTTATTGCCCCCAGTCTAGACTATAGGTTTACAATTGGTCTACCTGACTCAAGTTACTCCCTATTCTAATCCATCTTCCACATAACTACTAAAGTGATTTTCTTAAAGTGCAGGTTTCTCCATGTCACTGCCATCCCACCATCCTCAGATAGAACCCACTGGCTTTTTATTTCCTCTGGGGCCATGTATTAGCACTTCTCTTTAGCTCTCAAATCACTTCACAACCCAGCTACTATATGTCCATGCATATTGTCCCTTACTTCACTATTTACACTCTGAGGTACAGATCAGGTGGCTATCTTACTCAGATGTTAGTTTCCATTTCAAAAGTTGAAACTAGCAAGTTGCATTAGGGTTTTCTCCATGTCTTTTAATTGAATTAGGTAAGAGTAAAATCTAGTCATTTCTTTCCAAACACTAAAGCTCAGGACCTTATTTGATGCATTGAAGTGTCAATGTGATTCACCACTGAATGTGAACATTTGTTGATAAAGCAATGATCATAGATCATAGATAATACCACCATTGCAAGTTTAAACTGAAGGGCTTAAGTCTATGGCAAATCTTGGAACCTGTAGGTACTAATATTTCCTGTTGTTAGAACTGACATTGCTCCCTGCTTTTCCAAAAACAGGAAACCCTTTTCATTGCAACTGGTGTTTCTTCAATTTATTTGCTAATCTTTGTTTTCTAACACAAGTTAGGAGGATGTATTAATTTGTAAAATCTATTTTGCTTTATCTCTGTTCTTCATTTGGTCATTCTTTTTCTTCTTTTTAAAATCTGTTACCTTGGATCAGAATTTATTATCAGTAAATGGCTGTATGGTGGCTTCTGAATCTGGGAAGTTTTCGTTATCTTATGAAAGTACATAAGTCCTGTAAAATGTACTTGATAAAATTTAATTTTCACCAGGTTACTCCTGAAACTTTTAGCTTGGAAGTGTTTGATTGATTTGCAAATAACCATGCTCTTCTAGACTTCCCTGTCCTGCCTGCAGCAGTGCATCCAAATTTTCTGAGTTACTAAAATAATTTTCTTTAAAAAAACAAACAAAATTTATTGAGCAACTATAGTTTCCAAAGAATATGCAATCCCCTGTCTTCAAGAAACTTACAGAAATATTTTGCAATATTTGGTATTGATCTAAAGTGAATATAGAATTTAAGACATTTGAAAAAAAGTTGTCTATTTCTGAAAAGAGAACTGATTAAAAGACAATTTAAGTAAGTACTTGAAAAATAAAATTAAAATACACTGCTATAATCAGCCAAAAATTATCTGTCTGTGTCTATCTATCTATCTATCTATCTATCTATCTATCTATCTATCTACCTATCTGCCTACCTATAATACAATAAAATAAGCTCATATAAAGGTTCTTAGTACAAAATAACATGTATATGACCATGCACTATATATGGGAAATGTTCCAGCAGAAGCAAAAACATTGGACGAACAAGCTACCATTATGGCTGCTAAAAAAGATATAGGAGTCAATTGAAGAATGCCCCATGGGTAATATTACTTTCCTTTAAGGCTTTCTTGCCCTTTTTTCCCTTTCTTCAAAATAAGAATCACTGTAGTCAAGAGACAGAGAAAAAAGGCAATTACTGTTCAAAGTAACACTTACTACTTTCAATACCAAAAATGACATTTATGAAATTTTAGAGTTGAAAGAAGTCAGAAAATTCAAAGTAAAGACTCCCAAGACAGTCTTAACTGCATTCTCTAATATACAACGTAAGATGGTTCAAAGTGTAAGATGAGAAAACACACACACACACACACACACACACACACACACACACACACACGAAAAAATATATCAATTAACATTTCTAGATTTTTTTTACCTTCAATTCCATAAATGAAAATATATCTTTTTTTGACTAGGTGTACAGTGACCTGGCAATTAAAGTAGAAAAGTGAATAAGATGTACTAAATAAATTTCCATGGACTTCATTAAGCCTTTCTTCTGTGAGAGGAAAAATGTAACTTAACATTTTGTAAGAAAACTTAAAAAAAAATAAAGCTTTGTTACAGAGCACAATAATCAAGTGGAGTTGCTATTTTCAAAGATTTATGCAAATAATCCTTTGAAAACTATTCCCATTTAGTTTACCTTTTCAGGGAAACCTAGACTGATAAGAGTTCAAAACCTCAATATATTTATGGACATTATATGATTATATTATGTCTCAGTGTGATTAAACAACCAATATCTTTACTGTGAAAGTACTAATTCCAGCAGGGATTGAAGGTGAGGTGCTTAAGGGCTTGAATCATCCAAGTGCAAAACTTAGAGAATGCTTCCAGCACTTGTAGTTCTTTAACAAAGTAGTAAGAACAGGGCTTAGCATCTGGTTAGCAAGAAAAATTATTCAAAATAGAAATATGCTATGGAGGCAAGGGAAGGTGAAGGAAATAACCATTATATTCTGCCTAGTGTAACAGGCTATTGTGAATTTTCTCCCCTATCTCACCCCGCTAAACTAAGGATATACTTGAAACTATTTGGCCCAAATGAATTCTCTTTGGGCAGGAGGGTAGTGGTGAAGGAAAAATATCTTTGTTGTGGTTAGTTTTGGAGTAAATAATACTATCCTTTCTTCTATCCCCAATAATTTATATTATACATTCCTTCAAGTAGTTAGAATGCATAATTTAAATAAACAATAATTTGGTAAAAGTAACTTATTATAGTTGAAAGAAGGAAAGAAAGCATGTAGGAAGCAAGGAAGGAAGGAAGGAAAGAAGGAATAAAGGAAGGAAAGAAGGAAGGAAGGAAGGAAAGAAGGAAGGGAGAGAGAGAAGAAGAGAGGAAGGAAAAAAGGGAGGAAGGAAGGAACAAAGGAAAGAAAGAAGGAAGAAAGGAGAAAGTTTTGCTTATCTCCAATTCTATGATACTTTTCTTCTCCATGATTTCCTTCTTATCATAGACTATGGTTAAGGAATAACATACATATATTCTTTACATATCTTGAGATATAAATCTCCTAAGAGAAATTATTTTAAATCTGTGAAAAAATGTTGTGTGCTTATACCCTCCTTACTCACCAGTCATTAATTCAGTTAATATAAACAATTATTAAGTTCTTCCTATGTATGAGGCACTGTGCTAAGTAAGCCCTGAGGATAGAAAGAAATGCAAAAGACAGTCTCTACTTTCAAAAAATTCATAATTTAATGAGGAGACAACATGAAAATAACTATGCATTAACAAGCTATATACAAGATAAATTTGAAATAATCAAAAGAAGGAAGGCACTAGAATTAAGGAGGAATAGGAAAATCTTTTTGTTGAAGATGAGATTTAAGTTGTGACATGAAGGTGCAAAGAGGTTGAGAGCAATTTTTTTTTTATAAAGCAATTGGGGTTAAGTAACTTGCTCAAGGTTACACGGCTAGTCATTATTTATGTGTGGGTGCTCATTTTCTGAGGCCAGATTTGATCTCGGGTCATCCCAACTCCGACGCCAGAGCTCTTACTCACTGCGCCACCTAGCCGCCCCTTTAGGGCAATTGGGGTTAAGTAACTTGCCCAAGGTTACACGGCTAGGTTTTTGTTTGTGTGGATTAAGTGTCAGAGGCCCGCTCCGAACTCAGGTCCTTCTGACTCCAGGGCCGGCGCTCTATTCACTGTGCCACCTAGCCGCCCCGGTGGAGAGCATTTTAGGCATGGGGGACAGCGAGTGACAATGCCTTGAATTGTGAATATGGTGGTATCTTGATCAATGAATAGCAAAGAGGCTAAAATTATTGTATTGCAAAGTATGTATGTGTTCAGGGGATATATAAGGTGTAAGAATATTGGTAACTTAGGAGCAGGAAGAACAGGTTATGAAGAAATTTGAATGCCAAAAAGAGAATTTTAGATTTGACCTGAGAAGTTAGTGAGGTGGAGGTGGGCTGGGGGGTTGACATGCATTTTATGGAGCTAGCTTTGATAGCTGAATGTAAGATGGATTGGAGTATGGATAGATTATGTCAAGAAGATCATTCGGTAGGCACAAGAGTGAGGAGGGCCTGTACCAGGGTGGTGGCTGTGTCAGAGTAGAGAAGGAGGTACAAGTGAGAGATATCATGAAAGTAAAATTGGTTGACCTTGATATCTCTCATATGTTTCAATGACCTTTTACTTTTTCCTTCCTTACTGTTCAGACTAAAAAGAATCCTACTTATTAGAAAAATGAGAAGAAAAATACAAAGAAGAGATTCTATCTTCTCTCAACCATCATGGTTCTATCCATTACAAGAAACAGCCTTATTCTTTCCTTGGTCTTCCATTCCCTCCCCAGAGATACTTAGAAACATATTACATTGAGGGGTGGCTAGGTGGAGCAGTGAGTAGAGCACAGGCCCTGGAGTCAGAAGGACCTGAGTTCGGATCTGGCCTCAGACACTTAACGCACACACAAACAAAAACCTAGCTGTGTGACCTTGGGCAAGTTGCTTAACCCCAATTGCTCTCCAAAAAAGCAAAAAAAAAAAAAACAACCAAAAACATATTACATTGTCTTTTAATCACATTCAGCAAAATGTTTAGATTGCTAGTTTTCTTATATTATTGTGGAATTTGTTCAGGGGATATTGTTTAACCAGACCTGTTACTTCTTTTATATATGGAGCCCTTAGTGAGGAACTTTCCTCTGCCAGAATAGGTAAGCACTGTCTTTCATATAGATTTACTTCAGGGCACTGAGAGTTTCAGTGACCTATCCAGTCACAGTTATTATTTGTCAGGATACACACTGGAATTGAGGTTTTCCTGCCTTGGAAGTTGGCTCTCTCTTCATTATGCCATGGTGCTTCAGTTTGCTATATTGCTGTATTCATTTCCAGTTGCCTCTCCCTGCTACTATCTTCTGAATGTGTTAATACAAATATATTCCTTATTCTGAGTTTTTGTGTGTGATTACATTGGTCATTATAAGTAGTAACTCTTTTCTTCGTCATCAGAATTTTCCTGTGTTACACTGAATTGCTTATCTTCCCAGCAAGAGTGGGTGACAAGGGGGGAAGGGAATGGATCTGGAATTCAAAGTTTTAAAATCAAATGTTTTAAAAATATATAAATTCTATTATTAATACTATTTTGCATATAAATGGGAAATAAGATATACAGGCATTGGGGCACAGAGATTCACCTTGCCCTACTGGAAAAGTTGAAGGGGGTATGGGAGAAGATATGGGAGAGAGCAGATTGGATGAGGGGATATCCTGTGGGACTGCAATTTGGGGTGGTGGGTAGGGGAAAAATGGGGAAAAATTGTAACTCAAAGCCTGGTGGATATGAATGATGTAAACCAGAACTTAACAAAGCATTTGGGGAAAAAAAAGGAAAAAAATACTAAAAAAATTTTTTTTCTTCTGTTTCTGTCTTCAGAATTTTATTTTTCACAAATTTCTATTCAAGTTGATTTTGAAGCAAAATATATTGTTGGGCATGGTATTCTGGCTATCTATTATCTTAATTCTTTGAGGTCAACTTTTCTACAGTCTTAGATAAACAGTCTGATTCATCTTTTATCTCTCAACAAATAAATAGCATTTGTTCAGTCTACAGTGTGCCAGACACTGGGGATATAGACACAGAAGTATAAGAGTCCTTGTCCTCATAAATCTCATATTCTATTAGAGAGAGGAAAAATGTACATAGTTATATCCAGAATATAGACAAAATGAATATAATGTAATTTGAGGGGAACATGGTCACTAGCATCTGGTCAAGGTTTATTGTAGAAGATGGCGCTTGACCTGAACTTGAGGGAAATTTTATATTCTAAGAGGAGGAACATAGAGTACTTATGGGAAAACACTAAGAAGACCAGTTTACCTTAACCAGAGAAAATGTGGAAATATAGGTTGGGGTCATTTTCTGAAGTGCTTTAAATTGCAAAGAGCAAGTTTAGATTTGATCCTAGAGGTAATAGGGAATCTCTGTTGCTTTTTTGAATAAAGAAGTAATGTGGTAGTATCTATGATTTAAAATATCACCCTAATATCTTAGAGCAATGCAGGTGAATGATGAGGATAACTTTGTAAGAGGAGAAAAAAGGATGAATGTTGTGGCGGAACAAACAAGAAGATTTGGCAGCGGCACAGTTGTGTGGGGTGAGAATAGAGAATTATGTATAATGCATTGATAAACTGGGCACCTAATAGGATAGGTATATTGGAGAGAGAAATAAGGACAGAGACTGTGAGATTTTTTGGTTTTTTGCTTTTTTTTTTTTTTTTGGAGGGCAATTGGGGTTAAGTAACTTGCCCAAGGTCACACGGCTAGGTTTTTGTTTGTGTGTGTTAAGTGTCTGAGGTCGGAACTGAGCTTAGGCCCTTCTGACTCCAGGGCCGACACTCTACTCACTGTGCCACCTAGCTTCCCCTGAGACTGTAAGTTTTGAGAGAAAGAGAACTAAGTTTTTGTTTTTTAAGGGCAAATCCATTTTGAAATTTCTAACAAGTAGGTGGTGATAGTGAACTGTGGTGCTTGAGAGAGCCTGGGATTGGATATATAGATCTAAATAAACTCTAAGTGATTAGTATTATAAATTGTGAAGAATATCAACTCAATATTTATATTTTTTTCAATTAAAAAGCAGTTATCCCCCTCAAAAATAGGAAAAAAATAATGAAAAACCTTTGGTAAGAAATATGTATAGTCAAGTATAAATAGATTCTACATGCCTGTACAACATATACTGAATTGTTTATCTTCCCAGTAAGGGTGGGTGACAAGGGAGGAAGGGAATGAATCTGGAATTCAAAGTTTTAAAATCAAATGTTTAAAAATATATAAATGTTATTATTAATACTATTTTACATATAATTGGAAAATAAGATATACAGGCACTGGGGCAAAGAGTTTCACCTTGCCCTACTGAAAAAGAAGAAGGAGGTATGGGAGAATATATGGGAGAGAGCAGATGGGGTGAGGGGATAGCCTGTGGGACTGCTATTCTGGGGTGGGGGTAGGGAAAAATGGGGAAAAAACTGTAACTCAAAATCTGATGGAAATGAATGATATAAACCAGAAGTTAATAAAGCATTTGGAAAAAAAATCAATTAATTAATTAATTCCACATGTCCAAAAAAAAAATATATGTTTCATTCAACATGTTGAGTCCATCACCTCTCTGGAAGTGGGCAACATTTTTTTTTCACCATAAGTACTCTATTTTAGGTTCTTATTTTTAAATGGCAAGAACTTTAAGTTTTTCATTGACCAGAAATATCAAGAGAAATTGTTAAGAATGTCATTGTATTAATAAAGTGACATTAAGATTGTCATTTTATTAATAAAGTGACATTCTTAATAGTCTTTATATTTCTAGCTAATCTAAAAAATAAAGTCATTGCCATTTAACCATAAGAACCCTAAAACTAAAACATAATTTTCAGGAACATGGATTTTTCCAATAATGCTTTCACTAAGACTTCAAAACCAGGGTGTGATGGCTATTGCTAGAATAAAATACTAAAAACAGTTCAAATGAATAATAGAAAGTAAAAGTATATATGTATGCATATGTGTATACATATGTATATTTACATATATAAACATTTTGGTACATATGTGTCAAAATATTTCTATGAATGTTCATATATATACAAATAGGTAGACATGAATGTACGTATTTGTATTTATATTATATACATGCATACAGATAGTATATATTTTAAGCAAAAGCCAGTCTTTTTAGAAATTGTCTGGCATATCTGCAAATTAGCAGATAAGCTTTCTCTAGCACTTCAGAAATTTTGATGTGAGGCTTAATTCACATTGTCATTAAGATTTCAGTCCATCAGGATTTACAAAGAGTGGGCAAAATGAGGTTTGTTTCAACATCACGTTTCATGATGTTCTTCATTGTTAATCATTGTATGGTCCTTCTTTACCCAAAGTGGAAAATTTTTATTTCTTCAAAAAAAAAAAAAAAAAGATTTCAGTCCACTGGAAAAAAACAAAACAAAACCTCTTTGATGCATTTGTTTTGTGAGCTATATTCCATTACCTGGAAAGGTTTAAAATGCAAGAAAAACTACTAAGGTCTGTATCCAGAGAGTTTAGAATACTGGGAAATATTAATTAACTTTAATAGTTGAAGCAATTGTCCCTGTAAGTAGAACTAACTCCCACTTCAGGCTTTCCAAGAGAGATTAGGTTATAAAAAAAATAGGAAAAAAACCTGTAAGGCACCCCCATCTATTCCCCCACCCCAGCACTTAAGCTTTGGCTACATTGGAATTATAAGAAATAAAGTCAGATAATCACAATTTTTAAAAGTGCTAAAAACATCTTATCTTATTAAGGAATTGGAAGATTTATTCTTTTAAAAATGAAAGGGAGAATGCCTGAGACTTTGGGATAATTCCAGGAATTCACTCCCTTCTGAAATATCTGTAGAATTTGTTTTGAGAAAAAATAAGAATTAAATTTTGTAAAAGTTTTCTAAGTAAATAGCAATACCAATAGCCTGTTTCAAGGGCAATGAAGGAAGGTAGCTAGTTTAGATGTAAGGAAAAGACAAATAAGAAAAAATATAGTTAAACAGTTTATACCATATAGCAACCTCTTGTTTAGCTTTCCTTGAGCCTGTTGTCAGCAACACCCTGCACCTCTGAAAGTGTATCCTATAATGCCTCCAGGTCAGAGTCCAAATACAGGTTTTGAAAAAATTCTGTAAAAATGTAAGAAAATTTGAGTTACATTCTGGCTATGCAGTTCATTCATTGCCCAGGGCTCACCTGATAGGGCAACAGAGCAGCAGCTACAGTGCCCCCCCCACTGACAGTGGCCCCAATGATGCTGTGCCCTGGGAATCTAGCAGTCTGCCCCTCTGGGCAAGCCTGGGGACATCACCTAGGTGCAATATATCCTGCCAACAATTCCCTAGCAGCTGCAAGTGACCACAGCCCCAGCAGTCCCTGGTGCCAAAGCTGCATCTGTCAAGGGATCAAACTCTGTGGCCAGCATCCACTCTGCCCTGACACTAGGAAATATCACCAATGGGAAGATTCTGACACCAGCCACCCCCAGCCCTTGGGACTGGTGTTCTGCAACCAGTCCCATCTGCAGCACCAACTGCTTTTCCCCAACTGAGCCCAATCAATGTCTCCTATATAGGCCCAATCTTTGGCAGACCCTGCCCAACTGCTTCCTGGGAAGGTCCTGGTGCTCCTGGCAGAACCTAGTGTGACAGTGTGAGTTGGGGTGGGAGACAGCAGCCAGCCTCTGCCCTTAGTGAGCCCACCATTCTCTGTTCGGTTGCAGAAATTTATTAGCTGTGTAATCTTAGGTAAGTTATCTGATTTCTGTTTATCCCAGTTTCCTGTTCCGTAAAGACAAAAATAATAATGGTACCCACATCCTAGCAGTGTTTTGAAGAACAAAATGATATAATGATTTTAAAATGCTTAACACAGTGACTGGCATGTACTAAACAATACAGTATCATTTCTTTAATCGAATGTAATTATTCCATACTTGATAACTCTAAAATGGTTTTAAAAAGTCAAGATAATAAGATCAATGATTTTTTATATGTGACAATTTGGAAATCCAATTGATGTCATCTGAAGTGATTTTTGTGTTATTATTGTATTTATAAATTCTCTTATATCGTGAAATTTGAGAAACAAGTGTAACAGAAATGCTATTAGACAAAACAACTTTTTTTCCTGGATGAATTGAATTTTTCAAGGGATGTGATAAAAGATAGATATATGAAAGTTGTTAAATATTTAATGAGGTATATTTTGTTATAAAGCAGATAATTATAACATATAACACATTTTCATTTGGAATTCTTGTATTATGGAAATGTACCGGGTGGCTTAAAGATGTAGCTTCAACATATTAATGATGAGTCAATTATCAGGTATTTGTTCTGTGTCTGAAGCTCCAGAACATGGGTAGTTTTAATTTATAAGTAAAGGATAAATGACATGTTAATTGTTAGACAAACATCAGGAAAGATAACGAAGCCTTAAGTTGTAGTTAGTGAAATTTTGCTATTTAAAATAAAAATTTCTGGGACTATGATTTATAATTGTTTTGAGCTTTGATTACAGGGATAATTGTCTGAATTGTCATAAAAACAGTAGGAGAAAATGACATGTGAATTACTGTGGTAATCATTAGAGGTGGATATTTTGGAGATAACGTGGGCATGGCTTAGGTAGGATCCTCTTCCTGATCCTATTTCCCTATTTTGCCATTTCTTTTCTGAAAAAAAAAAAATCCCACCTAGCTGATCCTGAGTCTTTCTTTTAATACGCTGTGACTGTATGATTGACTGCCCAAAATGATGCATGCCCAGAACTGAGATTTTTTTTCCTGTTATGATATATGACTTTGTTACAACTATGTCTCTCTTTTTGCTTTTATAACAAATTTCTACAACCAAGAAGTTTTGTAAATATGATACTAAATCTGTTAAATAATAGATTGATAACTGGAACATCTCTAAGTTATTATACTAGGATGCAAATATGAATATCTTATAATTTTAACCTATATTTCTGGTCAAATTAGGCATGATATCCTCCTAAGGCGGAAATTATTAGAAAAGAATAAGACAAAGATGTCAAAAGTTTTTTAAATAAATGTAACATGAAAGTTTTGAGAAAAGCAACAGAATTAGAATATGTTCACACATATACGTGTAGTTATACATATGTGTGCATGTATGCAAATGTGTATGTATATGTGCGTGTGTGTGTGTGTGTGTGTATGATTGGCTTCCAAAATTTATCTGTCATGGAAATTCAGGGTTTGAGCATGTTTTGGTAATAAGTTCTCAAAATTGGATTTTACATATAAATTGTATTGATGATGGTAAATAAAGTGTAATAAAGTATCTAATGATTTAAAAAAGCAGATTTCATTTTGCAGTTGGACTCATAAAATTTTAAAAGATTTTTGTATCAGGTACAGGATTTAGCTAAGTGTAGAAACAGCCAATGGTAACCAATTTTAAGTTACTACACTAAATTGTGTGAAGTCAGAATTATCTCGAAACTTCTAGATTTGGAACTAGAGAAGCAGAACCCCCTTTAGAATTGTCCTGAGAAAAAAGCCTGTTTTCTAAGAAAAGATGTCTAGGGGCCAGATAACTACAGGAGGCAACTGGGACTCAAAATGTGCTGATTAAATGGGTATTAGAATGGTTACTAGGATACAAAGAGATGATATCAAGTTAGTACCTAATAACCATAGTATTGCTTTGGTCTTTTGTTTTAAAATGTTTATGTTTAAATTTTCTTGATTACCTTGTTGACATATAAATATCCCTTCTCAGAACTAGTCCACTGTGAGCCTTCTAAGCAGGCTTAATGTAACTATGCAATTATATCTGAACCTAGCCCTATGAGAAACTGGATCATCTCTATGTGTTCTTTAGAGACTCTCAACTAAGACCCTATGTTATACTGACCAGAAACTCAGATTCAAAGATTGATACAAAGATTTTTCTCACAATTGTCAGCCCATATGTCGTCCAAGGGCCCCTACCAGGTCCTTCGGACTACTCCAACAGCTGCCAAATTTGTGGGTGTGGATTCCTGGATCATAGGAAGAGAGTTCCTGGTACTGAGTAGAGAGTAGTATAGTCCAGGGACCACAAGATTCATCTAGTATGGACACAAATGCGGTCAGTATCCAGATGAGACAGCTGTCCCAAGATTCAGGATGAAGGCTGAGTATACTGTCTCTTTGTTTGTTTTGGTTTGTTTTACCACTTCCTTTTTGTTATGTAACCAGCAACCAAGGCCCTGATTAAAGTATGTGTTGCTATTCCCCCCCACCCCTTTTCTTCTTGCAAGTAAACAATGGCTAACAGTGATGCCTGGGACACACTTACTCTAATAGGTCCCTTCAAAGAGCTAACCCAATGAGGAACATCTCTCTCATGTCATCTTGGCTTATACCTGCCTCTCCTTTATTGCCCATAAGGGTAGACATCCTTTCAAACCTCCTCCCTTTGACCAAAAGAGGAAAATGACAAAATATTAAGACACCCTGGTTTCCAGAGCTAAGGCCTCACAAGCAGGCTAGGCCTAAACTTGGCATAGCTATAGACTTTTGTACTCACCACTCACAATCTAAGCCTCAGCAAAATCCCAGAATTGTTTCTGGTCATGAAGCCCTGCTATGAAAAAAAACTTGTCACATTGTTGCTGTTACTCTTTACTGTTAGGGCTACAACTCATTGCTTACCCATAAGTATAAGTATTGAGCTCTCCCCACAATAAAGCAGGACTTCCACTAGGGGTGGGCCCACCAGTATGTGTGTCCTTGCTTGCAAGCTGTTTTCTTCACTTTGAAATTAAACTTCTGTTTGATTTCTGATTCTTTTGTCTTTAGCCGGGCCACTCATGGGTTAGAAGCTGAAGGGGGAACTAAGGCTGTTAATTTTGGAACCTTACTCTCATCTGGGTTGAATAGGAAACAAAGTACACATCTTAAAGGTTTAGAAGTCTTCTGAGGGGCGGAGCCAAGATGGCGGAGTAGAAGCAGCTCATCCAAGCCACTTTGCCCCCAGATTCTCTCCAAACTATGTAAAAGGGGGCTCTGAACAACTTCTGGAGCCCCAGCACCCACAGAACGACACAGAGAAGCTAACCTCCTGCTGAGGACAGCCCAGCAGCCCTGCAGGAAGGACCAGCCCAGCAGTCTGGGAGCCAGCAGCACAGTGTGCTCTGGAGCTGAGCACAGGTCCGCCTGAGTGGCGGTTTTAGCCCCAGGGCGGCAGGGCCAGCAGCCTGCTGGAGGGACCCTAGAACACCAGCAGTTCTGGTGATTCCAGAATTATCAACATAGACATGCTTAGGACAAAGTGAGAGGTTAGTGCCCTATGGACTTTAGGACCAGTATTTGGGGAACGCGTCGGGATCCTCCCCTGGGGGCTAGAAGCCCCTGAGGAGACATGCCATTTTGTAGTTTTCAGAGGCAGCTCCAGCTCCTGGCCTGCGAACTGTAGGGAGATCCAGCGATCAGTCTTGGGGGGTAATCACTTTTGCTTTAACCTCCCTGGATCTGGATTGTGATCTGGGGTGGAGGTTGTGGGTGGGTTTCCAGCTTCCAGAAACGGAAGTTGCCCCCCACACATTCGGGATGAAAATTCCTCTATCTGGCCTTAAAGCCATAGTGTGGCAACAAGCCCAAAAGTCAAGTAATTAAGTGGCAACATGCCAAGACAAAGGAAACAAATTAAACAGAAAAATGCAACCCTAGACTCCTACTTTGGGGGCAAAGAGGGTCGAACCATAGGGGAAGAGGACTGTGAGGTCAGAAGTCCTCCTCCAAAAGCCCCAGGTGAAAATATGAGTGGGTTGCAGGCCATAGAGGACCTTAAGAAGGACTTTAAAAATCAAATAAGAGAAGTGGAGGAAAAATTGGAAAGAGAAATGAGAAGGATGCAGGAAAAGTATGAAATGAGGGTCAACAGCCTGACTGAGGAAAACAACACCTTAAAAAATAGACTAACTCAAATGGCAAAGGAGGCCCAAAAGGGCAATGAGGAGAAGAATGCCTTAAAAAGTCGAATTTGCCAGATGGAAAAAGAATCTCAAAAGTTCACTGAGGAGATTTATTCCTTCAGAGTTAGACTGGAGCAAATGGAAGCTAATGATTTTATGAGAAATCAAGATGCTGTTAAGCAGATCCAAACAAATGAAAGATTAGAAGGCAATGTGAAATATCTCATGGGAAAAACCACTGACCTGGAAAATAGATCCAGGAGACACAATTTAAAAATTATTGGACTACCTGAAAGCCATGATCAAAGGAAGAACCTAGAAATCACCCTTCAAGAAATTCTCAAGGAAAATTGCCCTGATGTTTTAGATCCAGAGGGCAAAATAGAGGTTGAAAGAATCCACCCATCACCTCCTGAAAAAGCTCCCAAAAAGAAAACTCCCAGGAATATTATAGCCAGGTTCCAGAATCCCCAGATCAAGGAGAAAATACTCCAAGCAGCCAGGAAGAAACAATTTTGATATTGTGGAAACACAATCAGAATAGCACAGGACCTGGCAGCTTCTACATTGAGGGATCAAAGGGCATGGAATATGATATTCCAGAGGGCAAAAGAGCTGAGAATGAACCCAAGGGTCACCTACCCAGCAAAACTGAGTATTTTGTTTCAGGGGAAAATATGGTCATTCAGTGGAATAGAGGACTTTCAAGCATTCTCGAGGAAAAAAACAGAATTGAATAGAAAATTTGACATCCAGACATAAGAAGCAAGAGATGCCTGAGAAGGTAATCAGGGAAAAGAAATCAAAAGAAACTTATCAAAGTTGAGCTATTTACATTCCTATATGGAGAAACAATAACTATGACTGATGAAATCTTTCTCACTATGAAAATAATGGAAGAAGGGTGTATGGTCATATGAATACATATGTGAATGTGTGTGTATATGGTTACAGTTATATATGGATAGAGGGCATAGGGTGAATTTGTTGGGAAGGGAGGATACCCAAGGGGCCAAATTATGAGATGAGAGAGGTAAGTGGCAAGAGGAGATGGGGAGAGACAGGGTAGGGTAAACTATCTCATGTAGAAGAAGCAAGGGGAAGTGGTTGCAAGGGAGGGGAAGATTAGGAAGGCAAAAAGGCAAAACCACATTCTCATTGAATTTGGTTCAGGGAGAGAATGACATACATACTAAATGGGATATCTCAACCTACAGCAGAATAGGGGGAAGGGGGATGAGAGGAGGGATGATGGATGGGAGGGCATCCTTGGGGGGAGGGGAGGTTGGAAGTACCCACTATAGAAGAGGGACAGGATCAAGTAGGGAATGGACCAGGTGGGGGGTGGGATGAGTGGGAAGGAATTATAAGCAGCCTTGTACAATATATCTACTATGATAATGTTTTGCATAGCCAAACATGCACAACATATACTGAATTACTTATCTCCCCAGAGGGAATGTGTGAGAAGGGAGGAAGGAAATGGATCTGAAATTCAAGGTCTTAACATTAAATGTTTCAAATATATATAAATACTATTATTAATACTCTTTTGCTTGTAATTGGGAGATAAGATGTGCAGGCATTGTGACACAAAGTTTCACCTTCCTCTAATGGAAAAGTCGAAGTGGGTATGGGAGAAGGTATGGGCGAGAGCAGATTGGAGGAAGCGATATCTTGTGGGACTGCTGTTCTGGGATGGTGGGTAGGGGGAAAACAGGAGGGGGGGAGTGATTGTAACTCAAAATCTGGTGGAAATGAATGATGTAAAACAGAAGTTAATAAAAAATAAAAGGTTTGGAAACAAAAGAAATTTAAAAAAAGAAGTCTTCTGAACTTGTAGAGAGGTGAGAAAATTGGGGGATAGGGTGGGAACAAGCTTTTAAAAGAGTGTATAGAATAAGATTGAGAAGGTGAAGGGAGAAGACAATGGAGGGAATTTTAGAGGGGTTGGTAAAATAAGGAAAAAAGGGTAAGGAGAAAAAAGGTAACAGATCTAGGAGAAAGAGGGAGACTGAGAAGGAAAATAGTGAGTAAAAATAAGACAGAGGGAAATTAACAAATCTAATTAGAACTTGGTCAAAACTAAGAATATGAGTTATTCTGCAATTGATAAATGGTCAAAAGATATGAACAGGCAGTTTTCCAATGAAGAAATCAAAATAATTTTAGTTAGAGGAAGAAATTTAAAGATATAAGCATATGAAGAAAATGCTTTAAGTCATTATATATTAGAAAAATGCAAATCAAAACAACTGAGGTACTACATTTCACCAGTCAGACTGGCTAAGATGACAAAACAGGAAAATGATAAATGCTGGAGAGGATGTGGAAAAATTGGAACACTAATGCATTGTTGGTAGAGTTGTAAACTGATCCAATCATTCTGGAGAGCAATCTCGAACTATGCAAAAAGGGCTATAAAATGCAAACCCTTTGACCCAGCAATAGCACTTCTAGGTCTGTATCCAAAAGAGATCAAAGAAGTGGGAAATGGACCCATATGTACAAAAATATTTATAGCAACTCTTTTTGTGGTGACAAAGGATTGGAAATCAAAGGAATGCCCATAAATTGGGGAATGGCTAAACAAGTTGTGGTATATGAATGTAATGGAATACTATTGTGCCATAAGAAATGAGGAGCAGACAGACTTCATAATAACCTGGGGGGGATTTATAAAAACTGAAGCTGACTGATGGGAGCAGAAAACCAGGAGAACTTTGTACACATTTACAGAGACAACGTATCTGTGATGACTAACTTTCATAGACTGGACTCCTCTCAGCAATACAAGGTTAGAAGACAACTACAAAAGACTCGTGATAGAAATCCATACCCAGAGAAAGAACCACAGAGTCTGAATACAGATTAAATCAAACTACTTTTTTTCTCTCTCTTTTGTGTTTTCTTTTGTTTCATCTCTTCTTTTTCATTGCTCACTCGATTGGCTATAATCCTGCTTTACAACTTGACTAATGATTAATGTGAAGGTATTGGTAGAACCTATATTGGATTACGTGCCCACCATGGCACAGGAGGGGGGAGGAGTAGGAGAGAAAGAAAATATGAAGCTCAAGGAATTGTGGAACTGAATGTTAACTAAAAACAAGTGAATTGAACAAAATAAAACTAGGCCCTCCCCCCACAATTTATAGTTATATAAAAATGTTCTAAATCATTATTGATTAGAAAAATGCATATTAAAACAAACTTGAGATATATTTTACACCTACAAGATTGGCTCAAATGATAGAAATCTAAAATGACAAATGTTGGAAAGAATATGGAAAAAATGGGAAATATTCAATGTTTGTGGAACTATAAAATGATCTAGATATTTTGAAGAGCAATCTGGAATCATGCCCCCAAAGTTATTAAACTACCTATACCCTTTGACCCAGAAATACCATTACTTGGTCTATTTCCAAAGATGATTAGGGAAAAAGGAAAAGAATCTTTATGTCCTAAAATATTTAGAGCAGCTGTCTTTGTTCTGACAAAGAACTGGAAATTGCAGGGATGTCCACCAATTGGGGAGTGGCTGAACAAGCTGTAGTATATCATTGTGATGGAATACTACTATGCTATAAGAAGTGATAACCTAAGTGGTTTTAGAAAAAAAAATAGAAAGACTTTCAAAAAAATAAAGAGTGAAATGGGCAAAACAAAGAAAATTTTGTATACAGTAATAGCAATATTGTTTTAAGAACAATTTTGAGTGATTGTGTTATTTTGTTTATTATAAATACCCAAATTAACCATATAAGGTCATATGAAGAAAGATGTTGTCTTCTTCCAGAGAAAGAACTGATAAATAGAAGTATTTATAGAATAATTTACATATATATATATATATGTATATATATATATATATACATATATATATATATGTTTGTATCTAATGGTAACCATCTGTAGGGCAGGGAAAGAAAGAAGAAAAAAAGAAAAGAAAATTACATATTAATTTTGTTGTTTATTTGGAAAGAAGAGCCTGTTATGTATAGCAGACTTACAGTTTCATTTACAATCATCTTTTTTTATTCTACTGTTATGGAAATGCTTGTTTTATTCAATAAATTAAAAATAAAATAAAAACTAAAAAAGTGAAGAATTTAAATGGTTTTGTCATTTTAAGTCTAAAGAATTCCAAAAGTATTTCTCAAACCATTTACTTAGGATCTCTAAGTGAAACTTCTTTCCTTGTTTATATGAGACTGCTCACAAATCTGCGGTCTAATGGATCATTTATTAATGGGCCAGGTGTTTGGGGGTGTGTGTGTGGGGGAGACTTTAATAATGTGGGCAGTATCACATAGACAATCTATTCAGAGTAACTGAAAGTAATGAAGATGTTCTTTAGAGGCCTTTTAGTATTAATTTAACTGATTGATTCAGCTAGGCAATTATCCCCCTCCTTCCTCACAACTCCACTGTCTCTCTTCTGAAGCTGTTTACTTGGAAGGCAGAATGACCTTCCCAAACAGACTGTCACTGTTTTGTGGTCAAGGTTATATAAGTAGCTGCATTCCCCTCTTAGAAACTCAAAAGGAGCTCTTGCCATCCACTTGTAGGAGAGAGGCTTTATTATAGCACTTTGTCAGTATTTGGGATAAAGTGTTCTAAATAACTATTGTTCATGTCCTTGGAGAATTGGTTAGCAGCTTGAGAAATTTGATGTCTTCATCCATTTAATTACATTGTGGTATTGCTACCAAGATAAAGTTTCACTGTATCATCAAAATCCACAGTCTCTGTCTCTGCTTGTATCCATGAATACCTATATGTACATATGTATACATACAGACATACATATATACATGTGCATATGTATATATACATGTACATATACATATGCATATGTATACATATATATATACACACACATACATACACACTTGCAAATACTCCAAACCCAGGGAAGTAGCAACAGATCATTATAAATATTTTGTTACATAATATTAGATTTGAATAAATAATACTTGTAAATTTCCATGTATCAGAGAGACAGTATATACCTTTTGTAGAAATATAATTTAAGGGGGCTCACTTTGAGAAGTGTTGTGTGATTTGACCAGATGAGACTCTGGGCAGCTGTTGAGAGCCCCCCAGCTTTGAAAACCCAGATGTTGGGGGGGGGTGGAGCCAAGATGGCAGAGTAGAAACAGCTCATCCAAGCCACTCTGCCCCCAGATTCCCCCCTAACTATGTAAAAGGGGACTCTGAACAATTTCTGGTACCCCAGCACCCACAGAACGACACAGAGAAGTTAACCTCCCGCTGAGGACAGCCCAGCAGCCCTGCAGGAAGGACCAGTGCAGCGCTCTGGGAGCCGGCAATGCACAGAGCGCAGGGAGCCGAGCCGAGCGGAGCCCAGGTACCCGTGAGCCGAGGTTTTAGCCCCAGGGCGGCAGGGCCAGCAGCTGGCTGGAGAGACCCCAGAACACCAGCAGCTGTGGCCATTCCAGAATTATCAACATAGACATGCTTAGTACAAAGTAAGAGGTTAGTGTCCTGTGGACTTTGGGACCAGTATTTGAGGAATGCATCAGCTCCCTCCCCTGGTGGCTAGAAGCCCCTGAGAAGACACCCCATTTTGTAGTTTTCAGAGGCAGCTCCAGCTCCTGGCCTTCGATCAGTAGGGAGATCCAGCCATCAGTCTTGGGGGGGGTAATCGCTCTTGCTTTAACCTCCATGGATCTGGATTGGGATCTAGGGTGGAAGTCGTGGGTGGGTTTACAGCTTGCCAGAAACGGAAATTGCCCCCCACATGTTTGGTACAAAAATTCCTCTATCTGGCCTTAAAGCCATAGTGTGGCAACAAGCCCAAAAGTCAAACAATTAAGTGGCAACATGCCAAGGCAAAGGAAACAGAAAAATGCAACCCTAGACTCCTATTTTGGGGGCATAGAGAGGGAAAAGGACTGTGAGGTCAGAAGTCCTGCTCCAGAAGCCCCAGGGGAAAACATGAGCGGGTTGCAGGCCATAGAGGACCTTAAGAAGGACTTTAAAAATCAAATAAGAGAAGTGGAGGAAAAATTGGAAAGAGAAATGAGAAGGATGCAGGAAAAGTATGAAATGAGGGTCAACAGCCTGACTGAGGAAAACAACACCTTAAAAAATAGACTAGCTCAAATGGCAAAGGAGGCCCAAAGGGCATTGAGGAGAAGAATGCCTTAACAAGTCGAATTTGCCAGATGGAAAAAGAATCTCAAAAGTTCACTGAGGAGATTCATTCCTTCAGAGTTAGACTGGAGCAAATGGAAGCTAGTGACTTTATGAGAAATCAAAATGCTGTTAAGCAGATCCAAACAAATGAAAGATTAGAAGGCAATGTGAAATATCTCATGGGAAAAACCACTGACCTGGAAAATAGATCCAGGAGAGACAATTTAAAAATTATTGGACTACCTGAAAGCCATGATCAAAGAAAGAACCTAGAACTTACCCTTCAAGAAATCCTCAAGGAAAATTGCCCTGATGTGTTAGATCCAGAGGGCAAAATAGAGGTTGAAAGAATCCACCCATCACCTCCTGAAAAAGATCCCAAAAAGAAAACTCCCAGAAATATTATAGCCAGGTTCCAGAATCCCCAGATCAAGGAGAAAATACTACAAGCAGCCAGGAAGAAACAATTTTGATATTGTGGAAACACAATCAGAATAGCCCAGGACCTGGCAGCTTCTACACTGAGGGATTGAAGGGCATGGAATATGATATTCCAGAGGGCAAAAGAGCTGGGACTGAACCCAAGGGTCACCTACCCAGCAAACTGAGTATTTTGTTTTAGGGGAAAATATGGTCATTCAGTGGAATAGAGGACTTTCTAGCATTCTTGAGGAAAAAACCTGAATTGAATAGAAAATTTGACATCCAGACATAAGAAGCAAGAGATGCCTGAGAAGGTAATCAGGGAAAAGAAATCAAAAGGAACTTATCAAAGTTGACCTATTTACATTCCTATATGGAAAAGCAATAACTGTGACTGATGATATCTTTCTCACTATGAAAATTAATGGAAGAAGGGTGAGTGGTCATATGAATACACATGTGAATGTGTGTGTATATGGTTACAGTTATATATGGATAGAGGGCATAGGTTGAATTTGTTGGGAAGGGAGAATACTCAAGGGATGAAATTATGAGGTGAGAGTGGAAAGTGGCAAGAAGAGATGGGGAGAGACAGGGTAGGGTAAACTATCTCATGTAGAAGAAGGAAGGGGAAGTGGTTGCAAGGGAGGGGGAGAATAGGAAGGCAAAAAAAGCAAAACCACATTCTCATTGAATTTGGTTCAGGGAGAGAATGACATACATACTAAATGGGATATCTCAACCTACAGCAGAATAGGGGGAAGGGGGATGAGAGGAGGGATCATGTATGGGAGGGCATCCTTGGGGGGAGGGGAGGTTGGAAGTACCCACTATAGAAGAGGGACAGGATCAAGTAGGGAATGGACCAGGTGGGGGGTGGGATGAGTGGGAAGGAATTATAAGCAGCCTTGTACAATATATCTACTATGATAATGTTTTGCATAGCCAAACATGCACAACATATACTGAATTACTTATCTCCCCAGAGGGAATGTGTGAGAAGGGAGGAAGGAAATGGATCTGAAATTCAAGGTCTTAACATTAAATGTTTCAAATATATATAAATACTGTTATTAATACTCTTTTGCTTGTAATTGGGAGATAAGATGTGCAGGCATTGGGACACAAAGATTCCCCTTCCTCTAATGGAAAAGTCGAAGGGGGTATGGGAGAAGGTATGGGCGAGAGCAGATTGGAGGAAGCGATATCTTGTGGGACTGCTATTCCAGGAGGTTGGGTTGGGGAATATTGGGGGGAAAATGATTGTAACTCAAAATCTGGTGGAAATGAATGATGTAAAACAGAAGTTAATAAAGCATTTGTTAAAAAAAAAGAAATATAATTTAACTCATGTCAGTTCATGGATTTGTTGTGAAATGTCTTGGGTCCAAATTCTAGCTTTATCATTTACAGTTTATGAGACCTCAGACAAGTTAATTTCTCTGGTCCTCAGTTTCCTTATCTGTAAAATAAATAATGAAAAATCACTCATTAAGCATATATTGTATACAAAGCAGTTTACTAAGCACTGGAGATGTAGATAAAAACAAGAGTCCTTGCCTCCAAGGAACTCACATCATAATGGTGGAGGCAACAAATAAAGGAAGTGGCAGATAAGGAGGAGTGTTCTGGAGAGGGTGACCAGAGGGCATGGTCATTTAAGTAATAGGGCAAATGATTGTCATATCCTTCTAGTAAGCTTGAATAGATGAAAAATTATTAACCAGGGGTTTATGAAAGTTTTTATAGCTATTTTAATATAATTAAGTTCCTTTGTAATTTTATGTATTTTATCTTATGCATGAAAAGTATTATTGTGAGATGGGTCCATTGGCTTCACCAGATTGCCAAAGGGATTCATGACTTAAAAATGGGTTAAGAACCTCTAGATTAGATATCTTATATGTTACGGCAGTGTAGAAAGAGTACTGTATTGGGAGGCAGAATAACTGGTTCCAATAAAAGAGCTATAATATCTAGTAGTAGTCTGATCTTGGAAATGCCACCTAACCTCTTAGAACCTCAGTTTCATCTTTGTAATATGGGGATAACTTGTACCATGACCTCATTGGGTTAATGAAACTAGAAGTTAAATTGCCCTTATCATTATGCAATGTAAGCTATTAGCATCAAACTATAATATGAGAACTGGATTTTGAGTCTATACTTAATTTACATGTCTGAACTCATGCTGCAAATCATATCTACTGATGTCAACTCAGTACCTTAATCATAATTAGAGTCGCAACTAGACAGATTGTCCAATCACCGACTGCATCCTGCTTTTATTTCTTTGTCTGGTGATCAGAATTTATTAAAACTGACATCAGCAAGGCTCATGTCAAAAGAAGTAGATGAAGGCAAAGCCCAGCAAGAAGCATTCACTTTCAAAGGCAAGGAGGAAGTCAGAAATTATCTTTACAGAGCAGATCATGCCAACAAACCTTAAACATGGATTGTTGCCCATTCTTGAACTGTAGAGTTCAAATGAGTGGGTGTGTAGCCATGTGTTTCATAGGCTGGACACCATGACTGTCAACCGAGCTGCTCCAAATGTCATCTCACACTGTTTGCATTAATGAATGGATGATGTCTAAAACCATATGGGATTCTCTACCAGCCCTAATTAAAATTAATTGTGCCATGAATGATTAATGCTTCATCTGAATTGTGCATGACTTTTATGTTAGTAAGATATCAAATATCTGACCTCATCTACATTTTAAGTTAAATTATACTCTTTTGAATTAGAATAAAAAAAAATACAATAAATTCCTCTACTCGGTTTCTCTAAGTATGATGGACCTCTCAGTTATTAAGTAAATAACTAAGTCCATTATTTCCCTAAAAGAATTACTGGCCCTCTTTGGCTTGAACTCTTGGGTTGAAGTTATTGAGTATAGCACTATAGACTAATTAAAGATGGAAGATTTTGACATTTTGTCAATCGATAAAAACTTATATTTGATGTTTTATTTTCTTATGATTTGGCCTGAGAAATAAATATATATCATCAACATATTTCACAGAAAGAAAAGACTTAATTAATTTTTAAAAGATGGGCTTAGCCTAATCACGGTCGTAATTCTTTTGCTTCTCTCACTGTGTAGCTGTATAATTATATAGCTTTGGAACAGCCAGTCAGGGTTTCTGTACTTTTAAGCATAAAGCCATGGCATTTGGGAGATGGCACTGGATGGTTTTTAGTGAACTATCCTTAGGTCTTGCATATTTTAATAAGCAAGCATTGTGAAAAAAATAGATAACCAGCCTCATAGTCAAGAAGTACCCTGTTCAAATGTTGTCTATGACATATAGAAGGTATTTGACCTAGGGCAATTCGTTTAATTTCCCAATGTTCCAAGCAACCTCCTATATCAATCAATTTCAGAGAAATTGCTGGTCTCCTTTATTAGAGAGAACTTGCTTAGAAGGAGTTCACTGTATCAATAAACTGCTGGTTCATTGTTATAACTAACTGTGAAAAATCCCAGGACTAAAGCTGTTGATATGTATTTTTATATTTATTTATTTTTATTTTGATTGTTGCCTGAAAAGTCAGTGATTTTACAGGGGTCATTTCCTAATATGTGGCCAGAGACAGTCCATAAACCCAATTTTTTCTGAATATAAAATTATCCTACTCACCATCCTTTACTGCATATTACCTTTCTATGTCCACTTCACATTGCTATAGTACTAAAAACAAAGTGAAAATGCCAAGGTCACAGATAAAGATTTTAGAATGTTAGTGAGCTCCATGTTAGAGATCATCTCATCACATAAAATGTAAGGATAGTTAGGAAATATTTTTTTCCCATCCCTTGGCTGATAGCCTGAATCTAGGACACTTGGAAAAATATATGTGTGGGAGCCTATTGTGTACACTTATAAACAAACACACAGGTTGCACTATTACAGAAATAATATTGTATGTTGCTGGGTTTATGATCTCATTGATCATCAACAAGCAATTGTTTTATTGCTAAGCCCCATGACCTTTTCTCAGTCCTCTTACTTGACTTCTCTGATGTGTTTGACAGCATTGACCATCTTTGCCTTTTGACCACTCATTCATTTTCCCTGGATTTTACTGACATCGTTCTACCATGTTTCTGCTTCTACTCTTGGACTGTTCCTTCTTAGTCTCTTTCTCAGGATTATCACCTTTGCTTTTTTCCCATGTGTGCATATACCCTAGACCTCAGTCCTGGCCTTCTTTCTCTATAATCTCTTAGTTATCTCATGAGCTGACATAGGTTCCACTGTTGTCTTTATGCATGTGGTATACAATGTAATGGTAATGCGATCTGAAGATCTTCCATGCCCCTTGAACTTGCTGACTTACCATGAAGGAGGGAGGGGGGGCAGGGCAGGAGTAGGGGCCAGGCTGAAGCCAAGTTTGTGACTGGAAGCAGCAGTGACAGCGTAAACTTCTTCTGAGAGCCAGCCAGAACTGCTGTTGAGGACTTCTGCTGAGGACTGCAACTGCGGGAGCTGGAGTTGCTGGGAGCTGGCTGCATGGAGGTACTGTGAATGAGGAGAGGAGAATCTTTTTCTGAGGGAGCCTGTTTTGTTTTGAAGGCTTGAGAATGTGGGTATTTACTGCATTAATTATGTGCGCCAACTCTGTGGAGACTGTAATGGCTTTGACTTTCTAGTTTGGGGACTCAGCTTTCTGGTATTTTAATAAATGGTCTGGCTATGCCCCCCATGTAGAGAGCCTATTACATTTTGTGATTAATAACTATACCATCATATTTATGGTCACTGTAGGTATTGTGAATATCACATTGTTGTTATACACATAGACACAGATGTGTATATATGTGTGTGTATTTATATGTGATATATTAATGTTTTATATAAAAATATTATATATAAAATAGATAGCTATATTTTTTATCTATCTAGCCATCATAACTCTCTTAAACTTTAGTCCCATAACTGTTCTAGATAGCTAAACCTACGTGTCTCCTAGGCATCTCAAACACAAAAAAGTCCGTAACTGAACCTATTATCTTCTAAATTGGCTTACATGGTATTCCCTGTCCTTTTGTATAGATTGTCCCATATGGATGAAAAAGTCTCCCTCCCCATCTCCATCTCTTAGAAGTCATACTTTTCTACCTCTCTTCTAGGTTCAATTCATATTTCAGCTCCTATAAGAGTTCTGTCTAATTCCCTCACTTGTTAGTTCTCCCTCCTGACCCCCACCCCGCCCCCTTAAATTGTATTTGCTTGTCTGTGCACATATAGTATCTCCTCAGGAGAATATAAACTCCTTGAGGGCAAGGCCTGTATTTCATTTTTGTCTATGTATCCTCAACATTTATCATAATGCCTGCTACATTGGAGGAGTTTAGTAAATATTTGCTTAATTTGTCCACTGGTGCAGATAACAACCCATCCACACCTTTTATCTCCAGGGTTGTCTCCTAAACTATCAAGGGGAATGAATCTATTATACTGAGGGTCTTCCTCTAGATGTCTTTACTTTGCAGGGATACAAGGGGAGAACACAAGCCATATATTCTCCTTTGGTATTGTATGATTGGAATACTTTTTTAGGTTATCTTTCTGAGAATAGCCTTTGTATATTTCTCTGGATAATTTTTTTTGTTAATATCCAATACCTTACTTTCTCTTGCCATGTTCTTGGTAGCAGTAAGGTATGGCTCAGTGGGTGACCCACAACTTTTATTATTTGGAGAATTCCATATCTTATAATCCAGGAAAAAATGTTTTGAATAATAGAAAAAAAATAGCTTAGTCTAGGGAATCATTGGTGCCAAAGATGATAGATCTCTCTCTTCTTCTTCTTCTTCTTCTTCTTCTTCTTCTTCTTCTTCTTCTTCTTCTTCTTCTTCTCTTCTTCCTCTCTCTCTCTCTCTCTCTCTCTCTCTCTCTCTCTCTCTCTCTCTCTCTCTTTTTCTCATGTATCTACCTCCCAAGTTACCTACAATTTGGACTGTCAGACTTCTCTTGTAGAACTCTCACATTACCTCTTATAAACACGCTCTCCTTCCTGCTAGTCCAAGTGGGGAAAAGTGTCAGAGGGAGAAAAGGCCACTCTGGGTCCTTAATACATACATATCTGTAAAAATTGATGGGAGTTGGCTAGATAATAACTCCATTTGTATAATGTCTTCAGATTTTTAAAGCATATTGAATATATTATGTCACTTGTGCCAAACAACCAACCTTCAAGGGACTATAAGTACTACCCATTTTCAATGATGAGGAAATTAAAATCTGTAATTTAAGTGACTTCCTCAGGAACATAAAACAAGTATCAGCAGTGGCACTTCAGTCTAAGTCTCCATATCCATTACTCTTTTCACTACAGCCTGGCCCTTCCAGCTAAAACCTTGCATGATTCTAATAAATGTCATTTTGTCTTTGAATCTGTACCTCCCAACAAGCACTTACATATTGCAACCCCTGCTGCTCATAGAGAAGTCCCGTGACTTTTGCATAATTCAGTTTTTTCCTTTGTGATCCAAATGGGGCTTGCCTGATAAGCTGCCTCCAAACTACCACAAATGTATTTTGCCTTTAAGGCACAGCCTGGTGTCACTTTCCTATTCACAGCACAGCTGGGCTAGAGTGAATATTTGAGTTCAGGAAATATTCAGCCCAGGTGGATTGAGAGGCCTAGAGGTATTACAGTCAAAGTGGGGCCTTGCACTTAGGGAGGCTGAAGAAAATAACAGCTTGGGGGGAATGGAGTGGAGGGGGAATTTGCTATCTTTCTCCAAAAGCAAAATTGCCTCTCTTGCACTCTATCTGCTCAGTCCCTTTCTCATTCTCCTCTCCTGGAGCTGTTGCTCCTTTTCTTTGTTGAAGGCAGATTCTAAGTGTATTCCTTGAGAAAGCACTCCATCTGCTTTCCTTTGCAGCACAGACTTGAGACCATTATTTGACTGAAGCTTAAAGGCACAAGGAGGTGTTTTCATGCACATCATTTGACTGGTGATGATTGTGCTAAAGCATGGCAGCAAAGAATGGCATATGAATCCATTGTGATCCCAGAAATCTTAACTGTCAGAGTAAATATATAGATTCCTTCCAATTTGTCTGTGATTTTGTTTTCCTATGAATCTACATCTTCTAGTAGATTACTTAATTGAAATGAAAATGAGATTATTAAAGTTTTACTTTTGAAAACTTGCATTTATGAATATCTCAATCATCCACAAACATTAACATTTCAATATTCAAAGAACAACAAAGAGGATGGTATATGAAACTGTGAATTTTGAGCATATGCTTAAAAAGGGGTAATATTACAAAATAAAATAAAAATATAAAATGAAAATAATTAAGGACAGTAGCATCTATCACTAATCCCACTAATAAAGTAGAAGTTTATATTTAACAAAACCAAAAAAGGAATGATGGTATACACTGGGTTAGTCACTTTTGGGATCACTCTGATGGAAGTTTCTTTAATCTGTATTTTCTATTTTACTCCTTCTAATCCCATAATCTCACTTTGTAGAACCATAATCCCATAGATTTAGAGATAGAAGGGACTTTATTCATCTTCAAGTATATTCATTTTGCAGATGGAAAAATTAGGACCCAGCGAGGTTAAATAACTTTGTACATGTTTACAACAGCATTATGTAGAAGAGGCAGTCATTACCTTTTGTCTTCCACTTTGACCAGTTGGTATCCATCATTTGCGGCCCAGATCAAATTCTATTCCCTTCAAGAAGTTTTTCAGACTAGGTCATTCCATAGTTATTATTTACTTTTCTAAATTTCTAAATTTATTTATTTATTTTAAATTTAAATTTATTCACTTATTTATTTATTTAGGAATAAATTTATCTGATTCGTTTGGCAGTCTCTATATACTGCAAACCTTTGTCCCAGGGTAAGACCAACCAAATGAATCACATCTTTCATGCAGGGTGCTTTGTTCCTTTTGTTATCTTTCTGAAAGATATTTCTCTTGCAAACTAGATTGGAAGACCTATGAAAGTAGGGACTTCATCTTTGATTTATAGCCTTCATAATGGTTAGAATCACAAATTATATAGAAGGTATATTTCTATTTGTATCATACACTCACATGGACATTTAAGTACAATCAGATTCATGGAATAATCTTTTGTTCTTTCTTTCCAGGATTTATAATAAAATAAAAGCCTTTTAAGTACTTGTTTTGTAGCCAAATGACATGCTATTGCTTAGAGTTATACACTATTTTTAATATTGTTTCCCTGCCTAAAAATGGGAAAGTAAATTTGGGACAGTAGGTTTTTAAGTTGATATACATCAACTTCTTGTATCTTCTCTTGCAAAAATGAGCAAACAAAATTAACAAATTATTCTCTAGATAGAGTGTAAAGATACCCATCAGCAATTTTACATTTTTTCAATCTTTTCAATCTTAGAACAAAAAAAAATGATGTTGCATTTTTAACCATTCTAAGTACTTATTCATTTTAGTTTACTGAAAACAATTTCCAACTAGGAGATAAAGTAATAAGTATGTCTTCTTTTAGAAAACTATAAAATTAAAAACCCAATGAAAGAATTAAGCTGAGGCAAAGGTTAATTTCTACTCATTCCATACATTTTCACAAACTCTATTATATTGGTGAGGTTGCCAGCTCTTCTGTCTCTCTTTGCCCAGTTTCAGGCAATGGTAACTTTGTAACAAAAAAATGAGGTCACAAAGTAAATTATGAACCAAAGTACAAAGAAAAGAGAGAGATTTTTGCTCTACAAAAAAACGTGCCAATAACAAGAAGGCTTACTTGGCAGCCATGATTTCTTTAGAAGAGAAGAACTCTCCTTATTTCTCCTATTTCTACTTTATGATATAATGCACTTGCCTGCTTCAGATAGCCAAGACAAAGAGAATTTTGCCTTTTGCTTTATAGTCTTTCTTAGGATACATGCATGTCTCAGGATTCAGTTCTTACGATGTATTCCTCCTAATAAAACATAGAGGCTCTCTATCTCTCTCTCTTGCTCTATGTCTCTCTCTTTGTCTACCTCTCCCCCACCCTGTCCCTTTCTCTCTTGCTCTGTCTCTTTCCCTCTATCTCTCTCTGTCTTTCTGTCTCTGTCTCTCCCCCTCTGTCTCTCTCCCTCTATCTCTCTGTCTTTCTGTCTCTCTGTCTTTCTATGTCTCTCTGTCTCTGTCATTCTCTCTGTCTCTCTCTGTCTCTGTCTCTCTCTCTGTGTCTCTCTCTGTGTCTCTCTCTGTCTCTCTCTTCTCTGTCTCTCCCTGTCGCTCTGTCTCTGTCTCTCTGTCTCTCTGTCTCTCTCTCTCTCTCTCTCTCTCTGTTTCTCTCTCTTTGGCAGAACATTTCTTGTTACTCCTACAAATAATTATGAACTTTTTTCTAAGACTAGCATTCTCTACACTTTGTACGCTATAACCCAGACCACTAGGCTTATATATTTATTATAGGAAGTAAGTTGGCATAATGGATAATTGGATCATCCATTAGATAATGAATTTAGAGTCAGGAAGACCTGAGTTTGATTCCTGCCTCAAACATCTACTAGTTGTATGAACCTTAAAAAATCATTTAACCTCTCTTAACTTCATTTTCCTCATCTGTAAAATGGTTATTATAATAATGCTTAAGTCATAGGATTATTGTGAGGATCAAATAATATAATATTTTCAAAGTGCTTTGTAAACTTTAGAGCTATATAAATGCTAGCTCTAACAATAATTAGATATTAATTAGTTACTAGTGAATAGTAATAATAGTAGTAGTAGTGGTGGTAATAACATTATTCCAACCTAAAAAAAAGCATAGTTAGTTGACTCATCTGAATTTTTCCTTGAGAGGGTACAATTTATATCTATCATTAGGAGGAAGTATTTTTCTCAAGATTTGACATTTGGAGAAGTGGAGGAATATGGACACAGAATGTGGTATGTACTACCAAACATTTTTGCTGTGTAATTTGGGTTTGCTTAATCCTTTCCCCTTGTTTTAAGTGAAAGATACCCAAGAACTATATCCAGAGATGGCTGTGATATAAAAATAAAGATACCAATAAAACATTAATTGAGGAAATAAGTGCTTTTTTTGAATAGTTTGTGGAGGCAAAATAGAAGCCATAGAGTTAGGAAGAAAAATAAAATAATTTCTTTTTTTTTTTTTTTGCTTTTTGGAGTGCAATTGGGGTTAAGTAACTTGCCCAAGGTCACATGGCTAGGTTTTTGTTTGTGTGGGTTAAGTGTCTGAAGTCGGATCTGAACTCAGGTCCTTCTGACTTGTTATAGTATTTTGTTTATAGCTGAATCGGACAATTGTAGGGTAACATTGCTAAGTTGAATTTTTTTTATATTGAGAACTTGTCCATCTTCTTTTATCTCTCTTTCCCTCTGTGACTAGTCCCCTTATAGTGCCACCTCAGCTAGACATCCCTTCACTTGGTACAGCCCCTATTGTTCCTTAGATGGGGCTTCAAAGCCAGTTAGATAGTGAACTCTAGACTTTTGCTTCCTTTATTTTCCTTATCAAAACATGATGTTGTGGTGTGCCATAAATTAGGGGTATAAATGGGGTAACTAGGTAGTATAGTGGATAGAGTGCCAGGCTTGATGTCAGGAAGACAACTTCCTGACTTGAAATATGGCCTCAGACACTTACTAGCTGTGCAATTCTGAGCAAATCACTTAACCTTGTTTGCCTTAGTTTCCTCATTGGTAAAATGAGCTGGAGAAGGAAATGACAAACCACTTCAGTATCTTTGCCAAAAAAACCCCAAATGGGGTCAAGAAGAGTCAATTAGGACTGAAATGACTGAACAACAAATGAATCTTGGCTTTATTGTGTGTTTACCTAATCTTATAAACTGATTAGTGCTAAAATGTTAGTGAAGCATAAGGGTATAATATAAAAAGAGGCAGCATTATAGTGGAAATGATGGGGTGCTTGTGCTTGAGCCCCAACTCTAAGATCACATTTCTTCCTAGCTTCAAAACATTATCCCCGGCAATTTTCTCCTCAGCCCAAGGACCCTTTGCCTAGCAATAACTCATAAGTGGGCCCCAGTAATAAAGCTATCTTTCTCCATCACAAGAATAAGCTGACCTCATTAGGTGCAGGAGATCCAGCAGTTAATGAATATAGTAATCTATTGCTCGATAAACCCAAAGACCCCAGTTTTTGGGATAAGAATGCACTATTTGCAAAAACTGCTGGGAAAACTGGAATACAGTATGGCAGAAACTGGGCATAGATCACTATCTAACACCATATACCAAAATCAAGTCTAAATGGGTGCATGGTCTAGGTGTAAAGGATGATACTGTAAGCAATTTGGGAAAGCAAGGAATAGTTTACCTGACGGATTTGTGGAGAGGGGAAGATTTTAGGACCAAACAAGAATTAGAGAGCATTATAAAATGCAAAATGGATAATTTTGATTACATTAAATTGAAAAGCTTCTGCACAAACAAAGCCAATGTAACCAAGATCAAGAGGGAGGTGGGAAATTGGGAAAGAATTTTTACAACTTGTGTCTCTGATAAAGGACTCATTTCTAAAATTTATAGAGAATTGAGCCAAATATATATGAATACAAGGCATTCCCCAATTGATAAATGGTCAAAGGATATGAACAGGCAGTTTTCAGAGAAAGAAATTAAAGATATCTATAAGCATATGAAGAAATGCTCTAAATCACTATTGGTTAGAGAAATGCAAATCAAAACAACTCTGAGATACCACATCTCTCCAGTCAGATTGGCTAAGATGACAAAACAAGGAAGTGACAAATGCTGGAGAGGATGTGGACAAATTGGAACACTAATACATTGCTGGTGGAGTTGTGAACTTATCAAACCATTCTGGAGAGCAATCTGGAATTATGCCCAAAGGATTATAAATAATTTCATACCCTTTGACCCAGCAATACCACTTCTAGGGTTATATCCCAAAGAGATCATAGAAGTGGGAGGAAGACCCATATGTACAAAAATATTTTTAGCAGCCCTTTTTGTGGTTGCAAAGAATTGGAAACTAAACGGGTGCCCATCAATTGGGGAATGGCTAAATAAGTTGTGGTATATGAATGTAATGGAATTTTATTGTGCTATAAGAAACGAGGAGATGACGGATTTCATAATTACCTGGAGAGACTTATACAAACTGATGCTGAGCGAGAAGAGTAGAATCAGAAGAAATTTGTATACAATCACAGACATACCATATCTGTGACGACCAACTATGACAGACTGGACTCTTTTCAGCAATGCAGTGATATAAGTTAATCCCGAAAGACTCAAGAAAGTGAGAAATGCGCCATCCAGAGATATAACTAGAAAGAACTGAACCTGAATCCTGATGGAAGCAAACTAAATGATCTTGTTCTTTTCATTGTTTGGTTTTATTTCTTCCTTACCATCTTTCATCCCACCTAGTACAATATGCCTTTGTAATTGGAATAATGTCTAATATGAATGCATTTGCAGACCCTATACTGTATTATATGCTGTCGTGAGGGGAGTGGGGAGGGAAGTAAAGGAAATTTGAAAATCAAGGAACTATGGAATTGAATCTTGTTAACTGAAACTAAACTAATAAATTAATTAAAAAAAAAGAATAAGCTGACCTCAGAAGAAATTCTTTTGTTAAAAAGAGGACTATAGGGAGGCGGAGCCAAGATGGCAGAGTAGAAACAGCTCATCCAAGCCACTCTGCCCCCAAATTTCCTCCAAATTATGTAAAAGGGGACTCTGAACAACTTCTGGAGCCCCAGCACCCACAGAATGACACAGAGAAGCTAACCTCCCGCTGAGGACAGCCCAGCAGCCCTGCAGGAAGGACCAGCACAGCGGTCTGGGAACCGGCAGCGAGCAGCACGCAGAGCTCGGGGAGCCAAGCTGAGCCGAGCCGAGCTGAGCTGAGCCCAGGTCCCCTTGAGCCGAGATTTTAGCCCCAGGGCATCAGGACCAGCAACAGGCTGGAGAGACCCCAGAATACCAGCAGCTGTGGCGATTCCAGAATTATCAACATAGACATGCCTAGGACAAAGTGAGAGGTTAGTGCCCTATGGACTTTGGGACCAGAATTGGGGGAATGCGTCGGCTTCCTCCCCTGGGGGCTAGAAGCCCCTGAGGAGACACCCCATTTTGTAGTTTTCAGAGGCAGCTCCAGCTCCTGGCCTGTGAACTGTAAGGAGATCCAGCCATCAGTCTTGGGGGGTAATCACTCTTGCTTTAACCTCCCTGGATCTGGATTGTGATCTGGGGTGGAGGTTGTGGGTGGGCTTCCAGCTTCCAGAAAGGGAAGTTGTCTCCCACATGTTCGGGACGAAAATTCCTGTCGGGCAGCAGAGCCATAGTGTGGCAACAAGCCCAAAAGTCAAGTAATTAAGTGGCAACATGCCAAGGCAAAGGAAACAAACAGAAAAATGAAACCCTAGAATCCTATTTTTGGGGCATAGAGTGGGAAAAGGACTGTGAGGTCAGAAGTCCTGCTCCAAAAGCCCCAGGGGAAAACATGAGCAGGTTGCAGGCCATAGAGGACCTTAAGAAGGGCTTTAAAAATCAAATAAGAGGCAGCTCCTGGGACTTTTCCTAGGACTGCCGCTGGCCAGCTAATAAATGCTTCCTGAATTCGTTTATTGATGGTCTTGGCCTGGTGATTCTGTCCGAGTGTCCATTTCACTTGGAGGTCCACCGACGACATGTTAGTCCTCAGTGACACTCTGGAGGGCCGTCCCTGTGACGAGCGGACCGAGGTCCTGAGTTGATTAGTCACTTGTTAGCCTCGCCATGACCAGGGTTTCGGCTTCACCCAGAGGCGCCAATAGAGGGTGGGGGAGGCCACCGATTTGCTTATATCGGCCCCCCCTCTCTGACGGTGCCTTTTGATGAATGTCGAACCCGCCAAATTCTCTCTGAATCGTTATGTATCTGTTCTGGTGAGTACTCTTCTTGTGTGTGACTGTATGGGGCCTGAGGAGGCACAACCCATCTTCACTGCTCCGCCCCGGGACGCCGGGTGTGGGAGCCTGTTCATTTCTTTTCTTTCACTCTCAGTTCTTCCTGAAATGCTCCCTGGGGAACTTTGCTTCTGCCTTGTCACTGTCTGTTTTGCTCTGTGTATATTGTGTTCTACTTTTTGTCAGTCCACTGTCTTCTACCTGCGGGGCTTAACCACTTTCACTGCAAGAGTCTCTCATTTAGTTAAGAATGGGGCAATCGACATCTAGCTCCCAGACCCCGCTCCAAAAAGTGTTAAAAGATTTTGCTAACATCAAACCTCCCTTATATCCTGTTTTATCTCCCTCCCCCGAGGAGATGGGGGATCCGGGGGATCCCCTATTCCCCTGGGCTCCTCCACCTCCCTACCTGGTCCAGCTGGACTCTACCTCTGATCTCACTGGTCCCTCACATACTCGTGGGGCACCCCCTATGGCCCTGGTTCAGTATCTAGGGACCAGGTCCCAAGTCCTGACAAAACCCCCACTTCTGCCCAGCTATTTCTCCCTGAGAGAAACCCCGGTGGTCAACAACCCCGGACAAGCTCCCTTCACCGATGCGGAAGGTAGGCTGGAGAAGGAGAGAAAGAGAGGCAGGCAGAAGAGAATTTTACTATTTCCTGCCTCACCTAAAAGAGGAAAAATTTGTGTATAAAACTGTTAGTCAACTAAATTCATATGAGAAGTAAAGAGTGTCACTCCTAATTTGATGCTAAAGGTAAGTCAGAATTCATTGTAGTATTTGGTATTTAGGCAAATTGGAATATTTTCTAAGATTTGACAAGAAAAAGTGAATTTTCTTTTGGGTTCTCTAGTAGTGAGAAAGGGGGAAGGCGCCCCCCCCAATATCACTTGCTGGAGAGGTCAAAGCTATCACTTTCAAAAAAGTTTTTGCAAGGAGTGGACACATACATAAAGTTTATTGGAGTAAAAGTTAAATCGGCTGAAAACATTTTATAAAAATTTATTAAAGTTTCTCATTCTAAAAAAAAAATAGAGAGTGCTAAAGAATATAGGGAATTTGAGTTAAGCTCCCCCACTTGAAAAAGAAGGGGGAGCTGCAGCTATATTGAGGGGCCTGGCAACACCCCAGGGTACCCCAAAGCCCACACCTCCAGGCATGAGGATGAACCTCTCTCCTTTCAAACCTCTGGGTCCTCAACCAGGCTCTGCAATTGTGGGGAGAGAAGAAAAGCCTCTGTACTTGGTAAGCCCAATTTTTCTATCAGTAATTTTTGTATGTGATGAATTGGAAATGCAATTAATGTCATAATGTCATTGTGTTATTATGGTATCTCTAAATTGTAAAATCCTCTTATACTGTAAAAGTTTGAGTGACCATTGTGAGCCAGAAATGTTAGATAAAGCAGTTTTCAATCTGAAAATTGTTGAAACTAAAAGATGGACAAAAAGTTGTGTAAAATCAGTTATGTTACTTTATCAGTTCTGCTAATCCTGTCTTATGTTTATTTCATGTGAATTAGATTTTTTTAAGCTGTTATATTTGGGATACAAACAGGTAGTAGTAATAATTGCTGATATTTACTGTGATAGCTGATTGTCCATTTAACTTTGGCTATTTTGGAAATATGCAGTGACTTAAAGTTATAGTTTCCACCTTACTAATGATGAAATGAATAATTGTGCACAGTGAATTGTAAAGGCATTTTGTAGAATTCTTATTGAGCAAATGAGAAACTTGAAAAAAAAAAGGAAAGAAAAATATAGGGATGTGGTTTTTAAGCTTGCTTCATCTAAAGATGTATTTATGTTAATTTGAAGGTTTATGAATCACCACATTGACCATCTATGTGAGATTCCAGAATGTAATTGATTTCTAGTGATAAGTTGATTGGGTGTGTGGCAACAAGAAAATTTTAGTTCTGTGTAACTTCAAAAACTTGATTTTTAAGGTCACCAGATTGGTAATTCATTTGTTTTTATTTCAAAGTTCAAATTTAAGAACATGATAATTGTTTATGGTATTGTTACTGGTAAAAAGTTGTATTATCTATGCTGTATAAGAAGCAGTTTTTCTTAAAGTCTTGGAGTATTGTAATTTGGGAAATCATAAGCTTCCAAGTCTGTCTTTGTTTAAAAGGAAGTTTCAGTTAAGACTGTTTAAACTTGTAAGATTTTGTAACCAAGCTATTGGTTATCGCAGAAACCAAGTATTTACAAAAGTATACTTGTAAAAGGTAATTATTGGTAATTGTGTGAAGAAAAGACCTGTGAGACCTCCTTGTTTTTTGTTAATTACTGGGAGAAAGAATTTATGACCAGAGAATTTAGGAATTGTATAGTAGTTAATGATATCAGGATAAACTGTTTTTGAAAAAGGGAAATATTCTTATGAAGAAATGATTATAAGATCTTTGGTATGAGATGATGGGGAAACAATCTTATTAGTCCTGGGAGAGGAAGCAGGGAGAGAAGGACAGCAGGTAGGGAAATCTGCCCATTAGTGAATTAAATATTATCTGTAGTTAATTGCTTATAATCAGAATGATTTGATGAAACTGTGGGAATTTGTTTTAATACTGAAATCTAAAATTGTTAATTGATTACTGTATGTGGAAAGGAGGAGACTGGATGAAAACTTTATTCTGACTAGTTCTGCCCATTCAGAACAGTCCTCCTGCATGTATGAGAACTGGCTAAGCAGGGGCATCATTATTAACCCTTCCCCCAGTCTCTTCTGCTTAGAATTCATATAAATTTTCCTTATGTTGTAAAACTGCCAAATTCCCTAGAAACTATCTCTATCAGGCAAGGTCATTCAGCCTGGGAAAGGAACTTGTTTAAGTGTAGTTTTAAATGAACCTAACTTGCTAAGAAGTTGCAAAGATTAGAAGGATTTCTATCAATTGGCTTTTAGATTTCAGAAGGAAAGATGGTAAATGAAATTCTTTACATTTGTGAGACCTGATGAATCTTCATTGCTTAGTTCAGCTCCATGAAAATAAAAATAACTAACTAGCTCTGAGCTGTGATCGGTGAGGCTTGTTGTTTAAGGTAAAAGGCACTTGGGACCATAACTAAATTTTATTTTGAGTTTGAATTTGGGTATAGTTGTCTGCATTAAATCAGTATCTCGGAGAAAATGCCACAAGCTACTCAGAGGGAATGTGATCCTGTACTGCTGATAGGTGGAAGTCTACATTTGGTAAAGGCCGAAGGGACAATCTTAGCCTCTGTCTGGGATGGGATCCCTCCTGGCTCAGTTTACCGATGGGATTCCTTTGAAAAGGAATGTTTCCCACCTATTCCTGAGTCTAGCTATAAGATGGAACAGATACTGCATGGTTGGATATATGTGACTTTACCTGAATTTAAACAGTCAAGGATGTTTTATCCTGTCATATTTGGAATGTCACATGTCCCTGCTTTTTTCCTTCTATAGCAAGTTTCCATGATCAGAGCACGTAGTCAGTAACAGATGAGTTCTTTCGTGTAAGCTTACTAGAAAATCTAATGTTATTTTTCATTTGGAATTGGAACACGTGCAGAAAGTGCAAATTGCTTAAGGTCATTTTGAAAGTTTTCAACTAACTTTCTTCATAAAAGTTTAGTGATCAATTATAAATCTTGAAACTGTTTTAAAAGAAAGGAAAATACTTTTGGAAGAAATTTTTAAATCCCTAGTGTAATTTTAAGAGGCCTATTAAAACTTTCCTTTGCAAGATAAATTTGTTGCTAAACTAATGAGTTGTAAATCAGAAGGGATCTTGCTGTTTTGATCTGAATGTGTAGTTATTCCATTATCTAAGCAAAAGTTAACATCTGTAACTGAATGTACATGTAAAAGATTCAATTTCTGAATTATCTCTTTCTTCCTGAGTGAATCTGTATTCACTGTTATATACTGTATATATAATCTGTGTACCCAGCTTCCTATGAAACATAGATCTACCCAAATGATTTTGGGTCCCAACTGTTTAAGGGGGAGATGATCAGGTCCTTGTATTCTCAGCTTTGACTTCCTTGAGCAGCCCGAGTCTGAAATTTTCTCAGAGCTCAGAACTCAAGGCTGAGAAAGTCCAGACCATTCCCTAACATATGGAAGATTACCACCCATTCTTCCTCTAATCTGGGAAGACCTAAAAGCTGAAATCACTAACTCTTCCCTTATCAAGTTCCTTCAGGGTCTGCAGGCGATTCAGAAAAAAAAAAAAAAAACAACTCCTTCCCTCAGCTCTCCTAATCCTGAGGAGTTCTGCCTCAGCTTACCTGTTTCAACCAGGGGATTCTGTGCTGGTAAAAAGAAATTCATGGTCTGGAGCAGAGGTGGAAGGGACCACACATCATGATCCCCACTACACCTACTGCTGTCAAAGTGGACTCTATTCCCACATGACAACATTACACCAGAGTGAAGCCTGCTGTCACCTCAGAATGAAAAACAGAAGTCCACGAGCACCCCCTAAAGCTAAGACTATCCGATCCTCTCCCTGATTCCCCTTTTACCTCCTTGCGAGGCCCCCCACAATCCCCACCATTCCTCAGCTCCCCTCTACCCTTCCCTCTTTGATTTGTCACTTTGCCCTTCCTGAATGTCAGACACAAATCCACTCACCCTTTCCTTGATTTGTAAAACAGACAGCCCAACCTTTCCTTAATTGATTTGTAAAACAGAGAACTCCACCTTGCTTAATCTGTAAACAGGCAGAACCCCCACCCCTTGCTTACCCTTGATTAATCTGTGGGTGGAAGACCCAGCCTAGGGTTTCCCAGCCAGTGGGAAATTCAAGTGTACGCTGACCAATCATTGGAGTTTCAGCCTACATCACTGTAATTTCAGCTTAAGTAACCTAGTTAGGAACCTCCCTTGTTAAAGGCAGTACAGTTATGTTGGTAAAAGAATAAAAATTTATGAGTTATGTTGTCTATGTAGTATGTAGAAATAGGAAGGAAAGTGAAAAAGTCTGAGTAATGGGTTATACTAGCCCATCCTCACTCCATTTCTGGTCAATTTTCTCTTACTTCTTTTTGGCCCTTGTTTGTTTAATCTCCTGGTTAGATTTGTGTCTTCTAGGTTCAGCACCCTTCACTTGCAGATGACAGCTCAGGCTGAGTACCAACCCCTGTCCAAGATCATGACCCTTCACCCTCTGGACCTGACATAGGCCAGGTTCTGGACACTGGCTACAGACCCCACCCCACCCCCGCCCTTGAGCGATGGAACCCTGTGAGGTAGGGACAGCTCTACACCCCTTCCCAGCGAGAAGCAGTTCAGGAAGCTGAGATCATCGCCCCTTGCCCCCAAATGATTTGGGTGCCATCTGTTTAAGGGGGAGATGAAGGGGTCCTTAGAATGTATATATGTTTGTAACATCAGTTTGTAATATCAATCTGTAATATCAACTTGTAGATGGGGTGCTTTGGGATCTACGTCTGTGGAACCGATTTGTAAAAGCAGTCTGTAAAGTCACACTTCCCCCCAGTCTCAAAGCATTAACTCTGCCCCTTCCCCCTGCCAGCACTCTGCCCAGCAACAACTCATGAACTGTTTATCTCTGCCTGAAACAATAAGCTAAGCCTTCCTGGTAAAGTCTGAAACAGCCATAGTAGTAGCTAAGAAGCTTTTTGAGATCCTTCCCAGATTTGGTATTCCAATGACTATAGGATCTGACAATGGACCTGCCTTTGTCTCCTCGGTAGTGCAGAATTTGTCTAAGATGCTTGGGGTTAGATGGAAGTTGCATTGTGCTTATAGGCAACAAAGTTCAGGACTGGTGGAAAGGATGAATAGGACCTTGAAGGAGCACATTGCTAAATTAAAAGTAGAAACCGGCGAAACTTGGGTGAGCCTCCTTCCCTTTGTCCTACTTCGAGTCAGGTGTACCCCAAATCCTGCTACTCTTTCCCTATCAACCTTTGAGGTCATGTTTGGTGTTCCCCCTCCCATTTTACCCTGGGTATCTGAATCTGAACCTCTTGACCTCACTAATATTAGTCTTCTGAAGTCCTTATAGGCATTGATGGAGGTGTAAGCTGCTGTCCATACCCTGCTTGAGGCATCCAGGGACCACCCTCCTGAGACACCCTCGACCATACAACCCGGTGAAGGTGGCCGGTCACAACCTGCTCAACCGCCTGAACAATGGTTGGCCACCCCTACCGGCGACCTGTCAGGAGTCTTGGGTGATTACTCCCAAAAAGGACTCTGACCGATTCCTAACGCCTCCAGAGGGACTCTGGTTCGCTTGCACCCTTGGCCTCACAACTTGTCTTGGGGAAGTACATTTCACTGACCCGAACAAGCTATGTGTAGTGGCTCATGTACTTCCCCAGGTTTACATTTACTCTGAGGAGGGGGCATCTGAACATTTTGACCTTTTGAGGCAGCCACGGGCAGCCCCTATCCTTGTTCCCCTCCTGGTGGGCCTAGGCATTGCAGGCTCCACGGCCATAGGGGTGGCAGCCCTGGTCAAAGACAACACTAATTTCCAGTCCCTCAGCAAACAGGTGGACCAAGACCTTAGGTCCCTACAGGGCTTGGTCACCCATTTGGAATCTTCCTTGGACTCCTTGGCAGAGGTTGTCCTGCAAAATCGACAAGGGTTGGACCTCCTGTTCCTAAAACAGGGGGGTCTGTGCATGGCCCTGGGCGAAACCTGTTGTTTTTATGCTAACAGATCTGGAGTTATACGGGAATCCCTTGCCACTCTCTGTAAGCGCTTGGACGCGCAGGATCAAGCCTGCAGATCCACCTCCTCTTGATGCCAGTCCCTGGATGACTGGTCCCCCTGGTTAACGACCCTTCTCTCAGCCCTTGCTGGCCCTCTACTTCTTGCCGTGCTAACCCTGACCATCGGCCCCTGTCTGATTAACCGCCTACTCTCTTTTATACAATCCAGACTTGAGGCCACCAAACTTTTTGCAATCCACATGTCCTACAAAACCCTAGAATCGGAAGAATCCTTAGTCTGACCTAAAACAGGGGGGAGTGAAGTAGTATGCCTTGACATTTCACTGGCCTAGGAGGGGCCCATCTTTGTATCCTGAATTCTTGCAAACCCAAGAATCCTCCATTCCTCTAGGTTATCGAAACTCAGTGTGCCCCAGCCCACCCTGATCTCATCAGACCAAACCCAAGAATCCTCCATTCCTCTAGGTTATCTAAACTCAGTATGCCCCAGCCCACCCTGATCTCATCAGACCAAACCCAAGAATCCTGCATTCCGCTAGGTTATCGAACATCTTTAACCCAGTGTGCCCTAGCCCACTCTTATCTCATCCAGCTAAAGTAGTAAGCCTTGTAAACCCAAGAATCCTCCCTTCAGTCATAGAACAACCTGCATTATCTAAGAGTGCCCCCGCCCCATATCCTGCCCGACCAGCCTGCCCCTGATATGATGGTAGCTTTTGGACTATTTAAACTGTGTGTCTACTGGGGTTCAGTGCAGCTCCTGGGACTTTTCCTAGGACTGCCGCTGGCCAGCTAATAAATGCTTCCTGAATTCGGAAAAAAAAATCAAATAAGAGAAGTGGAGGAAAAATTGGAAAGAGAAATGAGAAGGATGAAGTAAAAGTATGAAATGACAGTCAACAGCCTGAGGAAAACAACACCTTAAAAAAATAGACTACCTCAAATGGCAAAGGAGGCCAAAAGGAGCAATTAGGAGAAGAATGCCTTAAAAAGTCGAATTTGCCAGATGGAAAAAGTATCTCAAAAGTTCACTGAGGAGATCCATTCTTTCAGGGTTAGACTGGAGCAAATGGAAGCTAATGACTTTATGAGAAATCAAGATGCTGTTAAGCAGATTCAAACAAATGAAAGATTAGAAGGCAATGTGAAATATCTCATGGGAAAAACCACTGACCTGGAAAATAGATCCAGGAGAGACAATTTAAAAATTATTGGACTACCTGAAAGCCATGGTCAAAGAAAGAACCTAGAAATCACCCTTCAAGAAATTCTCAAGGAAAACTGCCCTGATGTTTCAGATCCAGAGGGCAAAGTAGAGGTTGAACGAATCCACCAATCACCTCCTGAAAACGATCCCCAAAAGAAAACTCCCAGGAATATTATAGCCAGGTTCCAGAATCCCCAGATCAAGGAGAAAATACTACAAGCAGCCAGGAAGAAACAATTTCAATATTGTGGAAACACAATCAGAATAGCACAGGACCTGGCAACTTCTACACTGAGGGATGGCAAGAGGAGATGGGGAGAGACAGGGTAGGGTAAACTATCTCATGTAGAGGAAGCAAGGGGAAGTGGTTGCAATGGAGGGGAGAATAGGAAGGTAAAAAGGCAAAACCACATTCTCATTGAATTTGGTTCAGGGAGAGAATGACATACATACTAAATGGGATATCTCAACCTACAGCAGAATAGGGGGAAGGGGGAGGAGAGGAGGGATGATGGATGGGAGGGTATCCTTGGGGGGAGGGGAGATTGGAAGTACCCACTATAGAAGAGGGACAGGATCATGTAGGGAATGGACCAGGTGGGGTGTGGGATGAGTGGGAGGGAATTATAAGCAGCCTTGTACAGTATATCTACTATGATAATGTTTTGCATAGCTAGACATGTACAACATATACTGAATTACTTATCTCCCCAGAGGGAATGGGTGACAAGGGAGGAAAGAAATGGATCTGAAATTCAAGGTCTTAAGATTAAATGTTTCAAATATATATAAATACTATTATTAATACTCTTTTGCTTATAATTGGGAGATAAGATGTGCAGGCATTGGGACACAAAGATTCACCTTCCTCTAATGGAAAAGTCAAAGGGAGTAGTATGGGAGAAGGTATGGGAGAGAGCAGATTGGAGGAAGCTATATCTTGCACAACTACTATTCTGGGAGGGTGGGTAGGGGAAAAACAGGGGGAGAAAATGATTGTAACTCAAAATCTGGTGGAAATTAATGATGTAAAACAGAAGTTAATAAAGCATTTGTTTAAATATTAAAAAAAGAGGACTATATTGTAACCACAGAATTATCATGTATTGATACCCAAAGTTATATTCGATCCAGAGATCAAGCTATAATTATCAACTCTCAAAGGCTTCTTCCTACAGAGGTAACAGACCTAAAATATACCCCTGAGAAACTCCTTTCCCTGATTTCTAGTAGTGAAGGATGCCTGTGACCATGTTTGTAAGTTATCTAATTAGCATATCTATCAGATAATCCTCTACTTTTCCTATATAAGTTTTAGCACCTCTCAGATTAAGTTGCATTTTCCTTAAGGAATGCAAGTTCCCTAAGGAGCTCTGCCCACTGTATTGGCATTGCAATAAATCTTTGCCACCTTGACTTGAAGAATGCTTGAGTCCATGAATTCATTCCAGAGGACCCTTTCCTGTACTTCACTCTTTGGAGGATCCCTGAATCCACCCCCTAAACCTCATCAGAGATACACACACACACACACATACACACACACACATACACACACACACACACGTTTCTGGAATCAGAGGAACAGAATTATATTCCTACCTCTAATATTAATCATCTGTATGACTTTGGACCAATCTTAACTTTCTTAACTTCTATCTTATTACCTGTAAAATAAGATGATTGGGCTAGATGACTTTTTTTCCAGGTGAGGTCCAGTTCTAAATCCAATCTAATATCCTGCTAAGATTGGATTTGCATTATTATTAGCTTTCTCTCCAAGTGCAGAGCACTAGATTTGGAATCCAAGCCATTCCTTATGTTTGTGACCTTACCCAATGAACCTAACCTCTCAGGGAAGAAGTTGCCTTGATTATAAAATGAAGAGTTCAGAGTAGATAACTCTCAGGGTAATTTTGACATCTCAACTCTCTAATCTCTAACCCAAAAGACTAAATAAAATAAACATTTCAGGGATCACAATCAGTTAATACAAAAGCATTTTTTGAGCATCTACTCTTTACCAGACATTAGATTTAAAGACAACAGTGATGCATTCCTTGACCTCAAGGAGCTTCCATTATTTTCAAGAAGATATGTGCATAGATAAATATGCATAGCAAAATATGTATGTACAAAATAAATACATTTGCATTTGTATATATATACATATGTGTGTATATATACATATATATATGTATATGCAAAATAAATAAATACCAGACAGTTTGAGGAGGGAGGGCACCAATAGCAAAATGACCAGGAAAGGCTTTATATAGAAAGTGGTGCCTGAATATAGTCTTGCAGGAAACAAAAGATTCTGAGAAGTGAAAAAGATGAAGGGTAATGTATGGAATGAACAACCAAGAGGCCAGTTTGGCAGGATTCTAATATTTGTATAGAGGGGAATGCTCTATAATGAAATATAATGTATAATGATGACAAGTTTTGGTCAGATTGTAAAAGTGTTATGTAAGAAAAAATAGTCTTTAATATGTAATTGTAAAGGTAATTATTTTTTTAAAATAGGTAAATGAAATGGTCAGACTTGTGTTTAAGAAAAAATTACTTTGGCCATAGTGTGAAGAATGAATCAAAAAACAGAAAGACTTAAAAACAAAAAAAAGCAGCTAGGTGGCACAGTGAATAAAGCACTGGCCCTGAAGTCAGGAGGACCTGAGTTCAAATGCGGCCTCAGACACTTAACACTTACTAGCCATGTGACTTTGGACAAATCACTTACTCCCAATTGCCCTGCCTTCCCCCCTCACAAAAAAAAGCCACAAAAAAAAAAAAAAGAGAAAGAGAGAGAGAGAGACTTGAGGCAGGGACAAAAAAAATAAGAGGCTATCATGATAATCCTTGTTAGTGGTAATGAGAGACTGAACTAAGTTGGCATATATATATATGAAGGGGTCAGATGTCCATCGAAGGCGAGTGAAAGACTTGTATTTTGTTCCCTATCCTCATATCTATTCCATTTATGCCTAGATGTAGATATAACTAGAAAGAAACATAACTGAAGGATAGAGTTCATTGTGATATTCACATTTCACATATGACTAATGTAAGAATCTCAAAAATAATTTATTACAGTCACCTCTGTGGCATAAAGGATACTATTGGCCACTAATTTAGATGTAAGAATGACTCCTTAAGTGTGAACTCAAAGATATGTAGTATCTAGCAACATCAGGTACAAAGCTGCTTGTGAAAATGCACTGCTCATTGAGAATTTTGATGACTTTACCATGATTGAAGCAGTGACAAAATAATAATAACAATACAGAGTCTAATGCACTTTAAATGGGTGGAGGAGAGGCTCAAAGGAGTGAGAGAATTTTGGACTTAAATTTTTTTTAAAAAAGGGAATGTTAAAATAATAGCAGGGAATACCTACCTCAATGACTGAGTTAATTTCATAAAACAGAGCTCCAAGGTGCCTTATGTAACATTTAAACCAGCCTCATTATTTCCAGATGAGGAATTTGAAGCCAATTGACTCATTCAATGTCATTGAAAGAGCAAGTGTCAGAACTAAGACAAGGATTTATGAAACCAACTTTCTCCCAGGTCAGTGCCCTTTTCACCTAAAGACACTAGCTTCAGTGTGAGATAGAAAGCATAACTCAAAGGCCTCAGTACTTGGCCATCTTCCCACTCAGAATGGGCTTTCAGAAATCAACAACTAAGTTCTCACATTTGACTATGGTAAAGATGTGTAAGACAATACTATCAAAGAAAAAAAATGTTTTCTAGAAACCCAAATATGCAAAACACAAAGTACTATATCAGCAAAGAAGTTCCCTAAGCCATTTGCAGAAACTAGACCCCATACATTAGTAGACCTTTTCCATTTCCTTTAGAGTTACTGAAGTAGTTCTATATGTGTATGTGTATGTGTGTTTGTGCATACTGGTCTTTGTTTCTTTACCTTTAGGGAAAAAGAAACTTGTCTTTTTTGCATCCACCCGGGTTCAATGTCTAGTCTTTAATAATACCAAAAAGTGAAGAAACCTTGTTCATCTTCCTCCCCTTGGGTACTATGGCTCACAATCTTGAAAGTCAGCTTGTCTGATTTTCCTTGGGGGACAGTACTACACTAATGAGCACTCAGGTGTAATTCATTGCAAGAAGTTTTGCAGGTGGAAACTGTTTGTTACTTATGGTGAAAATGAGTGTACTCTAAACCAGTGCAAAATGATTTATTACAACTTTCTGCAATCCCAGCAAAATGGTCCAAACTTGCCAATTTTGCTTTATGTGCAAAGCTTTTCATAGAAGCAGCTAGCTCTATGCTCGATATTAATGATGGGAGAATCTGCAAGGGTTTATAGGTTATGATTATATAAGTCCCCAAAATTTTGGGTGCTCTTTGAAATGATTCTTTTTGAGGTAGAAAAGCAAAAGTTGAAATATGATAATAAAATATACTTTATGTTCCTTATTTTGACATAGTTTAATCACTTAAGCAAAAAATAATCCTTCATTCAGAATAAACCTAAAAAATAGGTCTATTATGCAAAGAATATATTCACAGAGTTTGGGGTAGATGATTGATTAATTTCATGTAAACACAGGAATGTTCTGAAAACTTAAAAAAGCATATCAATAAGCTAAAATCTTTTGAATTCTTCTTTCACTTTTTCTAAAATAATGAGCTATCTTTTGGTAGAATACTGTTATATTATTAAGGTCAATTCTCCGATATTTAGAGAAACTGATATTTTAGCCTTCATTATTGTTTTTTACTTATAATTTTGTACTTATAATACTTTAAAGCTCTATAATGTGACAAATATATATTAAATATCTACTGTGCACAAGGCACAATGATGACTACATAGCTGAGTAAGATACTGTACCTGTTCTCAAGGTATATACAGTCTACTAGGTAATGTATACAAATATGTAATAGTAAGATACATCAGATATAACAAAGGAAAAACACATACAAATAAGACAATAAAATGCTATGGAGATTCAGAGAGAAAGGAGTCATAGTCATTTGGAGGAGAATCTTGGAAGGCATCATGTATGGGCAAGATTTCCAATGGTTCAGTATAAAGGAGGTGCTTTCCAGGGAGAAGAGATAATACAAATTAAAGAAAACTTTTATGTTTTGTTGGATCTGGGATTTTAAATGTATTTTTAACTCTCAAACTCTACCAGTTCATTCCTTCCATCACCAATACCACTTATAAATACTCTGTAGAATATATACTCAACAAATTATGTGTTAAAATGCTAGAGACAATTTTTCTCTTGTAACTTAATATGTCAAAATACCAGTGTTCCATTTCAAACATCCATCTGTTATGTCCAATTTGTACTACATGATGGGCCCTATTCCTTTTCCAGACATTTATATTCATATGACCTTTATACCACTTTTAAAGTATAGTTAATAAAATATTGAAGCCTGCCTATACCCACAATGGATGTTTGTCAGAATTTTTTGTCTGTTTTTGTAATTATGATTCTTTTTAGATCATTGTGTTCCATTGTTTGTAGGCATGTACCATCATTTTGATGTTACAGAGATAGGATTCTTTAAGTAGACATGGGGAAGTTCTTAGGAAGTTTGATTAAATTCATGAGTCAGTATAAGAAGTTCATGTTTTTTTTTCAGTGTTCAGAGTGTATTTTTTTTCAAGTTCATTTTCATAATGGACATTTTTTAAAAAGCAAGTGTGATGTCGCTATCTCTAAATTAACCTACAAAAATCCACAGATTGAATAGAATGTAGATTTTAAATTACATGGGCATACTTAAATTTTGGTGATTAACCTCAATATAAAAATTAATAAAAAGATACTATGAAAGGTTTACTCTTTACCTGTTTTTAGATTTAGAAGCCTTTGTTTTTCTTGTTTGTTTTTTTCTTTTTGGAGGGCAATCAGAGTTAAGTGACTTGTCCAAGGTCACGTGGCTAGTTCTGTGTTAATTGTCTGAGGCCGAATTTGAACTCAGGTCTTTCTGACTACAGTGCCAGTGCTCTATTCACAGTGCCACCTAGCCATCCTATGCCTTCATTTTTCTAGATGATAAACAAAAGACTTGAAGTTTATAACTTATTCAGGATCACATAGTTTGTAAGTTTAAGTAGTTGCATTTAAACGTTAATTAAAGGATCATAAATCTAGTGTTGGAAGGACTGTGAGAAGTCATCTAGCCCATCTCTATAATTTTTGTACCTAAGAAAACTGGGGCCCAGGAAGGTTCAGTGACTTGTCTAAGATAATATAGGTAGTAGCAAAGATATAATTTAAACCCATATCTTGTAACTTCAGTTACTCACTGTCTGCGATTATATTTGAACTCACAAAGATTAGTCTTCCTGACTCAAGACCCAACAGTCTATCCACTGTGCCACCTAACTCTCCTGACTAGCTGTATGACCCTGGGAATATCACTTAACCCTGTTTGCCTCAGTTTCCTCATCTGTAAAATAGAGAAAGAAATGGCAAACCTTCCCAGTATCTTTGGCAAGAAAACCCAAAATGAGGTCATGAAGAGTTGAACATGACTCAACAACAACAAAACATTTGCTTCCAGAGCCTCTTTCTTTATCAACAACAATAATAAAAACCTTATGCATTTTCGATAAAATAAGAAAACAAGGATGGGGGAGGGAGTATACAGTGGGACCACTGTTTTGGGGTGGTAGGTAGGGGAAAGATGGGAAGAGAATTTGTAACTCAAAATTTTGTAGAAATGAATGATGTAAACTAAAAACATAAAATTCAATTTAAAAAAAGGAAATAAGGACAGAAAAATGTGAAATATAATTCGAAATTTACCATCACAAATTAACCTCAGACAATTGCCCACATTAGACTGTAAATTCTAATAGCATTGAGGGTGGTTGCAGCATATTTAGTACATGAGTATCATTTCAAAAGGGTTTATTGAATTTAAATAAAAGTTTAGTACCTTTTATTTCATAGATATGCACTAGAATGAGAATGTGTTGGTTTTCACAATCAGAAGACTTATGTTAAGATCCTAACCTCTTATACTTAGCTACGTCATCTCAGGAAACTCTGATTTCCCTCTCTGGTTCTCACTCAGCTTCCTCTTCTATAAAATAAAGGTCAGTGGGTGGCATGATGGGAAAAGCATTATACTGATTAAGGATGACTGGATTTAAAATGCAGATTCAGACACTAGCTGTGTGACCCTGAACAAGTCACTTAAATCTCTACTTGCCTCAGTTTCCTCCTTTTTAAATATGGGATAACTTAAACTCTCATCACCCAGGGTTATTATGAAGAGAAAATGAGATATTTGTAGAGCTCTTTGCAAAATTTAAGGGACTATAAAAATGCTCTGTTATTATTATTAAAATAAGTGGGTTGGATCTGATCGTTTACAAAACCTCTTCTAGTTCCATTATTCTAGGACTTTAAATTGTATTAACTCACATCTTATCTATCCAGTACCTTTATCTGGCACCTCTTCATAAACATTAGGTACAGATTTCTATTTTACTGTGTTCACAAAAAGCTTCAAAAGTTGTTGGCATAATCTGATTGTAATTAAATTCCATTTGAGCAGTTCTGGTGTTTGCAGTGAAAGCGTTCAATTCCCATAAAATCGCAATGGGCAAAATCCCATTATCCATGTTACTACTCAAAATTTAAAAAGCTTAGACTGTGAGGAAAAAATGCAGTTATATTGTCAATTTCCATTTCAGCAAAGAACTTTAATGAAAGCATCAAATTGGCTTTTGTAGTATTAGTACTACTGGTAAAGCACCAGAAACGCTTTTTGCTCTCTTTATCCACAATAAAAACCAGCATAGTGATGCCCTCTACTACTTGATATAGGCATAGTTTATTTGCCAAAATGTCCATTTTTCCTGAGCAGGTTATGTTTTACAAAATCGACCTATGATGAGAATATTGGAGAAAGGTTTTGGCTAAATGCAGAGCATTCCAGAATTATGTTCTAAATGGTAGTTTGATGGAGTTATAGCATCATCTGGGTATTATAAGACATGGAGTTAGAGAAGTTTAGAACTAGAATGGGTTTTAGATCATCAAGTTCAATACTCTCACCTTGTAGAAGGATTCAGAGACTGAGATCAAGAAGTAAAGTCATTTCCTTAAATTGATAAGTTCGTGGTAAAGCTTTGGGGTTTATCTCAGAGTATAGTTGTGGATCTATATTTAGTTTCAGCCATACTACTTTCCTATATTCCCAGAAGAATATGTTGAGTGGCAAGTCCTTACCCCAGTAGCTTAGATTTGGGGGTTTATCATGTGGCTAATAATTGTATCATCCCACAGTACAACATACTGGGGGGCAGGAGGAGTAGCAAAGATCAGTAGTTGAGATGCTTTGTGTTCTATTCCTCTCTCTACTTGTATTAAATTTTTAACTTAAGTATTTTCTATTGTTTATTTGTATTTACTTTGTTTTTATGTCCCCCTTTATTCCTATCTTTGTATTTCAGGGTTTCTACTCCTTGTCTTTATGTTAGGTATTCTTGAAAGTTCTTTATTTCATTAAAAATCTACTTTTTTTCCCTTTTTGAATTATATTTAGTTTTACTGGATAAATAATTCTTCATTGGAATCATATCTTTTGCCTTTGGGGATATTATATTTCAGAATCCCTGCTCATTTGTACTGGTTGCCCAAAATAATGTATGAATCTAACTGTATTTCCTCAATACTTAAAATTCATTCTTTCTGATACAGTATTTTTATCCCCTTTCATCTGGAACCTCTGGGTTTGGACTATGATATTCCAATGAATTTTTTTCATGGTGCATTTGTGTATTAATTTTATTTTCACTTTGTCTTTTTTTAATATGTCTGAGAAGTTTTCTTTTATGAGATCTTGAAATATATCTTTGTTTTATCTTAGTTTTAGTGTTGATTATACATTTAAGTTAGTCCAGTGATTCTTAAATTATCTCCCACTGTTCTATTTTTTAGGTGTCCTCCCAGCCACCCCCCCCACTCTTTTCCAGTCTTCTTACACCATCCAATGTTCTTGCTATTCCTTAAACAAGACACTCCATCTCTCCATTCCATTTGTATTGGCTACTTCCCATGTCTGGAATGTTTTTCTAACATATTTTCACCTTTTGAATTCTTTGGCTTGAAGTTCCCTATAAAATCCTACCTTCTATAGGCAGCATTTCACTAGAATTAGGAAGGCCTAATTCTTGTGCCTTTCTTCTGTTCATCATTTCCTATTTATTTAGCTTCTTCGTAGATGTTTTTTTGTTTTTGGGCTTTTTTTTTTTTTGTCTCCCTCATTAAATTGTGAGCTTTTTGAGATCGGGGACTGTATTTGGCCTTTCTTTGTATAAATCCCAGGATTTTGCATAATGCCTGACATATATAAGTCACTTAGTGGATTGAATTAATGACGTTCCCCCCTGTCTTTTAAGTTTGTTCTAATGTTGTTTTGTTGTTATCTTATCTTAAGGAGCTATGAATTTCTCTTTGCTCATCCCATGTTCCATTTAGGATAAATTTCTATATCTCTATGCTAAGCTGATAATTACCTTTCCTCCAAAAGTATTGTTTCTTTCAACTTTTTTGCTCTTGTCCCCTCATTTCATTTATAATACCATGTATTCTTTTTTTAAATGAAAGCTTAAAATTCATTTATCAATAACAGTAATAATAATAGCTACAATTTATATAGTCTAGAGATCTATTTTTCTGCCTTCTGCCTTGGACTATCTAAAACTCTAGATCCCAGTTTGTTTATTTTCCCATCGGTAGACTACAACAGGTCCCACGTCCTGTTTGCTAGCTAAAAGGTTCAGCAGTTTTAGAAAGTATGTGCTGCAATCTCCTCAATCCATTCAAGGTGAATTGTAGACCTAGCCCTGTTCTGGTACCTGGACTAATTGTGCAATCCATTCTGCAAAGCTGAGCACTGTTAGCTTAAACCTGTTTAAATCCCTGAGGAAAAATTTCTGAATCTGGACATTCTAGGAGAACCTGTGCTGCTGACTTGGTCCTGGGGCTATGTTCATTTCCTCATATGGATTATGCTGTGCTGCACTGATGACCCATCCTATTTCAAAGTCCTGTGAGCTTCATCATTGATCAGGCTGCTTTAAAAGACCTTGTTGTCCTGAGGCTGGGGCTGAACACCTTCTCTGTACAGGGCAAGTCTTACAGCAGAACTGGTGCATTTTCAATCTCAGGTTCTGACCTAAATTTGCTCTTATTGCTGTTGCCTTTCTATTTATGGCCCTTGGGGCTTTTCTATTATCTTGGCCCCTCTGCTGTTGCCCTGAGCCTGGAGCTTGTGTCCTTCATCCCAGATGATTTTACTTCCATAGTTCCTGCCCTGCCCAAGTTTTATAAGGATCAGATTTGTTATCTTGGACTGGAAAGATGCTGGAAGTATGCTCTAATGTAGTTTCTTCTCAGATTTCCTTAATACTACTTGCTTTAGGTTGCCTTCTTATAGCTTATTTTGAGGAGTTTGGGCTACGATGTTTGCTCCTACTTTTCTTTCCAAGTGATCTTATGATTTGTCATTTTAAAATAGTATATTTTGAGATATAATCAATTCAAGTATTGTGACAGACATTAAATTTTATGTTCACAAAATGTTGACATTTAGTGTCATCTAGTAAAAACTCACATTGTACAGAGGAATCAGCTAAAGTATAGAAAAAGAAGGTGAATTGCTCAAGATCACCTTCTTAAACTTGTGGTTTGGTGAAGGTTTTATGCCCCAAATGTAGCATTGTGGAAAATTATAAACCTATCTGCCTTTTACAACTTCAATAACATACGATGACATTTTCCATATGGTATCCAATATATCACCTTGACCTTGAGATCAAAGACATTTATTCAACTTTTAGAGCCCTCAACACAGTATAGACGCTTAATGTTCAATATTTTATTCATTAGAATATTAATCTTAAATTGTTACCATGTCAACACTATGTCATTTTTAATTTGTTTAAATTTTAAGAATGTTTAGATGACTTTTGGGCCCTGCAAACTGTAGTCCCATTGTCCTGCTGCTTATCAGAAAAAGTGCTAATTGGAGGAAAATGTGTAAGTTAAGAAATTTTTCATTCCAACTATTAATATTTATTCATCTTCACAGAAGTGATTTCCTTGCTATTCAAAGAGCCAATATTTGCTGTAAACCAAACCAAATATATTCTAAGAATGTGGTCATTACTGTAAATATCTTACAGCAAGATATAAATTCCACTAATTGCTATATGTCAAGATTTTAGATCTCCCCACTTAGTAACAATTTATCAGTTTATTTGGCTGTACTCAACTCCATAGATAATATTTCTCATAGAAATATTGTGTCTTCACTTTAACACAGTGCTTAAAACAATGTCAACTGGTTTTCCCAACTTTTTTTTGCAATATACTATTAATATCTGGAGGGTATTCCCCCACTAACAGTGAACAAATGCTACATTTAATTTTAGGGTTATTTCACATTAGAGCAGATCAAACAATGTCACAATCTATGTTAAGAAAATGCTTTTGTTACAAGAACTTTCTGCAATAATATCTCAGCATAGTTCCATAATTACACATTTATTTAACCAATTAAGCATGAAAGTGGCATTATTGTCAGAAATTTGATGTATGACCTGAACATAATTTGGTTAATGAGGAACAAGCAGGGCCTGCTAAGTAGGGCAGGTATTTTGTTATCAAGGACTACTAATTGCCCCTGACAGATGTCAGATTAAGTATCCACTAGTAAAAAAAAAAAAAAGGTGAAATGAAAAAGCATGGGAAAATTATGCTTTTTCTTTTTGTTTTCAAAATGTTTGTCATCGTTTATCTTTGGTAAGGAAAGGAAAGTTTGCTACAGACAGGAGTTGCAAAGCTTGTGCAAATTCTCTAGTAGGCTCAGTCAATGATAAATAACTCCTGCCATTCCAGGTTTTTGTCTTTTATGAACTTCTAGCGAAAAAATCTTTACCTCCCAACTTCTAATTATCCAGACTCCCAAATGGATCTACCCACAGAATCCTTTGGCTTAAGTTGGTGCCAAGACTTTGTTTAAGAAATTTCTGTTTTACTCTCTCACCTCTGTCTCTTTGTGCCTGAATGCAAACAGAAATATAATGTTTTGCCTAAGAAGGGAATTCTTTCTCTTAAATGGTAGATGTCTGAGAAGGTATAAGCTGTTGGAAGATAGAAAAATTTGAAAAAGGCAAATATTGATTATATAGAGTCATGTAGAATTGCTTTCTATCCAGAAAAGGATAAAAATGTAAAAAGTCGTTGAATATTATGCCTACAAAATGCTATAGTATTGCTGCTAAAGGAAATTGTGACAAATAACCAATTTTACCATGAATTCTTAAGAAAAAAATAAAAGCTATATACTCATGCTCTAATGGATATGTGATGTCATTGATTCAGATGCCTTTTCTGTTGATGTAGGTCACTTATTCATCCATGCTTGTCCATCTTTGGAAGCTCTCTTCCATGTTTGACCTAGAGTTTATTTTTGGGAGCTTGCCCAACATGCCAGAATTCTGCTGTGTTTTACCCTAACCTCATGAATACCAGTGGCACCCTGACCCTATCTGTTCACCTATTAGTCCTAGCTCTTACAATGTGACTAGCCCATCTTCTCTTCCTGGCATGCAATTCTCTGATGACATCCTTATTTTTTGGAATTCCACTTTGGCTGTATATTATAGTTTGTTTATCCCCACCTTGCATTTTTCTGTGACCCTCACGTGATATTCCTTTTTTAGGTCTTTGGAGGCATTTGTGCGGGCAAGGACATTTTCTATACTGCAAAGACTGAATTTAAAAATAGAGCCAATAGAAAGACTAATAGTAGAAGAAGCATGAGTGGTGATATTACTGAGAATAATGTTGCCCTATTGCCTCCTGAGGTTATCCAGTCTGACTTTTGGCTTCCAGATATTTGTTCTGCAGAAAAGCCAGATATGTTAAGTAAACTAAATGATTTCTAAATTCCTCATTTAATTGATTTTTAGGTATTAAAACCCCATCTTCATGCACATGTACATACAAACATTAGCATATTATAAATGTATACACACATATCTAGAAATATATATATATATATATACACATATATGAATATAGACACACACATACATGCACACACCTTCCCCACTTAGGTTGTCTTGTGGTAAAACAGGATGTGAAAGCCGTATGATACAAAATTTTGGTCCTTATCACTTAGTGTATTACAAAAGAAAGAAATGGCATTCTAAGCCAAAATTCATCTTGGCAAGGAAGATACTGCTCTTGATTATTAAGCATTTATCATAAACTCAGGTAGAGCAATTCTCCCTGGCACCCACCTTCACCTATGACCCACACCTCCCTGTCATTATGTAAGGCATTATGGTATAATGAAAAACAACTGCACTAGATTTGGACCTTATTTGGAATCCTTGAACAAGTCACTAATCCTCATCAAACTCTAATTTCCTCCACTATAAAGTGAAGTGTTTGACCCAGAAGACCTCTAAGGTCCATTTGAGTTCGAAATCAATGATCAGATGAATTAAGTATTAATATATGCACCCACCTATAGGAATGGAAATCCTTCATTTGGGGAGGTCCTAAAGCTTCTCCACCCACTCCCCTCTTGCTATATTGTCTTAGTGTTTTCCTCTTTTTTCCTTTGTCCTTAGGGATCTAAGGATCTGCATTTAGGCAGATCTAGTTCCAGGCACATTAAAAACAAATTCCTTTTATTATGCAGGGTTTCAGCTAATCAACATGATAGAGAAGAGAAACACTCAGCCTATCTCTCCCAACATCCCCTTAAAAACAAATTTAAAATAAAGCCTCAAGTTGAATTCTAGAGTAGCAGGGCCCACCAAAGGTCAGAATGAGATATTCCTGCAGCCTAAAATAATATAGATTGTCAGAAAGAGAGATCTGTGACAGAGGTGAAGAGGATGGCCCAAGAGTCCATGTGGATGAAACACTAGTTATAGGACTAAGTAGTGGTAACAGAAGCAGCAACTTCAGGTACTCTCAATATCAGGAACTTTGATTTCTGAAAAGCATTCCTATCCTTTGACCTTTATTTTATTTTTTCCTGGGGTATCATAAAGTCATTAAATTCCACTTACCCAAACCCAATGCTCTAAATCATTGCTATTTAGAGAAATTCAAATGAAAACAACTGAGAGATTGCTTCATTCCTATCACATTGGTTTACCTTGACAGAAAAGAAAAAAAATGACAAATGCTAGAGGGAGTGTGGAAAAATTGGGGTACTAATGCATTGTTAATGAAGTTGTGAACAAGTCTAACCATTCTGAGAACAATTTGGAACTGTGCCCAAAAGGCTATGAAACTGTGCAAACCCTTTTACCCAGCAATGCCATGAGTAGGTCTGTATCCCAAAGAGATCAAAGAAAAGGGGAAAAAATCAGTTGGTATGAAAATATTTATGGGACCTCTGAGAGTGTGTGTGTGTGTGTGTGTGTGTGACACTGGGAAGTGAAAAATTAGGAATCAAGGGGATACCCATCAACTGGGGAATGACTGAACAAGTTGTGATCTATGACTGTGATGGAAAACTATTGTGTTAGAAGAAGTGACAAACAAGATGCTTTCAGAAAAATACGGAAAGACTTAATGAAGAGAACTTGGAAAATGTTGTATACAGTAATAGCAATGTTGTAAGGATGATCAACTGTAATAGATTTAGCTAGTCTGATCAAGACAATAATCCAAGATAATTCCAAAGGACTAAAGATGAAAAAAAAAAAAATCAATCCACATCCAGAGAGAAAGAACTGATGAACTCTAGATGCAGATTGAGGCAAAGTTTTTTTTTTTTTTTTAACTTTCTAGATTATTTTATTAGTGTTTTCTTTTGGTTAAGGTGGAAGTTTTTTATATGACCTCACAGGTATAATCAAAATCAAATTGCTTGCTTTCTCAAGGAGGAAGGATGAGCAGGAGGGAGGGAGAGAATTTGAAAGTCAAAATTTTTTTTAAATGATTGTTAATTTTTTACATGTAATTGGGAAATATTTAATGGATTAAATATTTTAATATTTAAATTTTAATATTTAAATAATTAAAATGTCTTTCTACACAGTCCTAACTATTAAGCTTCCCTTTAAATATTTTTGAAGGTTATATGTTATTTTAGTCTAAAACTGTGGCATACATTGCTATAGGGAACTCCCCTTGCCAATTAAGATTAATAACTTTCCTCCAATTTAAAGTCATAGATAGTTGCATAAGGCTCATAGGTATGTGAAAACTCACCCAGGACTATGAAGCTGATGACTTAGATGTGGTATTTGAACCAAGCATTTCTTGATTCCATGTACTTCATTCACTACGCCATGCTGCTTCTGATTGAAACTCATATAAATGAGATGTAAAACTATCAAAATATAATAAATTGCTTTTTGAAGTTTTGACTTATCTGGCCCTGGAAGGATTAATTGGGATGCTTGATCATTACTGTCACCAATATTATTGAGAAAAATTATGCATTGGGTAGGAGGTTCCACTTAACAAAATCTGATTTCCTATATGATTCCAAAATTCTGTAGAGAAGTAGAGAGGATCATAATCTTAGGTCTAGAAGACACCTTAAAATTCATTCATCGCAGCCATCTCAGTTTGTAAATGAGGAAATGAGGGCTATAAAAGGTAAATGATTCGCCCCTGCTCACTTAGTTTCTAAGTGGAGAACCAGGCTTGGAATGGATGTTTTCTAATTCCAAACTCAGTGTAGCACAATGATTCTAACTGCCTATACTCTTTTTTTTTTTATTAAACAAATGCTTTATTAACTTCTGTTTTACATCATTCATTTCTGCCAGATTTTGAGTTACAATTTTCCCCCCATTTTTCCCCTATCTACCATCCCAGAGTAGCAGTCCCACAAGATATCGCTTCCTCCAATCTGCTCTCTCCCATATCATCTCCCATACCCCCTTCGATTTTTCCATTAGAGCAAGGTGAATCTCTGTGCCCTAATGCCTGCACATCTTATCTCCCAATTACAAGGAAAAGAGTATTAATAATAGTATTTATATATATTTGAAACATTTAATAATAAAACCTCTAATTTCAGATCCATTCCCTTCCTCCCTTGTCACTCATTCCTTCTGGGAAGATAAGTAATTCAGTATATGTTGTACATGTCTAGCTATGCAAAACATTACCATAGTCCATATATTGTACAAGGCTTCTTATAATTCCCTCCCACCCATCCCACTCACCACCTGATCCATTCCCTACTTGATCCTGTCCCTCTTCTATAATGGGCACTTCCAACCTCCCCTCCCCCCAAGAATGCCTTCTCATCCACCTTCCCCCTATTCTGCTGCAGGGTGAGATATCCCATTTAGTTTGTATGTCATTCTCTCCCTGAATCAAATTCAATGAGAATGTGGTTTTGCCTTTTTGCCTTCCTATTTTTCCCTTCCTCTGCAGCCACTTCCCCTTCTTCTACATGAGATCGTTTACCCTACCCTGTCTCTCCCCATCTCCTCATGCCACTTGCCTCTCTCACCTCATAATTTCACCCCTTTAGTATCATCCCTTCCCAACAAATTCAACCTATGCCCTCTGTCCATATATAACTGTAAACATATATACACCAGTTCACATATGTATTCAAATGACCATACACCCTTCTTCCATTATTTTCATATTGATAGTGGTTTCATCAGTCACAGTTTTTCCATGTAGGAATATAAATAGGTCAACTTTGATAAGTTCCTTTTGATTTCTTTTCCCTGATTACCTTCTCAGGCATCTCTTGCCTCTTGTGTCTGGATGTCAGATTTTCTATTCAACTCTGGTTTTTTCCTCAAGAATGCTTGAAAGTCCTCTATTCCACTGAATGACCATATTTTCCCCTGAAACAAAATACTTAGTTTTGCTGGGTAGGTGACCCTTGGGTTCATTCCCAGTTCTTTTGCCCTCTGGAATATCATATTCCATGCCCTTTGATCCCTCAGTGTAGAAGCTGCCAGGTCCTGTGCTATTCTGATTGTGTTTCCACAATATTGAAATTGTTTCTTCCTGGCTGCTTGTAGTATTTTCTCCTTGATCTGGGGATTCTGGAACCTGGCTATAATATTCCTGGGAGTTTTCTTTTGGGGATCTTTTTCAGGAGGTGATCAGTGTATTCTTTCAACCTCTATTTGCCCTTTGGGTCTAAGACATCAGGGCAATTTTCCTTGAGAATTTCTTGAAGGGTGATTTCTAGGTTCTTTCTTTGACCATGACTTTCAGGTAGTCCAATAATTTTTAAATTGTTTCTCCTGGAACGATTTTCCAGGTCAGTGGTTTTTCCCATGAGATATTTCACATTGCCTTCTAATCTTTCATTTGTTTGTATCTGTTTAACAGCATCTTGATTTCTCATAAAGTCACCTGCTTCCATTTGCTCCAGTCTAACTCTGAAGGAATGAATCTCCTCAGTGAACTTTTGAGATTCTTTTTCCATCTGGCAAATTTGGCTTTTTAAGGCATTCTTCTCCTCATTGCCCTTTTGGGTCTCCTTTGCCATTTGAGTTAGTCTATTTTTTAAGGTGTTATTTTCCTCAGTCAGGCTGTTGACTCTCATTTCATACTTTTCCTGCATCTGTGTCATTTCTCTTCCCATTTTTTCCTCCACTTCTCTTATTTGATTTTTAAAGTCCTTCTTAAGGCACTCATATTTTCACCTGGGGCTTTTGGAGCAGGACTTCTGACCTCACAGACCTCCTCCTGTTCTATGCTTCGATCATCTTTGCCCCCCAAATAGGAGTCTAATGTTGCATTTTTCTGTTTAATTTGTTTCCTTTGCCTTGGCATGTTGCCACTTAATTACTTGACTTTTGGGCTTGTTGCAACAGTATGACTCTGCCACAAGACAGGGGAGCTTTCCTCCTGAATGTGTGGAGGGACAACTTCCGTTTCTGGCAAATTGGATATCCACCTCACGACCTCCCCCCCAGACTACAATCCAGATCCAGGGAGGTCAAAGCAAGAGTGATTACCCCCCAAGACTGATCGCTGGATCTCCCTACAGTTTGCAGGCCAGGAGCTGGAGCTGCCACTGAAAACTACAAAATGGAGCGTCTCCTCAGTGGCTCCTAGCCCCCAGGGGAAGAAGCTGATGAGTTCCCCAAATACTGGTCCCAAAGCCCATAGGGCACTAACCTCTCACTTTGTCTTAGGCGTGTCTGTGTTGATACTTCTGGAATCGCCATAGCAGCTGGTGTTCTGGGGTCCATCCAGCCGGCTGTTGGCCCTGCCACCCTGGGGCTAAAACCGCGGCTCAGGCGGACCTTGGCTTGGCTCTCCACATGCTGCACACTGTGCTGCCAGCTCCCAGACCGCTGTGCTGGTCCTTCCTGCAGGGCTGCTGGGAAGTCCTAAGAGGGAGGTTAGCTTCTCTGTGTCGTTCTGTGGGTGCTGGGGCTCCAGAAGTTGTTCAGAGTCCCCTTTTACATAGTTTGGAGGTAATCTGGGGGGAAAGTGCCTTGGATGTGCTGTTTCTACTCCACCATCTACTACCTATACTCTTATGGGCTATGAACCTATTCATATGAATAAAATGAATCGCCCTACTAAAACACAAATTTTGATGTGTTGAAGTTGGAGATAATTTATTTGGAAGGCATCACTATTAAAATATTTATGGGCAGTACTTGTTAACAAGGAGGAGTGCGGTGGCACAATGAATAGAGTACCAGGCCTTGAGTCAGAAAGACTTCTCTTACTTAATTCAAATCTGGCCTCAGGCACTGACTTGCTCTATGACACTGGTTAATTCATTTAATCCTGTTTGTCTTAGTTTCCTCATCAATACAATGATCTGGAGAAAGAAATGGTAAACCAGTCCAATATCTCTGCCAAGAAAATCCCAAGTGAAATTTCAGAGTCAGGCACCATTGAACATGACTGAAATTTTTTGTTAATATTACCTGTTTTAACTCTTGAGAATCACTTTTCAAGGATGTTTTAAAGAAAAAGTCTATTGTCTTTTGAAATGATGAGATGAGAAATTTAAATGTTTGATTTGACCATAGGTCTTCAATCACAATGAAATCAGTCAAATCTACTCAGTGTGAAGATCATTACATGGAAGTACAGTAAGCATTTTGAGCAGTGCAGTTAAGGTTCCTCCATCAACCTACTCCCACCTACATATTTTCCCCTCCTACCCTGCACAAACCCAATATTACAGCCAAACAGGATGATTACTCGTCTTCTCATTTCATCCTGTATGCTCCCAACTCTATGAAGTTTTATACTCCTTGCCTGAAACACAAGGTCATTCTTTTTTGGTTGGGGGTGGGGAGAGTAAATTAGGTTTAAATGCCTTGCCCAAGGTCACACAGCTAGTAAGTGTATTTGAACATGTCTTCGTGACTTTAGGACCAGTACTCTGTCTACTGTACCATCTCTGTGCATCCACAAAGTCACCTTATTTAAGGCAGAACTCAGTTACCACCTTCTTCATGAATCCTTTTCCAAGCCCTCCTCTTGATTCACACCACCATGACCCACTGCAGCTGATGTGATCTCTCATTCCCCCTGTTTTTTTTAAAGCTCTTTGTTTCTAACTCTTCTTTTTTTCTTAATTATATTTTATCTTCCTTTATGCTTTGTAGTTCACACCATATCTCCCTATTAGATTATAAATTCTTTTATGCTTAAGGACTCTAAGGTTTTTCATCTTTGTGAAATCTCTAGTGCCTAACATAGTGATTGGCACATAATAGATACTTAACATTTTGTTTGTTGTCAATTGCCATGGCCTAGTGGGAAGAGCACTGATAATAGAGGCAGAGAATCTGAGTTCAAAGTCAGCCTCTGCTGCTAATTTCCTGTGTGATTTTGGGTAAGTCATTTAGCATCTCAGCCACCCACTTTCCTCATTTGAAAAATCAGAGATTTCAACTAGATGGTCTATAGAGTTCCTTCTAGTTTTAAATCTATGATCTTATGACCTCTGGTTCATTGGGTACTCACAAGGGAGAAACTCCCTCTATCATTACAGATCTATACCTGCTCTGTTAATAATCTGTGAGAGAGAACTGGACTATTGTGCTATTAGGTATCTTTCCTAGGGTCATACAGCAAGTATATGAGGGAGGATTTCAAACTAACCTTCCTTATTCTATTGTAAGCTCTATGTTTAGAGCTGCATATTGCTTCTCTCATACAGTTATAAAGAGTGCCCAATTTTTTTTTAAACAAATGCTTTATTAACTTCTGTTTTACATCATTCATTTCCGCCAGATTTTGAGTTACAATCATTTTCCCCCCATTATTCCCCTACCCAACCTCCCAGAATAGTACTCCCACAAGATATCGCTTCCTCCAATCTGCTCTCTCCCATACCTGCTCCCATATCCCCTTCGACTATTCCATTAGAGGAAGGTGAATCTTTGTGTCCCAGTGCCTGCACATCTTATCTCCCTATTACAAGCAAAAGAGTATTAATAATAGTATTTATATATATTTGAAACATTTAATGTTACGACCTCGAATTTCAGATCCATTTCCTTCCTCCCTTGTCACCCATTCCCTCTTGGGAGATAAGTAATTCAGTATATGTTGTACATGTCTAGCTATGCAAAACATTATCATAGTAGATATATTGTACAAGGCTGTTTATAATTCCCTCCCACTCATCCCACTCCCCACCTGGTGCATTCCCTACATGATCCTGTCCCTCTTCTATAGTGGGTACTTCCAACCTCCCCTCACCCCAAGGATGCCCTCCCATCCATCATTCCTCCTCTCATACCCCTTCCCCCTATCCTGCTGCAGGTTGAGATATCACATGTAGTATGTATGTCATTTTCTCCCTGAACCAAATTCAATGTGAATGTGGTTTTGCCTTTTTAGCCTTCCTTATTCTCCCCCTCCTTTGCAACCACTTCCCCTTGCTTCTTCTACATGGGATAGTTTACCCTACCCTGTCTCTCCCCATCTCCTCTTGCCACTTTCCTCTCTCACCTCATAATTTCATCCCTTGAGTATTCTCCCTTCCCAACAAATTCAGCCTATGCCCTCTGTCCATATATAACTGTAACCATATACACACACATTCACATATGTATTCATATGACCACACACCCTTCTTCCATTATTTTCATAGTGAGAAAGATATCATCAGTCACAGTTATTGCTTTTCCATATAGGAATGTAAATAGGTCAACTTTGATAAGTTCCTTTTCCCTGATTACCTTCTCAGGCATCTCTTGCTTCTTGTGTCTGGATGTCAAATTTTCTATTCAATTCAGGTTTTTTCCTCAAGAATGCTTGAAAGTCCTCTATTCCACTGAATGACCATATTTTCCCCTGAAGCAAAATACTCAGTTTTGCTGGGTAGGTGACCCTTGGGTTCATTCCCAGTTCTTTTGCCCTCTGGAATATCATATTCCATGCCCTTCAATCCCTCAGTGTAGAAGCTGCCAGGTCCTGTGCTATTCTGATTGTGTTTCCACAATATTGAAATTGTTTCTTCCTGGCTGCTTGTAGTATTTTCTCCTTGATCTGGGGATTCTGGAACCTGGCTATAATATTCCTGGGAGTTTTCTTTTTGGGATCTTTTTCAGGAGGTGATCGGTGGATTCTTTCAACCTCTATTTTGCCCTCTGGATCTAAAACATCAGGGCAGTTTTCCTTGAGAATTTCTTGAAGGGTGATTTCTAGGTTCTTTCTTTGATCATGGCTTTCAGGTAGTCCAATGATTTTTAAATTGTCTCTCCTGGATCTATTTTCCAGGTCAGTGGTTTTTCCCATGAGATATTTCACATTGCCTTCTAATCTTTCATTTGTTTAGATCTGCTTAACAGCATCTTGATTTCTCATAAAGTCATTAGCTTCCATTTGCTCCAGTCTAACTCTGAAGGAATGAATCTCCTCAGTGAACTTTTGAGATTCTTTTTCCATCTGGCAAATTTGGCTTTTTAAGGCATTCTTCTCCTCATTGCCCTTTTGGGCCTCCTTTGCCATTTGAGTTAGTCTGTTTTTTAAGGTGTTGTTTTCCTCAGTCAGGCTGTTGACCCTCATTTCATACTTTTCCTGCATCCTTCTCATTTCTCTTTCCAATTTTTCCTCCACTTCTCTTATTTGATTTTTAAAGTCCTTCTTAAGGTCCTCTATGGCCTGCAACCCGCTCATGTTTTCCCCTGGGGCTTTTGGAGCAGGACTTCTGACCTCACAGTCCTTTTCCCGCTCTATGCCCCCAAAATAGGAGTCTAGGGTTGCATTTTTCTGTTTCCTTTGCCTTGGCATGTTGCCACTTAATTGCTTGACTTTTGGGCTTGTTGCCACACTATGGCTTTAAGGCCAGATAGAGGAATTTTCGTCCCGAACGTGTGGGGGGCAACTTCCGTTTCTGGCAAGCTGTAAACCCACCCACGACTTCCACCCTAGATCACAATCCAGATCCAGGGAGGTTAAAGCAAGAGTGATTACCCCCCAAGACTGATGGCTGGATCTCCCTACAATTTGGAGGCCAAGAGCTGGAGCTGCCTCTGAAAAACTACAAAATGGCGTGTCTCCTCAGTGGCTTCTAGCCCCCATGGGAGGGAGCTGACGCATTCCCCAAATACTGGTCCCAAAGTCCATAGGACACTAACCTCTTACTTTGTCCTAGGCATGTCTATGTTGATAATTCTGGAGTCGCCACAGCTCCTGGTGTTCTGGGGTTCCTCCAGCTGGCTGCTGGCCCTGCCACCCTGGGACTAAAACCTCGGCTCACAGGGGCCTGGGCTTGGCTGGGCTCCCCGCTCTCTGCGCGATGCGCGCTGCCAGGTCCCAGACCACTGTGCTGGTCCTTCCTGCAGGGCTGCTGGGCTGTCCTCAGTGGGAGGTTAGCTTCTCTGTGTCGTTCTGTGGGTGCTGGGGCTCCAGAAGTTGTTCAGAGTCTCCTTTTACATAATTTGGGGGGAATCTGGGGCAGAGTGGCTTGGACGAGCTGTTTCCACTCCGCCATCTTGGCTCCGCCCCAATTTTTTTTATATTAAATCTTTTGAACCTCAGAAAAAATCCTCTGAGGTACATGCTACAAATATTACTATTCTTATTTTACAGATGAGGAAACTGATTTCTGAGACATTAAATAAGTTGGCCATAGTTGTATACATAAAATAAATTTGAGTTTGATTTGAAGTCAGGACTTGATTTGAAGGGTATATGTTATTCACTAGAATGTTCTTTCTTTTGTTACCTTTTTTCTGAAATACCCTTAATGGAGGATATTTCATTATTTTAAATTACAATAAAAATTAAACCAAAACTCACTATTGTTAATATTGTTTTCTCTGGTTGCCCCCCATGGCTAGCACACTCTCCCTTTTCAACTCTATCTATTGGGCCACCTGACTTTCTTTTAGTCTGAGTTAAAATGCTATCTCTTACTGGAAGTCTTTTCCAAACCCTCTTAATTCCAGTGCCTCCCTGATAAATATTTATTTATCTTGACAGAGGTTTATTGATACGTATATGTTTGCACATTGTTCAAATTCCCCATTACATTGTAAACTCCCTGACGACAAGGTCTGTCTTTTGCCTCTTTTTTTTGTATCCCTAAAACTTAACATAGTGACTGACATTTATTACATGCTTAATAAATATTTATTAATTGATTGATATTCATGCCTAATATCCTCACAGGTAAAAATTTACACATTGAAACTTTGACTGTCCTGAAAGTATGATTTGTTAACATTCGTCAACATCTACCCCAAAATTTCAATTTTACACATTTAGACAAGCAACAAGTTTGTCTTATTAAAATTATTCTTTTAAACATAACCATAATTTCTTTCGAAAGGGCAAATTTAGAATAAATTCAATAAATACTTTAAAGTTAATTTCAAACTGCCTAAGAGTTTGAAATAAATAGGATATAAAGGATGGGACATTTTAAAATGTAAGATTCCTTAATATCTTAATCTTTGCGGATAGATTCATTATTTTTCCAAGTGAATTGCTATTTAGCACCAATATTTTAATTTTGATATAGCTTTAAAGTAGCTGAACTCAAATGTAATGAGAGAATACAAAATAAGATTAAATAGTACCCAGTTGCCAGTTTTGTTAGTGTAGATGGGTTGGGAATGTCAGAGACATATTACTTTTTAGATGTAACACAATGTTCTTACATAATGGCATGTGCTGGTGAAATAGTGTACTGAAGCTACAAATCATTTATAATTAAATTATATGTTATGAAAAATGTGATGCCAAGGAGCTTTGCTAGGAGTTCATCTAGTACATGACTATGACTACCTAACTTTAATTTTGTTTTAAATAATTTTAACAACTTTTTCATTTTATGGAAGTTATGGAAGAAAACATTGTTCTGAGTTTGCTTATTACCCTAATATATTATTTTCCCCCAAAATATGGATGAATTATATTTTGGAATCATTTTTAATTACTACAAAGTTGTACTGCCTCTAAAAATATCTTATCCAGCTTTTCCATCTGAATCCTATAAAATGTAAGATCATTCTGTGCTATATGAGCTGGGGCAAGTTTACTTTATTTTGTAGCCCTTAGTTTCCTCTCCTAAAAATGAGTTTGAATTAAATGATCTCCAAAATCCCTTCTAGATCTACAATAGCATAGTAAAAACATTTTCAGAACCCTTTATACTCTTGAGCCTTTCTGCCCACCAAGACTCAGTTCTCAATTTTTCCTAACAAGGATATTGTACTCTAGTCAAGCTAAAATACCCATAATTCCTTCCCTCCAAGTCATGAATATCCTGGTCCTTCTGATTTTGTTGATGTTTTTCATTTATTCAAATTTTGCCTATCTTAAGAGTCCATTTCCATAAGAATCCCCTCTTTCAGCTATTACAGCCAATAATAAACTCTCAAATCTAATAGTAATCAGTTTCTGAATTATATATGAAATTATATTATTATATTATATATGATATATAATGTATCATATATCATATATATTATAAATCATATATTATATATAATATATAATAGTTTTTTCTTTATTACATACTGTACTTTGCAGTCCTGACTCATATGAGGGTCCCCTCAGAGAAATTGTCCCAGTATCAAGGGATTACCTGGGTAATCCACATTCACGCAAAGCTTCAGCTTGGTATCCTCCATCAAGGCATTTCCTTTACTAGTTAGACAGTACAAGTAATCAATCAAAAATAATTTAATGAAATAACATGATCACAAAAGTAGTAGTAAAAGAAATGTATCCTGTCAACCCAGGACATGTTCTCCCATCAAAAACATATGTCTTCTTTGGCAAAAGGGGTCACATCTATGGAATATGTCTAGAAGGACATACGCGTAAAGATTATGCATTGCTAGGGTACATACATCGAAGGATTACTAAAATAACTACTATCTCTGATTTATTTTGGTAATGCCATCATATTGTTTCTACTGTTCTTCCAGCATTGCTATTGGGTGAGGTTCCCTGCTAGGCTCCCTAAAAAGGTGTCGTTTTTACTGGAAGTATTCTGTTGGGCATGACATTGTAGGACTGTTTTTTACCATCAAAAAAAAAAAATTCAGCTATAGTCAGTTGACAGGTTAACTCTTTTCCAGAAGAGATAAAATGCTTTGTTTTCTTTTCACCTCCCTGTTGTCTTAGCATTTATATGGTTTGTTTGTTTTTTTAAAGAAAAGATAGTAACTCAATACCTCAGTCATCATATTAGGAAGAAAATTTCAATTGTTTTCATTTGTTTGTTTTTCCTTCATAAGAAGAGTCTTTTACTCCAGGGGACATTTTTGGTGGGAGTCCAGAATGGCCAGTTACTAAATAGAAATTATAGATATTTAGTCTATCTTTGAACTTGCTTCTTCTTGCTTACTAAGAGCAATTTCTCTGTCCCAAGCTTCCATATGATTTTCAGTCTGAAATATCCCTTTTAATTCCTTAATACCAGATTACATAGTTTCAAAAATCATTTTAGGAAGACCTTTCAACATACCACCCAAAGTTCTCACTAATGGGAGAATACATGATTTCCTGAAACCCTCAATATTCTTTGATTCTCCTTTAAAAGTAAAAGGGAAGGGGGGAAGAGAAGAATAAACACCTCAGGTAGAGTCACAACAAGGAATAAACCCCACTTTCAGTCTCTATTTGAAATTACTATTATGTACCTTTGAGAGTAGCTAGACACAGCTAGGCTGAAGCCAAAAGGATTGTCAATTTTTATCAGTCCCTGTCCTTTACCTGCTCTTGTGTTTTCCCCTGGGTTTGTTACTCTGAGATTGCCTTTCTCCTCAACAAGGAAACAAAGATCCCAGTGCTTCAATTCCACCCTCACCTCATATTCTGGAGAAATAAATCTATTTTGGGCTGTTCTCTAAGGTGTCCTCCCCAGCAGGGGAGAGTTAGTATAAAAACAACTAAGAATAAAAATATGAATTAAATAGGGAACAAGTTGTTCTAGTCTCACATAGAAAGGAAAATGTGAAACAATTAGAAAAAATACATTGAGGTATTTAGGTGTGTCAGTCAGTAACTATAACTTTGAAAGAAATAAGAAAATTATGACTGAGTGAGAAGCCATGTCATATTAAGGAGTGAAAAGTGAATACGAAAGGCCTAAAGGAGTAAAAGTAATTAATAGGGGTTGTGAATTTGATTCAAATGTATTTAACAACCTTCCAAATGTTAAAGTATATATAAATGTGAAGTTATTATTATTTGGAATTGCCTTGAGAGGAAGAGTACCATACCATATTAATATGAATACAGAGGCTGCATACTGAGCCAGTGTACTTGGGACCCAGTGTGGGAGCAAAGGAACTGAACTAAGAATGACTATGAGGGCATCTGAGAGCTAGATTTTTTGAGGTTGGATAATGGGAGCTAACAGAGAGAAGAGAAAGAGAAGAAAGACTATATTAGGAATAGGCCCGTGTCTTTAAACTACTTAACTCTGCAGCATATACCAGTATGGAATGAATTATGATTTTAAAAATAGCAGATTATTTTAAGGATATAATGTATGTGTCTCTTGCCATCTGATCACTCTCTTTTTGCCATTTTCCTTCCTCTCTCTCAAGAACTTTGCATTCTTTTGGTTATAACAGAGTAGAAAGGGGATCTAATATACACATGTATAAGTTTCTACAAAATAAGTATGACAGTTCATGGGTAGGCACAAGCATCTGGGGCATCATGAAAGACTTCAGAAGAAGATGGTCCTTGAGTTGAATCTTGAAGGGATTTTAAGAATTTTAAGAGAGGTAACCCCAGTGCCCAGGGGCATGGAGATGGAAATATTGTATGTGAGGAACAGAGTACTGGACCAGAGTACATAAAAATGATTAATGTGTAAGAAGAATGGAGAGGTAGGTTGAGGCCAAGTTGTGAAGAGTCCAAAAAGAGGAATTTATAGTTGACCCTAGAGGTAATAGAGAGACATTACATTTTATCGATTAGGCTAGTAATATGGACAGGTCCCTATTTTAAGAAAAACCCTCTTGGCAGCTCTATGGAAGATGGATTGCAATGCAATGAGAATAGAGTCATGGAAATCAACTAGTAGGTTACTGCAGTTGGTCAGCTGGTAGTTGATAATGACCTTACCTAAAGCAGTAGCTGTGTGAATGGAAATAAATGGATGCATTTAGGATATGTTGGCAACTGATTAGATATTGGAATGAGTAAGAGAGAAGAATACAAGATAACACTGAATATGAGGATCTGAGACACTAGAAAAAAAGGTGTGCCTCCAATTGACAAAAGAAAGCTCAGAAGAAGTGTGGGTATGGGTGATGAAAAATAGGTTCTACTTTAGAGTTTGAAATGTCTGTGCTTCATATAATTTGAAATTCTCAGGAAGCAAAAACCAAGACTTTGCTCAAAGGCACCAAAATTTATATAGCAAAACATATAGCTAATGTTTTAAAATATTGTACTTTAAAAATATTTATTTATTTTTTGCTTTTTAGAGGGGGAACGGCAGGGCAACTGGGGTTAAATAACTTGCCCAAGGTCACATGGCTAGTTTTATGTTAAGTGTCTGAGGCCGGATTTGAACTCAATTCACTTCACCACCTAGCTGTCCCTTAAAAAAAAAAAAAAATTATATATATATATATATATACACAAAAATAGGTTGGCTCTAGAGTGTTGACTGTACTATGAATTCCTAACAATCCCAAAGAGTTTTAGGATGATGAAAGCTTCCATGGTATGGATGTACTAGTAAATGTTCAGCATCCAGTTCCAAAAAAAAAAAAAAAAGTACACTCAACTTGTTTTTAAGGTAAATCTGCAGTAGTGAACGTTTCTCCATCATTCCTTAAATTCAGACAATCATCAAAATGAAAAATCAAGGCTTGAATTGCCTATTTCTGAGGTATAAATGCTTACATTGAAAACTTTAAAAAATCAGCTCTTGAGATCCAATTTCAACTGACTCCAGTATAAACATACTTCCATGTCTAGAAACACTGACTCTGAAAGTAACACATTAAATTCAATGGAATTTAGTTAAGTTTGATACCTAGTTTCAGGCCTAGACAATTTAGGGTCATGGAATAATAGATCTATCATTGTTAGGGACCAAAAAGGAAATTGAATCAAAAGCCTACATTTTACAGGAAAGGAAAGTAAGGCCCAGTGGAATTGCAACTTAGATCTCATGTAGGATTCCACGTTCTTTCTTCCTACTGTACTATCATGTTCCTAACTCATAGATCTCAACTCATATCTATGGTGAGAGCTTACTTTCATTGGTTATTTCAGTTGGAATGACGGTTACTTTGGAGAGTCATGGACACTCCTTCTATCCCATCATGTAGCTACTCAGGTTAAGAAGTATACCCTGGATGATGGAAATATATGAAAACAAGTTGAAATACACTGATAGTATAGAACTAACAAATTACTACAAATTCCATAGAACTTGTTCCTACTCTTCTGTGTGCTATGTTCCTGAGTACCTAATTCCACAGTCTGCTCCCAACTCTATTCTGGTGGCTGTCAGACTTTGGGAAATCTGGATCCCCACTCACCGACCCTTCAGGGCTTTCTGCTGATCCAGCTTCCATCTGCGACACCTCATGCTGTTTGCCCTCTAATTCCTCTAGTGGATGTCAACATGTGACTAAGACACTTAGATTGAAGCCCAGGTGGTTGGCAATTATTCTCAAATGGAGGCCCTAGAAAATGACAGGTCTAATTAACCACTAGTTCCCTTCCCTACCCTGAAAAGGTCAACATCAGTCACATATAGATTTGACCAAAGTTTTCTTAGAAATTTTAAAAATATTTAAACAAAAATAGTTGGACCTCTTCTGAGATTAAACTTTAGCAAATAGTTATAAAAAGTTCTTTATAACCCTACAAATCAAAACTCTCATTTAATAGACTTTTACTATCAGAATGATCAGGTGATTTCTTTGATACCTTCACTAGTACCATCATCTTTTTAATTATTCAGGGTCACAGCTTCAATATCCATAGGAAGAGTAGGCACAAACTTAGAGTGTAATGCAATTGGGGCACATTGCCAGTGCAATCAAGATATTATGGTCAGTACAGTGTGAGCTCTCTATTGAGTCAATAAATAGCCAGACATTTTTGCTTATGGCAAGGGCCAGTTACCTTGAATCTGCTCCTAGCCTTGAGTGACTTTCTCTCCATATCCATGTGCTCCTTCAAGCTTCCCTTAGGCTTTCCCAAATTGATCATCAACTATTGGATTGGAGAGTATTGCTATCTGAGCAACTAGTTTTACTTCTGATTACCATAGTGAATTGTAATGGAAATGCAAATTTAAAGATCTTCCCTGCCCCTAGCTTAAGTGCACCTGGAGCCTGTGGTGGGAGGCTTGTTTTTCAGGAAAGCCCATACCATGATACTTTGTGATTGGGCAGTGGGTCAAGGAGGTTGTTTCAATCTTTGAGCCAGGGGAAGGCTATATAAACTCTGATGAGAGGCTTTGCTTTGGGGCTCACTTTGAGAAGTGTTGTGTGATTTGACCAGATGAGACTCTGGGAAGCCGTTGTTGAGATTCCCCCTGGCTTTGAAAACCCAGATGTTGATGCTTCCCTCTCTGGTAACTGTGATTTGGTATTGATATAATGGTTGGACAGTTTGGAAGCCTGTCTGTTTGCTCTGTAAGTTCTGTAACTCTGAAGTTTGGAGTGCTGACCTTTTTCCCCTGAACTAGGTAATATACGTTTGTTTGATTAAAGTAAGCTTGTTAACTGATTTTGAGTTGCTTTCCTTTTGAAAAGCAGATCTAAGAACCTGTGTTGGCAGTCACCCTGGAGATATTGGGGTGCTTGCTGCTACATGAATGAGAAAGGAGGAGTGTACATCATGCCCTCCCATAAAGAAGTAAAAAGCTGTTCTTTCTTGACATCTTGTTCTCTCGACTTTCTTGGCAAAAAAGAACTCTTAAAACTGCTGAAATACTGCTAAGTGACTCTAAACATTAGTTCTGTAAGGGTAGGGCCAAAATTTTGCTCCTCCAATGGCATTGCTTTCTTACGACTTAATTTTATAAAGGTATATCAGATTGTTTTTAACAGAGTAATGCTTTATCAACTGTGTTTATATACTGTGATTACATCAAGTAAGTTTGGAATAGTGGGACATAATAAGAGAGTGTAGCATTACACATTGATCCGTCTATTATATCTTATCCAACCAAGATTTCAATTTAAGGTTTCATCAACTTTTCTGAGTTGTGGTTATAAATGTTACCCTTGGAGGAAAATCTGGGTTCAAGTGCTGCCTTTAAAATATATTAGCTATGTAATTTTGAAAAAAAATAATCACTTAATCTTTCAGCATACACAAGGAACTCTCTAATACTATAAGTTACAGATAAATTGAAGATTGGTATCGAAGGAGGGCTTTTCCACATTAGAGTTACCTATTGATAGTTAATGAAACCATAGGTCTAGAGAATCTCTCCTAAATATGTACAAATATGATTTTTATGAGCAGTTGTAATTTGTTTCCTTTAATTGACTTATCTTTCTTTTAAAGAATATAGACAGGCGGAGCCAAGATGGCAGAGTAGAAACAGCTAGTCCAAGCCTCTCTGCCCCCAGATTCTCCACAAACTATGTTAAAAAGGACTCTGAAAAACTTCTGGAGCCCCAGCACCCACAGAACGACACAGAGAAGCTAACCTCCCGCTGAGGACAGCCCAGCACCCTGCAGGAAGGACCAGCGCAGCGGTCTGGGAGCCAGCAGAGCGCAGAGCGCAGGAGCCGAGCCGAGCCCAGGTCCACGTGAGCCGAGGTTTTAGCCCCAGGGTGGCAGGGCCAGCAGCCGGCTGGAGGAACCCCAGAACACCAGGAGCTGTGGAGACTCCAGAATTATCAACATAGACTTGCCTAGGACAAAGTAAGAGGTTAGTGTCTTATGGACTTTGGGACCTGTATTTGGGGAATGCGTCAGCTCCCTCCCCTGGGGGCTAGAAGCCGCTGAGGAGACACGCCATTGTGTAGTTTTCATAGGCATTTCCGGCTCCCAGCCTACAAATTGTGGGGAGATCCAGCGATCAGTCTTGGGGGGTAATCGCTCTTGCTTTAACCTCCCTGGGTCTGGATTGTGATCTAGGGTGGAAGTTGTGGGTGGGTTTACAGCTTGCCAGAAACGGAAGTTGCCCCCCACACGTTCGGGACGAAAATTCCTCTATCTGGCCTTAAAGCCATAGTGTGGCAACAAGCCCAAAAGTCAAGCAATCAAGTGGCAACATGCCAAGGCAAAGGAAACAGAAAAATGCAAGCCTAGACTCCTATTTTGGGGGGCATAGAGTGGGAAAAGGACTGTGAGGTCAGAAGTCCTGCTCCAAAAGCCCCAGGGGAAAACATGAGCGGGTTGCAGGCCATAGAGGACCTTAAGAAGGACTTTAAAAATCAAATAAGAGAAGTGGAGGAAAAATTAGAGAGAGAAATGAGAAGGATGCAGGAAAAGTATGAAATGAGGGTCAACAGCCTGACTGAGGAAAACAACACCTTAAAAAACAGACTAGCTCAAATGGCAAAGGAGGCCCAAAAGGGCATTGAGGAGAAGAATGCCTTAAAAAGTCGAATTTGCCAGATGGAAAAAGAAGCTCAAAAGTTCACTGAGGAGATTCATTCCTTCAGAGTTAGAGTGGAGCAAATGGAAGCTAGTGACTTTTTGAGAAATCAAGATGCTGTTAAGCAGATCCAAACAAACGAAAGATTAGAAGGCAATGTGAAATATCTCATGGGAAAAACCACTGACCTGGAGAATAGATCTAGGAGAGACAATTTAAAAATTATTGGACTACCTGAAAGCCATGATCAAGGAAAGAACCTAAAAATCACCCTTCAAGAAATTCTCAAGGAAAACTGCCCTGATGTTTTAGATCCAGAGGGCAAAATAGAGGTTGAAAGAATCCACCAATCACCTCCTGAAAAAGATCCCAAAAAGAAAACTCCCAGGAATATTATAGCCAGGTTCCAGAATCCCCAGATCAAGGAGAAAAATACTACAAGCAGCCAGGAAGAAACAATTTCAATATTGTGGAAACACAATCAGAATAGCCCAGGACCTGGCAGCTTCTACACTGAGGGATCGAAGGGCATGGAATATGATATTCCAGAGGGCAAAAGAACTGGGAATGAACTCAAGGGTCACCTACCCAGCAAAACTGAGTATTTTGTTTCAGGGGAAAATATGGTCATTCAGTGGAATAGAGGACTTTCAAGCATTCTTGAGGAAAAAACCAGAATTGAATAGAAAATTTGACATCCAGACACAAGAAGCAAGAGATGCCTGAGAAGGTAATCAGGGAAAAGAAATCAAAAGGAACTTATCAAAGTTGAACTATTTACATTCCTATATGGAAAGCAATAACTGTGACTGATGATATCTTTCTCACTATGAAAATAATGGAAGAAGGGGGTGTGGTCATATGAATACATATGTGAATGTGTGTGTATATGGTAACAGTTATATATGGATAGAGGGCATAGGTTGATTTTGTTGGGAAGGGAGAGTACTCAAGGGATGAAATTATGAGGTGAGAGAAGAAAGTGGCAAGAGGAGAAGGGGAGAGACATGGTAGGGTAAACTATCTCATGTAGGGGAAGTGGGTGCAAAGGAGGGGGAGAATAAAGGAAGGCTAAAAAGGCAAAGCCTCATTCACATTGAATTTGGTTCAGGGAGAAAATGACATACATACTAAATGGGATATCTCAACCTGCAGCAGGATAGGGGGAAGGGGGATGAGAGGAGGGATGATGGATGGGAGGGCATCCTTTGGGTGAGGGGAGGTTGGAAGTACCCACTATAGAAGAGGGACAGGATTATGTAGCGAATGGACCAGGTGGGGGGTGGGATGAGTGGGAGGGAATTATAAGCAGCCTTGTACAATATATCTACTATGATAATGTTTTGCATAGCTAGACATGTACAACATATACTGAATTACTTATCTCCCCAGAGGGAATGGGTGACAAGGGAGGAAGGAAATGGATCTGAAATTCTAGGTCGTAACATTAAATGTTTCAAATATATATATAAATACTATTATTAATACTCTTTTGCCTATAATTGGGAGATAAGATGTGCAGGCATTGGGACACAAAGATTCATCTTCCTCTAATGGAAAAGTCGATGGGGGTATGGGAGAAGGTATGGGAGAGAGCAGATTGGAGGAAGCGATATCTTGTGGGACTGCTCTTCTGGGAGTTTGGGTAGGGGAATAATGGGGGGAAAATGATTGTAACTCAAAATCTGGCGGAAATGAATGATGTAAAACAGAAGTTAATAAAGTATTTGTTTAAAAAAATAAATAAATAAATAAAGAAAAAAAAAAGAATATAGACAGTTAGAATACAAGAAACAAAGTAACAAAATAATTTTTGTGGAGTTTGTGAATGTGTATATTTCAATTCAACATAGGGGGGAAATTATGGCAACTAGTGACATATAACTTGATTAATGTCAACTAGTAAAAAAATTCAAAGTGAGATATTTTCCATTCCTAGGAAAATCCATTTAGTAAGTATAGAAATATAAGGCTTACTTCTGAAAAGGCAAATTTTCCCTTAAAGGTCAAAGTATATCACTTCTTCAGTATGTCTAAGAATTTTTTTAATCCTAAAATAAATTACAAAATTTAAAATAAAAATGCTACATCAGCTCTAAAAATAGATAATAAGACATTCTTCGATGTGAAATAAAGATTGATATTGGATAGGAAGAAATAAGACTGAAGTAGGAAAAAATGAAGATAATCAATTGCTTGTTTACTATCAGCAATATATTAGGATCTTTGTAAAGGGGGAGAGGATGGACAAGGGGGAAATAGAGATGATTAAAAGTGGATACCATTGAAAATCCATTTAAAAAGAAATCCTAATAAATGCTATGCAAATATAAGGTAATGTCCTTTCAACCTGGGAGAAATCCGGAAATCTTAAATTAACATATTAATGCCCATAATCATCCACTAACACATGTGACTGAAGAAATAGCACTCAGAATTTTGATTGGAATGGGATAAAAAGGGAGAACATGGAAAGCCCTAGATTTTAGGATTATACTAAAAAAGCTATGTTTACAGAAGCTATCACACAACTGACTGAGAAGGCACAGACAGAAAGAGTAACAGACTTAATTGAAGATGCCATTTTTCTTGAACTGGCTTTGATCTTAATAATCTCTTGACTTCTTTTGACAGAAAAACATTACCCAGTGTAGAATAAATCAGTTTCTGGATAATCCAAATAATGGGGCATCCTACTGGGGTATTTCATTTCCAGAGGGTTTTGCCATCACCTTGATACATTGCCCGTTCACTTGATACTAAACTGATGAATGAAATTTTTCTCTTATATATCTCAGAGCAGTTAATTTGTGTGTGTGCTCTCATTTTTGCGATGAAATTTTAGTTGGTTCTTTGAACATCTGCCCTCCAAACACTGTGAAATAGCCCTTAAGTTGCTTTTCTGGTTTCAAAATTAAATCTGTTATAAATAATGAATACTTCAATTGTGACTTGGAAGTAATATAGTCATAGGAGGAGAAGAAAATAACCTTTGAGATTATTTGGAGTGAAGAAAACTCCTGAACTTATTTAATGAAAAATATCATTAAAAATTCTTTGACTCAGAGCTACCAGTTCAGATTTCATCCCCTTCTACTCTGTTCCTGTCTCTACATACAGGGAGACAGCAGCTAGAGACTACAGCAGATAGAGTTATGGACCTACAAGACATGAGTTCAAATGCAATCACAGGCAAGTCATTTAGCCTCTTGTCCCTCAACTGTAAAATGGGCATAATAATAGCACTCATCTACCAGGGTTGTTATGAGGATCAGATAAGATAGTATTTGTTAAGCCTTTTGCACAGTACCTGGCATGCAGTATATGATAAGTAGATGCTTATTTTCTTCCAGAAAGACATAGGTATATATCCATATTACAATTGATTCTATGCATGAGAAATATCTATACCCAGAATGAGTGGCTTTAGTTTCTCTATTTTCTGACCACAGTTTTCTGAAGTACCCTAACTATGTACATGAATAAAAAGCTGTAGGCTCTGCTAAAAGGGGAAGATGCCTATAAAAGCAAACGAGATAGTCACAGAGATTATATTCTAATGTAGGAATAAGAAATGTGTGGGGTGGTGACAAGAACTTGTGATATAGGGATGCATGGTTGAACTGTATACATCAGTTTACCCAGAGAAGCATAAGGAATAATATAAAAGATATTAACAACTTCCAAACAGATGATTTTTCTTTTTTCCTGCCACAACTCATAAAAGGATCTAATAAGTTGTAAGATAAAAATTTGCATCAGTTGAGGGAGTTTGGACTTTCATCCTTGATCAAAGGTCTCTGAAGTATTCAAGTTTATAATCCAGTATTTTGTTAAAAAGATGTTTTAAAATGACTCAAGTGAAACATGGAAATCTAAAAACGTGTTTGTTTGTTTTTCATTTGTTTTCACTTTTTGCCAGTCATCATTGTTTCTTATTTCTGGCAGGGATCATAATTAGAAATGCTGTATCAGAAACATCTTCCCCCAATCTTAAGCCCCCAGCTCTGCTTTTGATCATTGTTTTCAAATAGAAACCAAAAAGCATCCCTATTTAAATTGAATCCAAACTGAGGCTGCCTTGAAATAATGGCTCTTCATGGACCCTTTGATTCATAAGAAAATACTGGCACTGATACTAGTCAGCCACTCAAAAGGAAAGTACAGGTGTGTGTAATGGTAATGTAATTTGAATTTGAAGATTCCTTTGTGTTGGCTAAAGTAGCAGGTACTTAGCATTTAGTAAATGATCAAGCCTCTGTTGGGGAAACAAAAGGTATGAACTCCTGTCACTGATGTAACAGGAAGGGGTTGGCTAAAACAGGAAGCTAATGCTATGTTTATATAAGAAAAGTCCCAGAGAGGCAGTCAGAATTTCTTGGAACCAGCATCTGGTAGCAGAGCAGCTACAGAAGAGAGAATGAAGAACTGAGTCAGAATTTCCTGAGAACTTGTCATGGTATAGCTTCTTCTGAACAGGAACCCAGACCCCAGAGCCCAGAACCAGGAACCAGGAACCAGGAGCCAGAAGGCCAGGTGGCTGAGGAAGCATGACTGGGATGCTGAGACTTTGTTTGTTTTTGGCTTGGCTGAGCCTTGAATTCCTTGGAGCAGAAATGGTGAAGGATCTGACATGCACCAGACCATGTGAACCTCAATGTGGAGCAGGACCTGCCCAGGGAGCTGGTCAAGGAACTGGGAGCTGTCTGCCATTGAACCCAGGTGAAAGTCTGGTGAATCCAGGTAGAATCTGGGACCATGGAAGGGGATCCAAGGAATCTGAGAACAGGCCCCAAGTCAAGATGAAAAGACCTCTTCCTGGGTACTGAGTAAAGATGAAATTGTAGTTTACTAGTGACCTAGGGGTGGAGGGATTTGTGTATGATACTTAGTAATTTGATTGATAAACAAGTGACTGATTGAGTTAATCAAGACTTTGCCCCAAGAGTAGAAGACTTTGCTGAGTAAGTGACTGATTGAGTTAACTTAAGAGTGCTCAATGAGTGGAAGTCTTTGCCCCATGAGTAGAAGACTTTGACTATTGTACTTTGAGACTCTATTGTGATCTTATTATATTGTGATTTTCTGTGATACTTTGCCCCATGAGTGGAAGACTTGACTATTGTACTTTGAGAAGTTGTAATATTGTGAATGCTGTACCTTGATTTTCTGTGAATGTCTTGCTTTGATTTGTTATGGAATAAATAGAGTGTTCACTATACAGTGTAATCAGATCCTTAAAAGCTGTTCACAGTAGCAGTATTCTGGAAAGCTTCTGTGCATGGCATTACAATGTGGACAAAAGAGATAAGAAAAGATGGAAGATATGCTATTTGGTGCTCTGAACCACAGAATAAAGATGAATATAGTTTCAGGCCTTAGGGAAAGAGGACTAAGGATCTGAGGCCAGTCAACTTCCTGATGTTACTTAGGGCAAAGATATAACCTTGTCAAATCACATAACTGCCAGTTTGAGGAACCTATGGACTCAAGCAGTTCAGAGAAACTTTGACCTGTTCATGGTCACAGAGTAATTTTTTAGTAGAAACATAATTAGAAATGAAGTTTTCTTGGTTCCAAATTCTTTACTTTCCCATCCCAGTCCTAAAATGTATAATAATAATCCAGTCTTTCATTCAGCAAAACATCCCCCTCACCCACAGTGGCAAATGGCCTTTGTAGAAATTTCCATTCACCTTTCTTTGGTTATTTACTATTCAAGAGCCATAGCTCATGAACCTGATTTTATTTCTCAAGTGTCCTAAATAAATTAGCTCCCTACTTCGAATAATATTCAAGAAATTATGCTGTTCATTTTTGCGCACGATTTTTCCATGTGGATTTAACTGATTTCTATTGAATTAAGTATGTTTTGTATTAATAGACAGCTCCCAAATGCCTGAGTTGCCATAAGTACTGTGATCCTTTTGAAATACTGGAGTCAAAGAACAAAAACCCATTTGATATATTATGTGTTTTATCAGGTTTTGACTGTATGTATCTAGGAAGATGATTTGACCTGTGGTATATCCAACCTGGCTTAATAGCATCATTAAAACTACATCCTATCATATTTCTAAAGAGTTAGACTTCATTATCTTAACCTCTGAACAGAGAAAATGGCTGTCATGCTGAGGTCTTGGCAGTACTGGATCTTGGAAACAATGCAATACATCAGTTTCTTTAGACCAAGAATGACAACTCACATGATACAGGAATATATTTAAAAGATAACTGGGACGTAGGAAGCATATAGCTTGCCAAAGATCAGGGTGGACCAATGATTTAGCATTAGCTGTAGTATCAAGTAGCAAGAACATATTCTGAAACTACAATTTAACACAAATATTGATGTAGAGAGAGTTAACCAGAAAATTCATAAGAATTTCTAGAGTTCCAAGAAAATAAGCAATCTAGGTAGGAAAGGAAGAGTGTTAAAGTATATAGCATACTCAGATAATTACTAGCTACTTGACCGTGAGAAAGTCAGTTAACTTCTGTTTGTCTCAATTCGCTCAACTGTAAAGTGGAGATAATTGGAGGATCCTGTGAAATATTTGTTAAAATACTTAGTATAGGTGGCACCAAGATGGCTACATAGAAGCAGGAAAACTCAATGAGCTCCCCCCATAACCAACTCAAATACCTGTAAAATATGACTCTAAATTTTTTTTAGGGCTACAGAACCCACAATGACAGAGAGAAACAAATTGCCAGCTGAAGGCAGCCTGGAAGGCAGATAGGAAAGGTCCATTGCAGCATGCTGGGAGTTGAGTCCAGCCCTGTGTGAGCCCATGGTTTTAGCCTCAGAGCAGCCCCAACCAGCATTGGCTGCAGCAGAGTTTAGGAGAGTGGATCACCAGCAGCTGTGGTGGTTTCTAGAATTATCAACCCATAAATGCCAAAGGCAAAGTAAAAGGTCAGTGTGAACTTTTTTGGAACAGGGAAATCATGAGAATGGTCCAGCCTCTGCCCCTGGGGCAAGAAGGCAAAAAGTGGTGGAGGCATTGTGGCTGTGCAGCCACCTCTGCATGGCTGCTTCAGAGCTCCTGGCCTGCAGATCGTATGGGGACCAAGTGGCCATTCTAAGGAGTAATAATCACTCTTGATTTAACCTACTTGGATCTGGATTTCTGTCTTAAGTGGAGGTCCCAGGGTGTGTGACCAGCTGCCAGCTTGTGGAGGCTTCAGAGAAGGCACCCAACTAATAGCTCCAGCAGCTATGAAAACCCCAGTGATTTGGGACAAAGCTCTCCTCTTTGGAAGCAGAGTTCTACTGTGGCAAAAAGCTCAAAAGTCAATTAATTGAGTGGTAACATAAGCAAGCAAAGGAAGCAAAGCAAGCACAGCAGTCAAACCTTAGATTCCTTCTTGGGGCCAAAAAGGATCAAAGCATGGAATGGGAGAAAGACAATGAAGGCAGAACTCCTGTACCAAATGCTTCCAAGAGAAATATGAGTTGGTTACAGGCCATACAGGAGCTCAAGAAGGATTTTGAAAACCAAGTAAGAGAAGTGGAGGGAAAATTGGGAAGAGAAATGAGAATTATGCAAGAAAAACATGAAAAGTGAGTCAACCTGCCTGCATTTTAAAATTTTAATTTTAAAATTTTAATTTTAATTTTAAAAGGTGTTACTTTACCTTTTAAAATTGACTAACTCAAATAGCAAAAGAGGCCCAAAAAGCTAATGAGGAGAAGAATGCCTTATAAAGCAGGATTTCCTAGATGGAAAAAGAATTTCAAAAGCTCAATGAAGAGAATAATTCCTTCAAAATCAGATTGGAGCAAATGGAAGCTAATGACTTTATAAGAAATCAATACACTATTAAACAGATCCAAACAAATGAAAAAAAAAATAGAAGACAATGTGAAATATCTTAATGGAAAAACCACTGACCTGGAAAATAGATCCAGGAGGGATAATTTCAAAATTATTGGACCACCTAAAAGCCATGATCAAAGAAAGAAACTAGAAATCATACTTCAAGAAATTCTCAAGGAAAATTGCCCTGATATTTTAGAACCAGAGGGCAAAATACTATGACTCCACTGATTTTATGTTTCAGAAATTTTATATATTCCAATGAACACAAAAAAATATTTACCCAATGCACTGATATAGTAGGTACTTAATAAATATTAATTGAACTTGAGGTAAGAAGATTGCCTATGATTTGTTTGTTGATTTTAGAGATTGATGGGGGCATCTCTTCATTTGCTATCCTCAAAATAACTGTGTTCCATTACCAAAAAAAGTAAAACATTAAAATACTGAGAATAGTGTAGTATTCCATGTGAACTTTTTCAGAGTAGAGGTTGTTTAATTCTTTGTAAATGTAACCCAAGTGCCTAGTTTAGAATTTGGTACATAGTATGTGTTTAGTACATGCTTGTTGGTTGATTGCTTTGTAATCTTATAAATATGAGTATTTTCTGCAATGACCCAGATCCTTTTATATCTACACAATCTTTGTCATGGTTGCGCATGTGTTCCCATATAATTATTATAGATGGTCTTCCTGACAGGCTGGCTATTATCTTTATCTTTTTTTTTGACATTATATGGATACAGAAGAGCAATTTGGATGTTTAACCAGTTCATTCTTTCTGTAATATTTTACTCTTTATTTTATCTGTAATATTTTACTCTTTATTTTATCTTTATTTTAGGCTTATCAATAGTTTCTAGTCCAATATTTCTTTCTTTTTTTTTTTGGAGGGCAATTGGTTAAGTAACTTGCCCAAGGTCACACGGCTAGGTTTTTTTTTTTTTTAAAGCAATTGGGGTTAAGTAACTTGCTCAAGGTTACACGGCTAGTCATTATTTATGCATGGGTGCTCATTTTCTGAGGCCGGATCTGATCTCGGGTCATCCCAATTCCAAGGCCGGCACTCTTACTCACTGTGCCACCTAGCCTCCCCTTTAGGGCAATTGGGGTTAAGTAACTTGCCCAAGGTTACATGGCTAGGTTTTTGTTTTGTGTGGATTAAGTGTCAGAGGCCGGCTCCAAACTCAGGTCCTTCTGACTCCAGGGCCGGCGCTCTATTCACTGTGCCACCTAGCCGCCCCTGCATGGCTAGGTTTTTTTTTGTTTGTATGTGTTAAGTGTCTGAGGCCGGATTCGAACTCAGGTCCTTCTGACTCCAAGGCCGGTGTTCTACCCACTGCGCCACCTAGCCACCCACACTAGTCCAATATTTCTATGATGAGATACTTGCCTTTGCTTTTACATAATTCTCCTTTCCATGGTTTCCCAGACTATTCATGCCCACCATGTCATTCTCTAAGTTCTTGTAAGAGATTGTTAAATTTAATCTTCCCCGACCATGATATTCCTTGATTTACAGCCATATGTTAACCACTTGAAGAATACTAACTAATTAATCAGTCAATCAGCAGATATTCAGTAAGTGCTTGATATTTGTGAGGCATTCTTTTGGGCACTAGGGATGAAGGCATAAAGAATTAAACAATTTCTACTTACAAGGACCTTATATTCAAATGGGCAAGAAAATAAATATATACACGAAAGTATAGAGTTATGAATATAAAGCATATAGTTTGGAAAATAACTAGCACTGTATTCTAGGCACATTTGGGAAAAAAAAGTCATTTTCTCAGGAAAAATTTGGGACACAGATTCCCAAAGACAATCCAATCTGTTAGATTATTCTACTCCTGAATAATTCAACCTCTTTTTTCCATATGAAGAAGTGTCTGAGTTTGTGTATGTTTGTGCCTATGTCTGTGTCTATGTGCATGTGCTCATGTGTGTGAATAGAGAAATAGACATGAAAATATACGATCTTCCAAGTACCATGTTAAGTCATAAAGTTTGATCAATTTGGATATATTGTGGCTTTTAATCTACTTTATGTGTTTAGAATTAACATTCATAACTAAATGAGACAGGGTCAGAGAGAGTAAACTAAGTATGAATAACTTTCACTTATGAATTTGAATATATTTTTATATTGAATATATTTTTATCTTATTTACAAATTGAAAATTAATATTGAAGACTAAATGAGAAAGGGTCAGAGAAACAGTAAACTGGTACCAAAGTATGAATGTTTCATCTATGAAATATCATTGTGTTTAGTGTGTAACTAATATATAAAAACATTAAACAATATAATTATTCATTTTCTCCTATTAACAGTAGAAATATCAGCATAGGTGTCAAAGAATATTACGTAATTTTTTTAATGCAAACTTTTCATGTAAAGCAATCTGTTTATCCTTAGGGAATGTAGGTATAATAGGACTATCAGGGACCTTTCTATGTTCTTGCACAAATGAAAAAAAAAACAATTTTGAAAAGTAAAGTACTTTTGCAAAAAAAATACACATTCTACCTTTACCTGTCCAATCTCTGAGTGACAGTCAGATTTGAAAGCATTTATCTTCAATTTCTGCTCCTGAAAAAAAACTACCTTAACACAGAACAAAGGAGAAGAGAAGCTCTCGTATTCTGTGTGTGTGTGTGTGTGTGTGTGTGTATGTATGTGTGTGTGTGTAAGTTGGGTTGCAAAGAAGCTGTCTGTTATATAAATACCAAAGCAACTTTGCCATTTGATGAATTTTTCCATTTCATTATTTTAATGCCTTCATCAATGTTTTTGATCCTTTGCCACAAATGCTAGAAATGAGTATCTGTGTATACTGCTCATATGATATTTATTAAATGTAACTGTCTGAAACATAAATTATTTTATGTATTTCAGTCATAGTCCCTGTAGAGTTAATAGTTTAGAGTCTATCCTTGATACCAACTTGAGTCTTTGATTTTGTCTTGAATTCTATGACAAAATAATAATAAATATTAGTCTTAAATGCAATTTTCCAATGTGTTAATCAAATGTATCTTGAACACTGGGTATGTCATTTAACATCTCAATTTCTTCATCTGTAAAATAAAGCTGTGAGTCGATCTCAGGTTTCTTTTAGGTTTACAATCTTATAATATCCATCTGCTAAGTACTTAACATAGTGCCTAGCACATAGAAAACAATTAATAAAATTTGTTGACTTAATCAGTCCTATGTTGTTGTTCATCATTTACGTCCTCCAGGTGTTACTTTGAACCCTCTTCAGAATGTAAATGGAGAATAGGTGTCTCATTGAATAACTGGGATCAGCTAATACTGCAATAATGGGACATTTCCATGAAAAATCAGGTAAAATAGGGAAGAAATTTGACCTAATGGACAGAGAGTATTAGACATAGAGTCAGGAAAACAAAATTCAAATCTTCTAATACATTCTAGCTTTGTGACTATTGACAATTTACTTGACCTCTCTATGACTCAGTTTTCTCTCCTGTAAAATTTGGGTAATAATTTTGGCATTCTAAATGATGAAGGGGGAAAGGGATTGCTTAAATTTCATTTTAAGAATGGATTGATTCATTATGACAAAACAGGTTGTTTTGTGTGTGTAATGCATGGGACTGGGGCATGTAAACACCCTATCAGCTTGCTTAGATGATTTAGCCTTTATACCTAGAGGATTGCTAAAAAATAATCATAAGTAATGAAGTTCCTTGGGGAGTTTAGAGAATATGGTTATATAGAGAATAACTAAGTTGGTCGGTTAAACATGTGATGAAAAATAAAACATTTGATTAGATTCAAAGACAATTCAAAAAGACTGTCAGAATTGGCCACCTCTTTTGCCTCAGCTCCTCTTATGGGATCTCCATGACTACTAATGATATCTGGTGACATAGCCCCAGTGTATCTCAGAGGTCACATGTCTCATAAAAAAGTGACCCTTAGTCTTTGTTGTCTGTATTGGTTCTTTTCTTTTCTAGGTGGAGTGGGAATGTCAGAAAGAATGTGAGATCTGAAAGATTATGAGAGCCCTCTGACATTCCAGTATTGCAGAACCTATGTTATAATTTGGTTGTTCGAACTAGTTCAGTGCAGATATGAAGAGTTATCTTTTACACCCAAGACAGTGGAAGCTTCAAAGAGGACTCAGGCAGCAGTCATGCCATAGTTGAACATGAACTTGATCAGACAAATTCACATTAACTACATTGTGCTACATGCATATAGACATACCATAAAAGGTGATAATGTAAATATCATTATCTAAAAACTGTGTATTGTTATAATTCCTGATGTATACTTAAGCCCCATTAGAAATACGATGGCAAAATTGATGAAGAGGTTTCATATAATAAACATTAGCTTGTAAAGCTCTCTGGGCTTCAGTTTTCTCTGGTGTGAAATGGAGATACTTTTAACACAACATATTATAAATGTTTTTCTTTATATTTCCCTAATTGCATGTAAAAACAATTTTTAAAGTTCATCAAAAAAATGAAGTTCCATATTCTCTTCCTGCATCCACTCTCTTCTCCTTAATAGACAAATAATTTGATATGGATTATACATGGGCAGTCATGAAAACTATATTTGCATATTGGTGATGTTGTGAAAGAAAGACAAAAAAATAAGCAAAAAAAAAAATTTGATCTGCAATCAGACTCCATCAATTCCTCCTTTCAAGTTGGATATATATATATATATATATATATATATATATATATATATATATATATATATATATATATATATATATATATAAAATATATTTTTTTTGTCATAAGTTCTTTGAATTGCCTTGGATCCTTGTATTGTTGAGAATAGCTGTCATTCACAGTTAATCATTGGACAAAAGGCTGCTATAATGTAAAATGTTCTCCTGGATCTGATCACTTCACTTTACATCAATTCATGTAAGCTTTGCCAGTTTTTTCCCCCCCTAAGTATCCTGCTTATTTTTTTCTTATACAAAAATAGTATTATATCACATATACTACAATTTTGTTCAGTCATTTCAGAATTACTGGCTATCTCATCAATTTCTAATTCTTTGCCACTACTAAAAGAACTGCTATAAATATTCACCTCCCCAAATAGGTCTTCTCACATTTTCTTTCACCTTTTTGGGATACAGAACTAGTAGTGATATTGCTGGATGAAAGGATGCACATGTTTTATAGCCCTTTTGGCATAGTTCCAAATTGCTGTTCAGAATACTTGGATCAAATTACAACTTCAGGCTTAATTTTCCTACATCCCCTCCAGCATTTGTCCTTTTCCCTTTCTCTCATATTAGTTAATATGATAAGTGTGAGGTGGTACCTCAGAGTTGTTTTAATTCACATTTCTCTAATCAATAGTGATTTGCATTTTTCTTATGACTATTAATAGCTTTCATTCCTTCACCTGAAAACTGTCCTTTAACCATTTATCAATTGATTAATGACTTGTATTATCATAAATTTAATTTTGTTCTCTATGTTTTGAGAAATAAGGAATTTATTGGGGAAATTAGCTGTATTTTTTTTACAATTATGATGTTTTTCCCTTTATACTATTTTTTCACTGTTTAATCCTACCCTCTCTTACCTTTTACGGTATTCCTCCTCAAAAGTATATTTCTTACCACCACCTCCCTCAATCTGCCTTCCCCTCTATTAGTCTTTCACTTTTTTTTTTTTATCATCTTCCTCTCCTACCTGTAAGGTAAGATAGATTTCTACACCCAACTGAGTGTGTGCGGTCTTCCCTTATTGGGACAATTCTGATAAGAGTAAGATTTAAGTATTTTCTGCCATATACGTGTTCACTTCCTCTGTAAAAAGCTATTTTATGAGATAATTTACTTCCATTCCACATCTACCTTCCCATTTCCCAGTGTATTCCTCTTTCTCACCCCTTAATTTTATTTTTTTATATCATCCCATCATAGTCAACTCACATCTAGGCCCATTCTCTATGTATACTTCTTTAAATTGCCCCAATAATGATAAAGTTCTTAAAAATTACAAATGTCATCTTTCCATAGAAAATACAAAGTGTTTAACATTATTGAATACCTTATGATTCCTCTTTCCTACTTACCTCCTTACATTTCTCTTGAGTCTTGTATTTGAAAATCAAAACTTCAATTCTTTTCTCTTCATCAGGATTTCCTGCATTTATTTCATCAAAAATTCATATTCCCCAAAGGATTTAACTCAGTTTTGCAGGATAGGTGATTTTTGGTTATAACCCTTATTATTTTGCCTTTTGGAATATCATATTCTAACCATTCATTTAATGTAGAAACTGCTAAATCTTGTGTTAATCTGACTGTGGTCCTATGATATTTGAATTGTTTCTTTCTCGCTGCTTGCAATATTTTCTCCTTGATCTAGGAGCTCTGGAATTTATCTATAATATTCCTGGGAGTTTTCATTGTGTAATCCCTTTCAGGAGGTGATTAGTGAATTCCTTCTATTTCTGTTTTACTTTCTGGTTCTAGGATATCAGGGCAGTTTTCTTTTATAATTTCTAGAAAGATGGTTCTTTTTAAAAATCATACTTTCCAGGTAGTCCAAAAATTCTTTTATTATCTCTCCCAGATTTATTTTTCCAGGGCAATTGTTTATTCAATGAGACATTTCACATTTTCTTCCATTTTTTCCTTCTTTTGATTTTGATTTATTGTTTCATGCTGTCTCATGGAATCATTAGCTTCCACTTGCCCAATTCTATTTTTTTAGAAATAATTTTAATTGGTGAGCTTTTATACTATTTTGTTTGGATAATTCTTTTTAAGAATGTTTTATCATTGGATTTTTTTGCCTCTTTTACCATTTAGACTATTTTGTGTTATTTTCATCAGTAATTTTTGTGCCTCATTTACTAAGGTGTTGAATTTTTTTTCTAGGATTTTTTTGTGGCACTCTCATTTCTTTTCCCAATTTTTCATCAATCTCTTTTATTTGATTTTTAAAAACCTCTTTGAACTCTTTGAGGAATTCCCTTTGGGCCTAACAGGAACTCACATTTGTCTTTAAGGTTTTGGATATAGCTGTTTTGACTTTATTGTCTTATGAGTTCCTGTTTTGATCTTCTGTCACCACAGTAAATTTCCATGGCCAGGTTCTTTTTGTTGTTGTTCTTGTTGTTTTTTCTCATTTTTTCCAGCCAATCAAAAAAAATTAACTTTTTTTTGTTGATGTTGGGCTCTGTTTGTAGGTTGTAGGGTTATTGTCCCAGCCTTCAGGTTTCACATGCTACTGTTTTCAGAGCTAATTCTGGAGGTTTATAAGTTTTCAGTTCTTCCAACGTGGTATAATCTAAGGATAGGTGTGGCCACTGCTCTACTGGTATGTACTTTAGTCTGTGAGAACTACAAGATCGTTTTCTACCCTGGAAATGTGTTAAGGTTCCCCACTCTTGGTACTTGTAGCAGCAACCACACTGGCATATACCCAGGATGGCTGCTAGCACAGGTTCTTAGATCTGCTTAACTAGGAAAGGTAGCTATTTAAGGGGTCAACAATCTTTTTTTTTTTTTAATTACATTCACATGTTCAGTGGAAAAGTCAGCACCCTGAACTTAAAAGAAAATATAGAGGAAATACAAGCAGAGAAATAAAGACCAATAGAAAAGATTCTGACTAGCTGAATCAACTATATACTTTACAAAAATCTCTGGATCAAGAGAGACTTTACATCTGAGAAGTTGGGGAGCTCTGAACATAGAGACACTCAGAATCTCGATTAGGAAATCACAAGATCCTTCTCATAAGCAAGACCCCAAAGCAAAATACCTACTCAGAGTATATATACACTTCTCATAGCTAGAATGAATCACACAACCATTGTGACTCAGTGTCTAATTAGAAATTAGCAAAAGGTGTGAAAACTTCCCTACAAACAAGCCTCCCCTAAGCAAGTTTCCCTTAAAAAGCTCTGTGTGAGGCCTGTTAATGGGCAGGGAAGATCTTATATCCTTAACATTATAGTAGTGCTTCTTTTTATCCTGGGATTGCAGCTCCGAACTGTGCATGGGCAATGCAACAAAGTCCTGCAACTGTTGTAAGGAAACCCAAATCACATGCCAACTGATTTGGAGCCCACCATTAAGCCACCATTAAGCCCCTTATATTTGTCTTTCTCTTTATCCTAAACCCTGTAATTGCTTGTAACAGCTTAAAGGCATAGTCCTGGGTAAGAGTCACCCAATGCATAGCCCCCTGCTTTCCCTGAATTAGAACTTCCCTAAGTCAGTAAGCCTTGAAATAGCAGCATGTATAAGGGTTATGGTGCAAGCCAGAATAGAGATCATGGGGCAAGTCTATCCCATGCAAGAGACCACCCTGTACTAGGATGCTGACCCAGCAAGGTCCTCCACCCAGAACGCTGACCAAGCAGGGTCCCCCACACCCTTTACCCAGAACATGACCCTGGCCTATTCCATGACCCCAGCCTGCTCTGGGAAATTCTACTCCCTCTGTTCCCTGCAACCTGTACCCTCCACCCTGTTCTGGGTGGGTCTCCATCACAAGGAGGGTCCCTGCCTTGTACCTTTGTGCCACGTTTCCCAAATTAGCCCTGAGCTATAGATCCAACCAATGGCTGTTCTTGGCTTCTGTATGTCATTGCTTATACTAGCTCCCCTACTCAGTTGTGGTTTTTGCCTTTATAAGCATTGCCTGTGCCCCATTTTAGGGCTGCCTGATTTGAGTGTATACTCAAATTGTGCACTTGATCAATTAAACCACACCCAAATTTACCCTCCACCTAGGCCTCAGCTCTCACAACACAACCTGTCCCAGCAAAGGGTCTCCTATAACCTCATTCTAACTAGTTGTCTCACCTCTTTACCATCCGTGGAAAGAGAGCTCTAAAAGCTACTGCTCATGATTCTGCCTACCCCCTAGGCCTGCCACTGACTTACCAGGTATGCTGGATGGTGCTCCACTCTCACCCCACAAAGAGAGACAGTTTCAGCCGACTTTCTGAGTTATCTTGGGAGAAAAAATGGTTTCATTCCATTCTTTTGTTGGTTCTTGTGCTCCCATATTTGTTTTGTGGAGCTATTTTAAAATTGTATGATGGGGAATTTGGGGAGAGCTCAGGCAAGTCCTTCCCTGTATTCTGTCATTTTTCCATTGTAAATGATTAAAGTAATATTTAAATATAAGCTATCTTTGTTTTTTTATGTAAATGTTAGGTTTCATTTGAATAGGGAAATTCCAATAAAGAAATTTCCTACTCAACCAAGGACAATAGGCTTGAGTAGGCAAGCAAGCTTTGTAATGTATCTTTGTAGAGTGGTGCCTGGGTACTAAGAGATAAACTGGTTAGTCTCCTGTCAAACAACTAGTATATCTGAGAGGTAGGACTTAATTCCACATTTTCCTGAGTCCAAGGTCAACTCAGTCTACTATCTACTATGTCATGCCAACTGCCTTGTTTAATAACTTTTTAAAAATAGAAATGCCCCATTTTTATAGAGCAGTAAGGATATACTCTCATTTAATTTAATTACAAATGAGCAAACTGCTATCTACATCTATCTCGATGGTGTCATCATCCTCATCTTCATCATCTTATACAAGAATAGAAAGGCAATGATAAAAATAATTCCACCTCTATTACTCATGTTTGGAATTGTTTCCAGAGCTCTGCATGAATTGTCATTAAATTAACTGATCAATCGTAAGCCACAACTCCATTAAGTAGCTAATTTGTACAGTTGTGCGATGATTTGGTTGTAGATATAAAGAATGCTTGAAAGTCTCCTCTCTTATTTAGTGTGTACTTTTTACCCTGAAGGATTATACTCTTAGATAGGTGATTCTTGATTGTGATCCCAGCTCCCTTGCCCTCTGTAATATCATATTCCAAGACCTCTGATATGTTAATGTAGAGACTACTAAATCTGCTGTGAGCTTGACTATGGCTCCAAAATATATGACTTGTTTCTTTTTGGATCCTTTCAAAGTTCTCTCCTTGACTTGAGAACTCTGACATTTGGCTATAATATAACTGACAGTTTTCATTTAGGGATCTCTTTTAGGAGGTGATTTATAGATTCTTTCAATTTCTAATTTCCCTCTGATTCTAGAATATTAGAGAAATTTTCCTTGATAATTTCTTGAAAGATGATTTCTAGGCTTTCTTTTCTTTTATCATGGCTTTCAGGTAGTTCAATAATTTTAAAATTATCTCTCCTAGATTTATTTTCCAAGTCAGTTGTTTGTTTTTTTTTCTAATAAGATATGTTCTATTGCCTATTTTTTTATCTTTTGGTTTTGTTTCATTATTTCTCGATTTCTTATAAAGTAATTAGCTTAGGGGTGGCTAGGTGGTACAGTGAGTAACATTGCCGGCTCCGGAGTCAGGAGGACCCAAGATTGGTTCCAGCCTCAGTAAATGAGCACCCACACATAAATAATGACTGGCTGTGTAACCTTGAGCAAGTTACTTAACCCAAATTGCTTTTAAAAAAAGAAAATCATTAGCTTGCATTTGCTTTATTCAATTTTTTTTCTTTTTGGAGGGCAGCTGGGATTAAGTAACTTGCCCAAAGTCACACAGCTAGTGAGTGTATCAAAAGTCTGAGGCTGGATTTGGACTGAGGTCCTTCTGACTCCAGGGCTGGTTCTCTATTCACTGTGTCACCTAACTGCCCCATTCTAATTTTTAAGGAATTCTTTTATTCAGTGAACTTTTGTGATTCTTTTTCCATCTGGCCCCTTCTGCTTTGTATGGCATTCTTCTCATCACTGGCTCTTTGGAGTCTTTTACCATTTGGTATAGTTTGATTTTTAAGGTGTTATTTTCTTTAGTATTGTGTGTGTGTGTGTGTGTGTGTGTGTGTGTGTGTGTGTGTCTATGTGTCTCTTTTGAGCCGTTGACTTATTTTTCATTATTTTCTTCTCTCACTCTTATATCTCTTACCAATTTTTCATCTACCTCTCTTACTTGATTTTCAAAATATTTTCCAAGCTTTTCCATGGCCTGAGACAAATTCATATTTTTTTTTTGAGGCTTTGGTTGCAGGAGCTTTGACTTTGTTGTCTTATGGTAATTGTGTTTTTTTATCTTCCTTGTCATCATAGTAACTCTCAGTACTCAGAGGTTCCTCCCTCACTCCCACCATTGTTTGCTCATTTTCCTAGCTTTTTGGTCTTTGTTAAAGTAGGTCTCTTCTTTCCAAGTGTAGGTTGCACTTTCCCATGCTTTAGGGGTTTTGTGTAACTGTTTTCAGGGACATTTCTAGGGACCTCTAAGTTTTTTAATTCTTTTTTTTTTTTTTTCAGAGTTCATGGCTTTCTTTTTTTTTCTTTTTTTTTTTTGCCTGAAATTTTTTTTTAAACAAATACTTTATTAACTTCTGTTTTACATCATTCATTTCTGCCAGATTTTGAGTTACAATCATTTTCCCCCATTATTCCCCTACCCAACCTCCCAGAATAGCAGTCCCACAAGATATCGCTTCCTCCAATCTGCTCTCTCCCATACCTTCTCCCTTACCCCCATCGACTTTTCCATTAGAGGAAGATGAATCTTTGTGTCCCAATGCCTGCACATCTTATCTCCCAATTATAGGCAAGAGTATTAATAATAGTATTTATATATATATATTTGAAACATTTAATGTTACGACCTCGAATTTCAGATCCATTTCCTTCCTCCCTTGTCACCCATTCCTTCTTGGGATATAAGTAATTCAGTATATGTTGTACATGTCTAGCTATGCAAAACATTATCATGGTAGATATATTGTACAAGGCTGCTTATAGTTCCCTCCCACTCATCCCACCCCTCACCTGGTCCATTCCCTACATGATCCTGTCCCTCTTCTATAGTGGGTACTTCCAACCTCCCCTCACCCCAAGGATGCCCTCCCATCCATCATCCCTCCTCTCATCCCCCTTCCCCCTATCCTGCTGCAGGTTGAGATATCCCATTTAGTATGTATGTCATTTTTCTCCCTGAACCAAATTCAATGTGAATGTGGTTTTGCCTTTTTAGCCTTCCTTATTCTCCCCCTCCTTTGCACCCACTTCCCCTACATGAGATAGTTTACCCTACCATGTCTCTCCCCATCTCCTCTTGCCACTTTCCTCTCTCACCTCATAATTTCATCCCTTGAGTACTCTCCCTTCCCAACAAAATCAACCTATGCCCTCTATCCATATATAACTGTAGCCATATACACACACATTCACATATGTATTCGTATGACCACACCCACTTCTTCCATTATTTTCATAGTGAGAAAGATATCATCAGTCACAGATATTGCTTTTCCATATAGGAATGTAAATAGTTCAACTTTGATAAGTTCCTTTTGATTTCTTTTCCCTGATTACCTTCTCAGGCATCTCTTACTTCTTGTGTCTGGATGTCAAATTTTCTATTCAACTCTGGTTTTTCCTCAAGAATGCTTGAAAGTCCTCTATTCCACTGAATGACCATATTTTCCCTGAAACAAAATACTCAGTTTTGCTGGGTAGGTGACCCTTGGGTTCATTCCCAGTTCTTTTGCCCTCTGGAATATCATATTCCATGCCCTTCGATCCCTCAGTGTAGAAGCTGCCAGGTCCTGGGCTATTCTGATTGTGTTTCCACAATATTGAAATTGTTTCTTCCTGGCTGCTTGTAGTATTTTCTCCTTGATCTGGGGATTCTGGAACCTGGCTATAATATTCCTGGGAGTTTTCTTTTGGGATCTTTTTCAGGAGGTGATCTGTGGATTCTTTCAACCTCTATTTTGCCCTCTGGATCTAAAACATCAGGGCAGTTTTCCTTGAGAATTTCTTGAAGGGTGATTTCTAGGTTCTTTCTTTGATCATGGCTTTCAGGTAGTCCAATAATTTTTAAATTGTCTCTCCTGGATCTATTTTCAGGTCAGTGGTTTTTCCCATGAGATATTTCACATTGCCTTCTAATCTTTCATTTGTTTGGATCTGCTTAACAGCATCTTGATTTCTCATAAAGTCACTAGCTTCCATTTGCTCCAGTCTAACTCTGAAGGAATGAATCTCCTCAGTGAACTTTTGAGATTCTTTTTCCATCTGGCAAATTCGACTTTTAAGGCATTCTTCTCCTCATTGCCCTTTTGGGCCTCCTTTGCCATTTGAGTTAGTCTATTTTTTAAGGTGTTGTTTTCCTCAGTCAGGCTGTTGACCCTCATTTCATACTTTTCCTGCATCCTTCTCATTTCTCTTTCCAATTTTTCCTCCACTTCTCTTATTTGATTTTAAAGTCCTTCTTAAGGTCCTCTATGGCCTGCAACCCGCTCATGTTTTCCCCTGGGGCTTTTGGAGCAGGGCTTCTGACCTCACAGTCCTTTTCCCGCTCTATGCCCCCAAAATAGGAGTCTAGGGTTGCATTTTTCTGTTTCCTTTGCCTTGGCATGTTGCCACTTAATTGCTTGACTTTTGGGCTTGTTGCCACACTATGGCTTTAAGGCCAGATAGAGGAATTTTCGTTCCGAACGTGTGGGGGGCAACTTCCGTTTCTGGCAAGCTGTAAACCCACCCACAACTTCCACCCTAGATCACAATCCAGATCCAGGGAGGTTAAAGCAAGAGCGATTACCTCCCCAAGACTGATCGCTGGATCTCCCCACGATTTGTAGGCTGGGAGCCGGAAATGCCTCTGAAAACTACAAAATGGCACGTCTCCTCAGCGGCTTCTAGCCCCCAGGGGAGGGAGCTGACGCATTCCCCAAATACAGGTCCCAAAGTCCATAGGACACTAACCTCTTACTTTGTCCTAGGCAAGTCTATGTTGATAATTCTGGAATCTCCACAGTTCCTGGTGTTCTGGGGTTCCTCCAGCCGGCTGCTGGCCCTGCCGCCCTGGGGCTAAAGCCTCGGCTCACGTGGACCTGGGCTCGGCTCGGCTCCTGCGCTCTGCGCGCTGCCGGCTCCCAGACCACTGCGCTGGTCCTTCCTGCAGGGTGCTGGGCTGTCCTCAGCGGGAGGTTAGCTTCTCTGTGTCGTTCTGTGGGTGCTGGGGCTCCAGAAGTTTTTCAGAGTTCTTTTTTACATAGTTTGTGGAGAATCTGGGGGCAGAGAGGCTTGGACGAGCTGTTTTTACTCCGCCATCTTGGCTCCGCCGTTTTTTAATTCTTCTAAGGTTGTATGGTCCAAGGAGAGGTGTTTATTACTCTCCTGGCCTCTGCTCTAGTCTGTGAGTGACCACAATTACTCTTTACTGACCTGGAACTATGAGGAGGGTCCCCCTCCACTGCGTCTGTAAGTTCTACTATGATAGGACTGCCACCCAGGACTATGACCTAGATACCAGCATGGCCAAAGCAAGAGTCCTGCCTCAGTGGTCACAAAGGGACATCTATAATCTCATTCTGACCTGTTCTTTGATCCCATTACCATCTGTGGGCTGAAAGCTCTGGAAGCAGCCACTAGCACTGCTGATGTCACTACTGATTCAATTACTTTAAAGGCATCCTCCTGGTTTTCTGTGGATCGGACTTTGCTAGTGTGGCCTGTGCTGGATTGCACTCCACTCTCACCCAGGTATGGTAGACCTATCCTACTGACCTTCTAAGTTATGTTTGGTATCTGTGGACTGAGAGGTCTGGAAACTGCCACTGCTGCCAGTGATTTTCCTGTGCCAAGTACTGCTCTTAGTTTGCTGGGGTCAGGTCTTCCCTGGTGTAGCCTATACTGAATTTAGCTCCTCTCATACCCTGGTGCAACAGATCTTTCCTGCCAATCTTCCAAGTTGTCTTGGGCTGGAAATTTGTTTCACTCCATCTTTTTGTGGGTTATGCTGCTCTAGAATTTGTTTAGAGTAATCTTTAAAGGTATTTGGAGGGGTTTCAATGTAGAAGCTGCTAAATCTTGTGTTATCTTGATTGTAGTTCCACAATACTTCAATTGTTCCTCTCTGGCTGCTTTCAATTTTCTTCTTGACCTGGGAGCTCTGGAATTTGGCTATAATATTTTGGGTAGTTTTGATTTGGGGATCTCTTTCAGGACATAATCATTGGATTCTTTCAATTTCTATTTTACCGTTTTAAGGACAGTTTTCCCTAATAATATCTTGAAAGATCATGTCTAGATTTTTTTTTTTTTTGATCATGGCTTTCAGGTAGTCTAATAATTCTTAAGTTATCTTTCCTGGATCAGTTTCCAGGTCAGTTGTTTTCTTCTTTTTCTTTAATGATATATTTCACATTTTCTTCCATTTTAAATTTATTTTATTTTATTTTATTGCATCTTCATGTCTTGTGGAATCATTAGCTTCTACTTTCCCAATTCTAATAAAAAAAAAAACAAACTATTTACTTGAGTGAGTTTTTGTACCTCCTTTTCCATTTGACCTCTTCTGATTTATTTTTATTTTTATTTCTAAAGCAATTGGGGTTAAGTAACTTGCTCAAGGTTACACAGCCAGTCATTATTTATGTGTGGGTGCTCATTTTCTGAGGCCGGGACTGATCCTGGGTCATCCCGACTCTGAGGCCAGCACTCTTACTCACTGAGCCACCTAGCTGCCCCTCTTCTGATTTTTTTTTTTTGAGTTCTCATCAGTGAATTTTTGTACATCTTTTTTCCATTTGGCCAATTTAATATTTTAATGTAATCTTCTCATTGCATTCTTGTGCCTCTTTTACCTTTTGACCTATTGTCTAGTTTTTAAAAATTGTTTTCTTGAGTATTCTTTTGTGCCTACTTTACCAGTAGTGGTTGACTGTTTTTTCATGATTTTATTGTGTCACTCATTTCTCTTCCCAATTTTTCCTCTACCTCTCTTACTTGTCTTTTAAAAGTGCCTTTTGAGCCCTTCCATGGAATGAGACCAATTCATGTTTTTTTTTTTTTCATTTGAAACTTTGGATGGAGGTAGGAGTTTTTACTTTGTTGTCTCCTTCTGAATTTGTCTCCTTCAGATTTTTTTTGTGTGTATCTGTTTTCAGAGATACTTCTAGGGATCTGTAAGTTTTCAGTTATTCCAAGGTGGTATGATTTAGGGGAGAGGTGTGTTTACTACTTGCTTGTCCTATACTTTGGTTTGTGTGTAACCACAAGCACTGTTTTCCACCCTGGGACCATCACTAGAGTGCAAGCTCCCCTGTAGCGGCAAACTCTGGTTTTCCAGTGCTGCTTCTCACCTTGTGACTGAGTCCTGGATCCAAGTATGGGCAATGCAAAATAATCCTGCCACCAGAACCACTGTACCCTCCTTCTGACCAGTTGTCTGATCCCCTTATTGTCTATGGGCTGAGAAGTTTGGAAACTGTTGCTGTTTCAACTGATTCAGTTGCCCCCAAGGGCTACTTCTGTTTTACTGGGTTTTAGCCTACACTGGACTATGCTACACTCTCTCCCTGGTACAGCAGACTTTTCTTGTGGATTCTTTAAGTTGTCTTAGCCTGAAAAATTGTTTTATTCCATCCTTTCATAAGTTTTGCCACTTTAGAATTTGTTTGAGGCATTATTTAAAAGTCTTTGGAGGGGTTTGGGGAAGTACTCAAGTGAATCTCTGCTTTTTCTCTGCCATCTTTGCTCCATCCTTTGTCCAGGTTTTTCTGAAAGTGTCTTGCTTGTAACTTTTTATAACATAATACTATTCCATTAGTATTATGTTCTCCAGTTGATAGGCATCCTCTCAATTTCCAATTATCTGCTACCACAATAGACTTGCTATTAATATTTTTGTACATATACATCCTTTTACTTTTTCTTTGATCCCTTTGTGATATAGATCTAGTGATGACATTATTTGGAAAGGTTTCTGGTGCCCAACTGGCAGAATAATAAACATTTATATTACTTAAGAACTACTTACATTATGCAACTGTCTCATTGAAATGATTAAAGACATTGAAGAAATCAAAACTTAAATGAAGTATTTGCTCTCCACTTCAAACATATTTTAAGATCCTAGATGGTAGGGGTGATGTCTTACCATCTTTCTGTGCCCCATAGCACACAAATTCACATGTAGAGATGCTTGAGTCTTGGATCAGCTGATACTTTTCATAGCTACCAGAGCAGCACAAAGGTTATCCATCTGTTCTTCACAATGTATTTATCTTCTGAGTAAAATTGTTTCAGCTGTTGTTTTTGGTGAGAGAAGCTAAAAAATGTCTATGAAGACAAAGGGCATTATGGTCTACTTTGGTGGAAGGATCCTTTACACTTAAGAAATAAGCGATAATTAGAGTATTAAACGTAGTGGCCCATAAGTGAACATTGGTCATGGTTATCATAGTGAGGTGATGGTGCTGTGGGTGTGTGTGTGTGTGTGTGTGTGTGTGCGTGTGTGTGTGTGTGTGTGTGTGTGTGTACATTTTATAATTTTTCTAAAACATACCATAATAGTAAAGTAGTGATGATATTAATTTTTAAAAAAATCCTTGGATAAGATTTTATTCATTACCCCTGCTATCTATGATTATTGGGAAAAATCTATGATAAAAAGAGGAAATTTTATTTTAGGGCAGTCAGCAGAAAGGAGGTATGGAGAGAGGGGAGTACACACACACACACACACACACACACACAATAAGTAGAGATATAGATAGGGATACCGATAGGTATAGAAATCTGTCAATAGAGAGATACCGGTAGCTAGATCTATATATCCATCTCTATCTACCTACCTATATATTTGGAGTGAGACAGAAAGACAGAGAGAGAGAGTGAGAGAGAGAGAGAGAGAGAGAAAGAGAGAGAGAGACAGAGAGAGACAGAGAAAGAGACAGAGAGAGAGACAGAGATAGAGAGAGAGACAGACAGAGACAGAGACAGAGAGAGAGAGAGAGACAGACAGAGACAGAGACAGAGACTACCAATCTATCATAATAGTCTCTGACAGTAAAAAGGCAGAATCCAACTGCTTAGAGGAATAGAGTAGTGAAAAAGTGCAGAGCCCTAATTCAATGTGTTAGAAAAGGAAGCATAATTGATTAAAGCTAAAATTTCAAGATTTAGAAAGCAATTTTTTTTTCTGAACTCCTTTGTCCAATAATGGCAGAGTGATTTTGAATTGTAGAAGTTGGACTAGAAATTGAAAATCAGGTTGTTATTTTTTTAATTGCCTTGTTTTTGTTTTTACTCTAGAGGCAGCTGAGTGGTAGCATTTACTCTGAGCTTTCTTTGTTAGTGTATGTGGCTGCTGCTGATTAGATCTGGTATCTTAGAACTAGAAAGTCTGTGTAAAGTGATCAATAAATTTCTGTGATATTGATGATTCAAATGAAGACGAATAAAAGCTCAAACTGGGCATTGGTAGTGAATTGATCCTCTGTCTTCTAATTAAAATGGAGCTCCTTTTTAGGGTGATCTTTGATTATAAAGCAAGATGTATGACAAGAAAGGCCCTTAGTCAATCATGTAGGCAGAGAAGAGGAAACAGATGGAAAGCTAGAGTACTATATTGCTACCCAACTACTGCTAAGTGGCATAAAGGAAAGCCAACCACCTGTTCAATGGGCATCCTGTGGAGGATCCGTGGACAGATATGACACTGGGTGATAAGCCTTGAATGTGTTGCAATCTGTACCAATAAAAAAAGAACTATAGCTAGTGGAGGATGAAGTTACGCAAAGTAGAAAAGCTTCTAGGTTTAGCTTTGCACTTGCAAAAATATTCACATCAGTAAGATCATAGAAAGTATGACCTTCAATTGCTTGAAATACTAAGCCTCTCATTCCTAGTTTCCTTAGTCACAATTGATCCCATGCTGTGAATGAAATACCTGAGTCTGAATTTCATTTTAAGACCACAGTTTCTAAATTTTAAGATCATTTTCTTCAGTTACAGTCTTCTAGGACTAGGTAAAGAATTTATTAGAATTCATTTTATCTATTACTTTCAGATTATAGCTTCAACAAGGTCACTAAAGGTTAAGATTTATTTAATTAAAATGAATAAGCCCAATTTCCTAAAACTTTTCTCTCAAGGAAACCCTTTGATTCTGATTTTCTGAGTTCTTTTCTCTCTTGATGGTAATCATGCCTTTTATAGAGACTATAGCCCAAAAGGTCATTTACAGCAGCTTACAGCTATACTAATAGGTGAATCGCAGAAAGGGTGCTCTGATTTACATCCCCTTGTTTACCTGTAGTATTTGTTAGCTTTCTGACCACATAATTAAGCCATAAGTCCCTGGATATCCATACTAATTAGGAAATCACTTCCTTCTGATGAAGACATTAGACCATCTTTCCAGTGCGGAGAAATTAACCAGTTTATTTCTCTGTCCTTTAAAAGTAGTTGTACATCTATCACCTTAGAACTTCACCGCCTGGTGTACAGCATCTGAGCATAGACAAAAAGGGGAAGCAAGAAGAGGAAAGAAATACGACTTGCACATGAAGAAAAATTGTGCAGTGGGGGGGAAACACAGCATAATTTATTTCTCATAATAACTATGATCTCCAAAGTACAAATAGGAAATTAGCACAATTCTCTAGTAGAAAAAGAGTAAAATAGTATTAACAGTTTTCAATACAGAGTTCCCAACTATCAAAAACCACATAAAAAAGAGTCTCATATCACTAATAATTAGGGAGATGTAAATTGAAAGAGTTTTTGAGGTTTTGCCTTATACCAAGTTGACTAAAATGACAACAAACCAGTATTTATTTAATTCGAGGATAGAAGTAATAATGGAGGGGTAAGGTATAAATTGATGCAACCATTATAAAAAACAATTTGAAATATGAAAGGTGTTTTTAAACTTTATATCCTTTAATGCAAGCATTGTACTTTTGGGAATATATACCAAGCAGTCCAAAAACAGAAACGTCTCATGTATGTAAAAATATTCATAATAGCCACATAGATGCACATATGCATGTGTGTGTGTGTGTGTGTGTGTGTATGTGTGCTAGCAAAGAATTAAAGAAACAGAGGGTGGCCATAGCTTAGTGAATTATTGAAAAAAAAAGTGACAACAGGCTATATTAGACTCTTAGGACATTATAAGGTAAAAGGAGTACCAAGAAACATAGAAAGTTATTTGAATTGATTCAGAGGGAAAAAAAAATTGGATCCCAGAGAACAATGTTCATTACTCACACAATATACTTGACTACATTTACATGTAAATGAATTAAAAATAAAGGCAATAGCTCTTATTCTGGAGGAGAGACACACCTTCCTTCACTTTTAGAAGTACTATCAGACACAGTGTAGTTTCTCTGTTAACTTTGCTTTCCTTTTTTCTTTGTGACAAAGGCTTGAAAGGATATTGGGAAAGAAGTAGTTTAAAAAAATGGTACTGAGTGTGGTAGAGCACTCTGTAATCCCAACTGTTGTGGTGGAGGCTGAGGCCTGTAGATCCCTTGAATGCAGGAGTTCTAAGTTAGTGTGCTCTGAGCTACAGAAATGGTGTCAATATTATATTAGGCACTAATATTGTGATCCTTTACTCGTTAATAAGTACAAGTCTGCTTAAGGATGATCAAACCAACCTATATAGGAAAAATGAAGGAGGTTAAAGCTTCTGTACCAATCTACATAGCATCAGGCCATGAGCTATACTTCCAGCCTGGATAGGCAAAGTAAGGAGTCTAAAAAAATAAAAAAAGAAACAAAAATTAAACAAGATAACAAAAAGAAACCAATTTATCAATGCCACAAAATAAAACTTAAAAGTTATAACACCTAAATTTGTGATTTCATTAGAATAGAGAATTCTACCTACCACTATAAATTAAACAACACTGTCTCTGCAACTTACAGTTTTTGAGTTCTGCTTGGAGTGTGAAGTAACTGTGTTCAGCATCAAACAACTATTCCTAATGTGAGTCAGAAATGATAATTGAACCAAGAACTTCCTGGCTCTGAGGGCAGCTGTTGATCCATTATATGATGCTATTTTATATATTAATACATACATATTTACATACACCTATTTATAGACATATTGATATCTGCACACATACATGCATGTATGCATACATACATACATACATAGTAAAATATGAGTCACACAATAACAAAACATAAAATTTGGAAAGGAATCTCAGAGATAACCTGGTTGGGTCTAACTTGAGTAGGCATAACCTACAGGATCCTATATGTGTAAACATTCAATTAAATACTGAGCTGATTGAGAAAAGAGGCTTAAATTGAATCCCTGGTTCTTATCAAGTACAGTGACTGTCTATCTTTTTTATTGGTATCCTCTGTAGGAATCATCAGATTGTAAACACTTAAATGATTTTTCATTTACCAAATCATCTACTCATCCATTTCATTTATTCCTTCATTCATTCCTGAGACAGTTCACTTTTTGACAGTTATAATAGGAAGTTTCTCTTTATATTGAAGTAAATTCTGTCTCTTGGAAATTTTGCTCATTGCCTTCAGAGGTAATTTCTGGAATTAAACAGAACAAGTGTTATCCTCTTTCACTATGATAGCTTTTCAAATACATGATAATAACAACCACATGACCCCCAGAGGTAAAAAGAGGTAAAAAGCTGGAAGGGACTTCAGATGCCATTGATTTCCACTACCTTTTTCATCAATGAGTTTAAATTAATTTTCCACAGCTAACAAACATTTATGAGGGGATTTGAAACTTAGTCTTCTTGACTCCAGAGTTAGCACCCTATCCACTTTATAGTGTTTCTTCTTTGAGAATTCACTCTTCATCCTGACCCTAACAGTTTTTAGATAAGTGAACAGGAGTGACTCAATTTACCTCTTAGAATTTCATTTTTCTCTAAAATAAGCATAATGACATATTCTTGACCTGCCTCACTGGCTTACTGTGGAGAAAGTACTTTCTAAAAATTAAGGAACTATACAAATATGAATTAAATCTCCAGTTCTCAGGCAATACTACACATAGGGATAGGGAGTAGATCTGTAATTTCAAAAGAACAGGCAATTAGTTCATGTGGAAATTTCATCTACCAAAGCAACTACTTACCTTTCTGATTTCAGAGTTGCCTTGAGCACTGAAAGGTTGTCTTTAGCAAATAAACATTTGTTAAGTACCTACTGTGTTCTAGGCACCGTGCTTAGCAAGGGGAAGACAAAAAGAGAATACAGAGCAAGTGTATGGAACTTAAATTCAGGTTTTCCCTCTTCTGAGGCAAGATCTCTATTCCCTACTGCCTCAAATTTAAAGATCTCAAAATCTCATGTGTGCTCTTCCTGCCTTGTTCTAGGTACCTTGCAATTTTGGAAGATTTTATAAACTCATTCAGTTTTGAACCTCATTCTAGGATATAGTAAATGTAAATTGCCACTAATAAAAGAAAAATATGCTAATCATAGCTCCTTTCAGTGTAAGAGGTTCCAATTTGTAACTATTGTACACACTCTCCTATTGAGTGATTCATGCTTGGTGGAATCCAACTGTCGTTTGTTTTTTTGTTCCATCCAATTTCATGTAGTAGAAAAAGCTTCCACCAGTTCTCAAGGAAGCTTTTATGCTTCTCTGTCATTGGCAACAGAGAGACCTTTTTCATTGCATTTCCTTCATATGCTCAGATATTTAATGACAGCCATTCAATTCAATAGACATGGAAGCTTGGGAAATGACTGAGCAAATAATAAGCCTCATTTTGGCACATTCAGAACATATAGTGAGCATCTGTTCACTGTCAGGGAACTACAGAAGGCTATCTGGGAAGATGCCTAGAATAGTTGGAAGTGATGATATGGCTATAGCTAATCTTATGAGTAGGTAAAATAAGAAATATATGAGTCTGTTATGATTTGAAGATGCCAGATGGACACTCTATCCCAAAAGATTTTCCTTATCTGCCCTTTGTGGACAATATGCACCTTTTAGTATCTATTCCTTTTGGTTAAACATTCTTCTTCTCCTTCTCCTTCTTCTCCTTCTGCTCCTCCTCCCTTCCTCCTCATCCTCCTCCTCCCTTCCTCCTCATCCTCCTCTTCATCCTTCTTGTCTAATTTTAGTCACCAATATATTTGAGAGAAATAACTCAATCACTGACATTTTAGTGCAAATATACTGGTAGGAAAGAGAACCTGGAGGCTATAGGAAGGCACTGGCTTGCTTTGTGGCCAAATATTGCTTTTCTCATGAATTCTTCCATTAATACCACCCACTTTCCAAAGCAGAAGTAATTTCTTGTGCCTTTGAACTTCTACATCACTCTGTAGCTCTCTTATTTTATTTTAACCTGCAGTAATAGTTGCCTTGTTTTCAGGATAACCATAACAATTCAGTTGCTTGATAAGGATTGAAATGGTCCTTGTGGTCATGAGCTGTGGAAAGGATTCTGGTAATGTTTGCAAAGAATCCTGAAAGTACTGGGAGGAAAACCCTAGAGAAGGAGGCATCTGTGACCCAGAAGTGGAAGGTTGAATTATTTCCATGTTATGACAATCCAAACTTCTATAGAGTCAATCACTAAGTGTTAGATTCCTGTTTCTCCACTGTCTCCTTTGAAAATTTTGAAGTATCTACTGCTGGTTTATTAACATCCACTCCTCTTAATAATCTAGGTGCGGTGGCTGGAGAATGTTAGTGCTATGTAAGCGTAGCACACCATGTCGTGTCAAATGACTGCTGTTGCTCTAAAGACATGCAAGTTGGGGAGAACATAGCCACCCTTAGATGTAATACTACAGAGTTTGCATTTCTCTGGGAGTGGAGTTAATTCAGGAAACTGTACTTCAGCAGCTGGCCACTTCTAATCAGCAAATAATCACAATTCCCCCCCTTTTCACACTGATTTCTTCATATTCTTTTGCCATTATTCTGTTAAAGTGACAATGTGGCTTCCTTGACTATCCCACCTCACTCTAGTTATCTTGACATATATCTTGTCACTGAACTCCAATGACCCTCCTGATGTCATTGGTCCTCTTCAAGAACTAAAGGACAAACAACAGTCTTTGAGTAGTATTAGGTAGCCTCTGAGGACCCAACTGGACAGTTCCAGTGAGGCAACGATGTTATTTCTTCTTCCCCCTTCCCCTTCTCTTCACCCTCTTCTTCCTCCTTCCATTTGTCCTTCTTCTTTTTCTCCTTTTTCTCTTCCTTCTTCTCTCCTTCTGTCCAAATGGGGAGTCATACCCCTTACAAGTGAGTGCTCTGTCCAAAGGAATATAAATTATTTTTTTTGGAGGGGTAAGGTAGTGCATTTGGGGTTTAGTGACTTGACCAAGGTCATAAGGCTAGTTTTTGGGTTAAGTGTCTGACACTAGGTTTGAACTCATATCCTCCTGACTCCAGGGCCAGTGCTCTATTCACTTTGACACCTAGCTGCCCCAGGAATATAAATTCTAATCACTTATACTTCACAAGGAATTTTGGGGTTCAGGAGCTAGATTTTTTTCTTCCCTATTTATTCATTCTATCTTTTTTTTAAACTGTGACAACTCTTTTGTCTCATGTAGCATTCATTTATGATTTTTTTTTTAACTATAATTCTGAAAAAACAGGTTCTGTTAAACCCCATTGTAATTCAAATGGAGCTACTTGTGTATAACTTTAAACCTAAATCTGTATTTCACTGATTGGCAAATAATAGGTCCAAACCCAAGCCTTACTTGCTAATTGTTTGAGGTTTCATGTCTCAGAATAAGTGTAAATAGCAACTGGTTGGGTTTTTTTGTTTGTTTGTTTGTTTGTTTTAAATTTTGTTTTGTTTTGTTTTTCTGACCAGAAACTCTAAGGGTTTTTCCCTCCCACATTGATTCTTTTCATGAAGGCAACCTAGTCCTTCTTTTGCCTCAATTCTTTCCCAGCCTTTAATTATTAAATGGATGCTGCCTCAGACAAAATGACACCTGGAAAAGACCTTAACTTAAAAAAGCCAAGGTCTCCCACTGTATCCAGGGCCATTGCCAGTCCTCTTGACTTATGTCTTGCCACAAGACTAGGATAGCTCTGGAGGAGAGAGTGAGGCTGATGAGTTTTCACAGCTTTGCCTTATTTAAATTCAATTTACTTGCAAATAAAGACAGCATCTGCCAGTTGTTATTGGTCCTCTTAAAGTAGGAAGGATGAAAAACAACAACAAAATTAATTATCATTTTGGGGAAGAATATTTCTTAATTGAATAAATCAGTTGGAAATGTTTTGAAAAAGTCCTATACACCTCAAAGAATCAGTCAAAGCTATTGTTGTGTGACATTATTTTATTTTTAATGAACCTTAATAAGCAGGAGGAACTACTTAACATCAGACAGAAATTCTAAGTGTTTGGAAGTGGAGAGAAAGGAATGAGGTCATACAGAATGGAACAGGGACAAAAATGGCAACCCAAGAGAAACTTACAAAATAAGAAAGAAATGGTAAACCTGAGCTGTGGCAGGTAAGGGGAATATTAAAAATATTAAGCTCTATAAACTTTAGGAGTAGAAGAACAGATTTTTTCTTTTAAATCTATTATATTTATTTTTTATTAATTTATTAGTTTAGTTTTAGTTAACAAGATTCAATTCCATAGTTCCTTGATTTTCAAATTACCTTTACCTCCCTCCCCCCATCCCCCACAACAGCATATAGACCAGTATAGGATCTGCAAATACATTCATATTAGACATTAGTCCAGTTACAAAGGCGTATTGTACTAGGTTGGATGAAAAATGGTAAAGAAGAAATAAAACCAAACAATGAAAAGAAAAAGATCAATTAGTTTGCTTCCATCAGGACTCAAGCTCAGTTCTTTCTAGTTATATCTCTGGATGTCGCATTTCTCTCCTTCATGAGTCTTTCGGGATTGACTTATATCACTGCATTGCTGAAAAGAGTCCAGTCTGTCATAGTTGGTCATCACACATATGTTGTGTCTGTGATTGTATACAGATTTCTCCTGATTCTATTCTTCTCACTCAGCATCAGTTTGTATAAGCCTCTCCAGGTGAATATGAAAACCGTCTCCTCCTCGTTTCTTTTAGCACAATAATATTCCATTACATTTATATACCACAACTTATTTAGCCATTCCCCAATTGATGGGCACCCCTTTAATTTCCAATTTTTGCAACCATGAAAAGAACTGCTATAAATATTTTTGTACATATGGGTCTTCCTCCCTCTTCTATGATCTCTTTGGGATATAACCCTAGAAGTGGTATTGCTGGGTCAAAGGGTATGAAATTATTTATAGCCCTTTGGGCATAATTCCAGATTGCTCTCCAGAATGGTTGGATAAGTTCACAACTCTACCAGCAATGTATTAGTGTTCCAATTTGCCCACATCCTCTCCAGCATTTGTCACTTCCTTGTTTTGTCATCTTAGCCAATCTGACTGGAGAGATGTGGTATCTCAGAGTTGTTTTGATTTGCATTTCTCTAATCAATAGTGATTTAGAGCATTTCTTCATATGCTTATAGTTATCTTTAATTTCTTTCTCTGAAAACTGCCTGTTCATATCCTTTGACCATTTATCAATTAGGGAATGACTTGTATTCTTATAGATTTGACTCAATTATAAGAGTAGATTTTTGTCACCAATATTTCCATTTATTCAACAACATACAGAAATCATAAGAAAATGTCTATTCTATCCCAATTTTTCCTCCTAATACACTTTTATTGTATGTTTTGTTACAAAAATGTTTTTGTTGCCTAAATACTGGCTGGCAAGAGAGAGGACAAGGGTTAACTAAAGATATAATTAAAATGTAAATTAGGTCAGAGAGCCAAACCTCTGCCCAAATATTAGAATATTTTTTCCTGGTGGCTAAAATCAATTGTGATTAAATCCCTAACTTTTTAATGTAAAATAGACTTTCAAAAGTTAAAGAAAATAAGTCAGGTATACTTTATGGGAATTATTTGGCTCTAACCTAAAATAACTAATTATTGTAACCACAATAACAATACTAATTCTTACATGTATTAAATATATTATCAACTTTTATTGTTTGGATATTGTTTGGTGGGTGATAGAAAATGAGTGTTAACATAATCTGTGTCAAAAAAGTAGATTTATCCAATTCCTGCAGAGGAGAAAGACAATGCTTGGGGTAACAGCAACAGAACAATGGGCTCTCCCCAAACACTACTAAATCTAATGGTACTGCCAGCAACTACTTTCTGTGCTCACTTAATATGCTAAGCAGAAATAAAAGCAAAGAGAGCAATGTATAATCTGGTATGTTAATCAACTATTAATCATTTCAGAACTTAAAATTGACATGAACCCGGTCAGGATTTTCTTTGGAAATAGAATAGTTTTCTATGGCATTAGTGAGGTGGTAAGGTAGATGGAATTCTGGGTCTGGACTCAGAAGAACTTGAGTTCAAATCCAGTCTCGGAACCTTAAAAGCTATCTAACCCTCGTCAAGTCTCTTAATAGCCATGTGCTTCAGTTTCCAAATGTAAAATTGAAATAATAGGATCTACTCTTTGGTGGGGTTTTTTTTTTTTTTTTTTTTTTTGCTTTTTGGAGGGTAATTGGGGTTAAGTAACTTGCCCAAGGTCACACGACTAGGTTTTTTTGTTTGTTTGTGTGTGTTGTCTGAGGCTTAACCCGAACTCAGGTCGTTCTAACTCCAGGGCCAGTGCTCTACTCACTGCGCCATCTAGCCGTCCCTCCCATTTGGTGTTGTTATAAAAATTAAATGAGGTATTTGTAAAATGCTTAATTAGTACAGTGTCAGGTTTATAATAGGTACTTAGTGCTTCCCCCACCCCCTTTCCTTTCACAAGAAGGAGTCTTCTTAATTTCACTTCTGCCCCTCTCTACCCCATCCGTCTGGACAATGCCCAAATCATGACTTTATTTTGGAATTTCTTCTGAGCAGAGAACTTTCCTTCCACAATTAGAAGTAAAGATGAAAACCTAATTTTTCCTTACAGTGACTTACATTCACACTACTGTAGGATTGATTAAATATACTGAAAGTAAGTTTCACTGAAAGTGAAGACTGAGCTTTTACGGTATAGGGGAGTTACTGAAGACAGTAAAGGATAAAGAAAGAGGAAGACCTCCAGGAATATCAGTACAATCTAAATGGGGGAAAAACCACCAAAAAATACAAAGAAGCAAAGAAACAAACAAACAAACAAACCACCTCTGATTTCAAGCAGCCAACCTCAGCTGAAAACAGAAGCTACCACAGCATATTTAACCCAGACATCTTACTAGGCAAAAACGATTTTCCCACTAAGACAACATCTCAAGCAGTATCCACTGCTCCGTATTTCACAGCAAGTAAGCCTGAAAGTCTGTCATCCTAATTTATTTGCAATTCAGTTATTTTTCTAACTGATCCTCCATTTTTGAGATCTCTAATTAAATTCATGAAGTTGTGAATGGGAAATATAAATTAGATGAACTAGTTTGTCTCATGACTGCAAGATTCCCTTGTGGTTCTGTATAAATTCAAGTGCCCTACTGTTTTTTCTGTTTTCTATTGAGTCAAGGAACATTATTGTTTTTTGTTTTTCCCCCCTTTGGGAAATAATTTTGTCTCCAGTCTAAGTGGTTATCAGACTATGAACTCAGGATTGTTTCATATCCACATTTCCTTTTTTTCTTTTGATGTTTTTTTTTCAACAGAAACTGATTTAACATTACTTTGTTCCATACAACCATAATTTAGTGATCTTAATTCTTCTTCTTGACTGGTGATGTTTGGGATGTTTTATAGTAATGAAAGGATTATAAATCTTCCCTTATTGCATCAGGAAATAGGTTCTTTGACAAGTCCCAGTTTCCTTAGTCAGTCATTCAGTCAGTCAACATTTAGTAAGGGCTTGGTAGATACCATGCAAATCATTGACAATACAGAAAAGGCCAATGATTCTCTGTTCTCAGGGAACTTAAAAATCTAATGAAGGCAGAATAGTGGGTACACTGTCATCTAGTGAATAGCTAATTCCCTCTTAACATGCACACACACACATACACACATATACACACATACACACACACACATACACACAATACAACAAATTAAAAATAACTAGAGGTCACCAATAAACCTAAAGACTGGCAAAAGCCACATGAACAAGTAATTCCTTATAATTCCTAAAATGGCCTGGAAAAGTGGCTTCAGGCCTTGTATGTACTTGCTTATGTTCAGCACCACCCACATTATTTCAGACACTATCCTCCTAGTCTCTTTGGCTTTATTGAACCCATTCTCTCATTTACAGTCTAGTGTAACTGTGTGGTCTGGTTTCAGACTAAACTGACTGTTTCAGATTTTCATTTCCCTTGAGTTGGCTGCATCCAATCAATACCCTGCTCCCCCATTCTTCTCCATATTCTGAGCTGTTTGATTTCTTGACTACAGAAACCTTTGCCCAGGTCCTCATGATGACTCAGAAGGCTCAAAGACTTTAGAATTAGAAATAATTTTTGAGATGATCTAATCCAATCTTTTCATTTTACAAATGACAAAACTGAAATGGGAGGTGACTTACCTAAGGTCCCATTCTTTGGATGTAACAGAGCCAGGATTTTGACCCAATCCTTTTGAGTATAAATCTGTTGCTATTCCCCACAACATGTTATTCTAGGAGGTTCCTATCTCCTGTTCAGAATCCTATTACCCTTCTCAGTTCCAATTTCTTTTTTGAATATGCTGCACCATATCCCTGCAGTCTCCAGTCCAACCAGGCTAGTCTTCTTCCTATGAAGAAAGGGTATCACTAATAACTTAACTAGAGACCCTAGTTTCTTTCCAAGTCTTTCCCTGGAGGGCGGAGCCAAGATGAAACAGCATTTCCAATGTGCTCTGCCCCACACAAATTTCAAACAATGTGAAAGGGGACTCCGAATAACTTCTGGAGCCACAGCACCCACAGAACAGCACAGAGAAGCTAACCTCCTGCTGAGGACAGCCCAAGTCTTTCCCTGATCCCCTAACAACTAATGCCTCCCTCCCCTAAAATTAACCTTTACTCTTTTTTTCCAGAATTTATTTATTTATTTTTAGTTTTCAACATTCATTTACACAAGATTTTGCATTCCAAAATTTCTCTCTGTCTCTCCCCTACTCACCACCCCAAGATGGCAAGCATACTGATAACTACTTCCCCTAGTCTTCCTTCTCATACTGCATTCCATCTTTGCCTCCCCTTACACCTTTCCCCCTTACTTTCTTATAGGGCAAGATGGATTTCTATACTCCATTGCCTGTATATCATATTTCCCAGTTGCATGTAAAAATAATTTTTTAACATATGTTTTTTAAAACTTTGAGTTCTAGGTTCTCTCCCTTCTTCCATCCTCTCACACCCCCACAGGGAAGACAAGCAATTCAATATAGTTTAAACATATGTAGTTATGAAAAACATTTCTATAGTAGTCATGTTGTGAAAGATTAACTATATTTCCCTCCATCCTATCCCAACACCCATTTATTCTATTTTCTCCTTTGACCCTGTCCCTTTTCCAGTGTTTGCTTCTGACTACCCCTTGTACCGATTTGCCCTCCCTTCTATCATCTCTCTTCTTATCCCCTCCCCCTACTTTCCTGTAGGGTAAGATACCCAATTGAGTGTGTAAAATTAACCTTTATTCTTGCTTCATATTTTTTACATAATTATTTTATATATGTGAAAGTACATACATAGGCATAGTTGAATAACAGTTTCTAGTTTCCTAACAGCATTCAGAAAACTTCAGCTCAATTCAATAAACATATATTAGGTATCTGTGCTTAGTGTTTGCAATATATAAACATCAATGAAATAGTAATTAGCCTGAAGGAGCTTATGTTTTACTGGGACTGAGTGGGAGGGGGCAGCATAACCTGAACACATAAGTAAAGCTAGGCAGTTTGAGAAGGAATACAACATTGGCATCAGGGAAGGCTTTGTAGAACAGCTGGCACCTTAACTAAGCCCTGAAGGAAGATAAGGATTCTGAGAAACAGAGGTGAGGAGGGAATACATTCTAGGGATGGGAATTTATGCAGGCATGGAGATGTGAGACAGAATGAATACTTGAAATGATCATGTGGGATGGAAACATAATATGAGTGTGAAGGGGAATTATGCTAAATAAGGTTGAAAAAGACAGGTTGAAGTTATTTTATGGAGGACCTTTATCAACTAATTTTCATAGAGAGATTATATTATATCTTAGAGAAAATAGGGAACCATAGAAGCTTTCTGATTAAGCAGTGACATGGCCATACCCCCAAGAAGACTGAATAAAAATGAGCATTATAGAACTTTGATTCTTTCCTTTGGAAATGACTGAATACCAACTCATTGGTAAAGGGGGATATAGACTCAGGATGTAGTCTTTGGATTTTAATAAACAAAGTGATATGTACTCCCTTATCAGATATTAGTGTCCACTAGTTCCTTAATGAAAAATATATTCAAATGGATCTATGATTGTAGCAACAACTATGCCAACATCCCCAGAGTGGCTGCCAACACAGGTTCTTAGATCTGCTTTTCTAAAGGAAAGCAACTCAAAATGGATTAACAAGCTTACTTTAATCAATGAAACATATATCATTTATCTAGTTCAGGGGAAAAAGGTCAGCACCCCAAACTTCAAAGTATGCAGATAGAAGTTTCAAAACAGAGAAACAAACAGATCAAGCATACAGGCTTCCAAACTGGTCCAACCATTACATCAATACCAAATCACAGTTACCAGAGAGCCAGGGGGCTCTCAACGGCTCCCCAGAGTTTCATCTGGTCAAATTACACAACACTTCTCAAAGTGAGCCCCAAAGCAAAGCCTCCTATCAGCGTTTATATAGCCTTCTCCTGGCTCAGAGAATGTAATAACTCTCTTCACCCACTGCCCAATCACCAAGTATCAAGGTGTGGGCTTTCCTGAAAAACAAGCTTCCACCACAGGCTCTAGGTACACTTAACCTAGGGGAAGGGAAGATCTTTAAATTTGCATTTCCATTACAATGATCTCATCAATTGGAAGTTTCCTCTTGGGATGCAGGCCATAGGCTATCCAAGCTCCTTTATTTTAACTCTTCTCCATGTCCTCCTCAAGATTTTCTAGAGGTCCTCTCCTCAGTGTGCTAGAAGCTTTCCTTATTTTCTCCTAACATTACAAGTGTTGCAATAGAACACTGAGACAATCGATCTAGTATCCATGGTTTTTGCAAAATGACAACAGAAGTAAAATATTAGCAAGGTATTAGCACACCATAGACCGCTCTTAATCCTAGCATCTTCTCTCTATTGATAATTATTTTCTATTTTTCCTGTATAGAGTTTGTTTGTATCTAGTTGTTTATATGTTGTCTCTCCCAATAGACTGGGAGCTCCTCAAATACAGGGACTATCTTTTGCCTTTCTTTCTATCCCCAGGAGTTAGCACAGTGCTTGGCACATAGTAGACACTTAATGCATTTTTATTGATTGACTGACAGGGGCACTAAATGACTATGACAGAAGTCTACTCCACTGAAGGCATTTTAGCCTTCACAGAATGGAATATTTCCTGTGATAAGAAGGGATCCCACAGGAAGCCCATTTAGTTTTCAATGTGTGGGGCATCAAACTTGCCATTTCAAAATCACATCAAACCCATTTTTTAGCCTCTCTTGATAGCTCTGTTCCTGAGAGGCTGCCAGCAGGATGTCACTTTCAGTTATTTCCCAGCTGTCATCAACAATGTTGCATTGGCCACTAAGGAAAACAATCCCCAAACTACAAAAATTAATGTTCTCTTTGCTGTCCTGTCACAAATGAATGGATTTTCAAATGGAAATTATGCAAGAAAAATTGCTTCCAGAATAAGACCATATTCCACAAGTAAAAAAAAACCAGGAACACGTCATACCATTGTTTATTTGCCTGATTAATACAAGGGCTTTTTAGAAAACTAGAGTTTGCAACATAGTATTATGATGAATCCTTGATTGATACTACCAGGAGAAAACAGTAAAACACATGTCCTTCAGTCTCTATCATGATTGCTTGTCAAAGAGAATACCATAAACTACATGACCCCCTTCTGATAAAATGAAGGTTATGAATTAATCTGGATGTATTCAAAGATTTCAAAAATCACTTTACAAATTGTAACTAATCTTGTAATATGTCAGTGATTATGCTGGTCTACCTACAGGAATTACCACTAAGCTAACCTTCCAAAGATTGATTTGACCTTTATTTCCATGGTGAATTGTTTTCATGTGTGACAGTGCTAGCATGTTTCAATAGATCAATGATTTCATGGACATGGGTGTTTAATCCTTTCAATGATGCAGTTTACAATCCATCCACACTGGATATATAGGCATAAATCACAAAATTATCTTAGAGAGTGTCAATTACTTTAGTGGAGCATGTTTCAAATGCTTGTCTTGCCAGCATAATATTCTCCCCAGTAATAAATAAATAAGTTAAGAAATAAACAAATTAAAGTAGCTATATTATTATTATCATGATCACAAGACACACTTTTTATATGTTCCTAATTGTAGTGTTAGTTGTTATGCAAAGAAAATTACATATTGGGGTCAGGGAGAGGGTGGTGCCAGCAGCTTGAGTTTGCAACAGCAGACAGCAAGGAAAGTTCCTTATGCTTCAGGAAATAGGCATTCTCTATGAAGTTTACAAATTCACATATACTCAACTAAACCCAAGTTCTCCATTCAATAATAGTCAGTGGAACCAGTAATCAAAGCAGAGAAGATAAAATGAAAAAGGGATCAACTACAGATTGGGGAGAGGGCAACCACATAAGTGGTAGAGTTGGAATTTTTTTCTCTTCATCATTATACATTATATAGTTAACCTGGGGCTTTTATTTATCAGGATCAAGGATTTTTCTGATACTAGTGATAAGACCAAATAACTTTCTTCATTTGTTGTGATTATTACACTGCAGAGATTCTGACATTCCATAATCAGGATACTCAGCTCAGACCATATGGTTTAGGTAGTTTTATTCCTATAGTGTCTGAGATTCTTTCATCACCAGTGACTTTATATGATTTTTTTTTTTCTGTATCTGTCCAAAGTATGGTAGTTCAACGAGAGTCTCTAAAATCAAACTCATGTTCTGGGGACAATGGGAATATGCCAGACTTACAAATTCATAAAGTCTTAAAATTGGAAAGCCCTTAGAGGCTGGCTATTTCAATCTTCTGACTAATTGCTTAGTTTCCTGCCCAATTAGCATAAGGAACTCAGGAAGTCTCCTGAATTAGTCAGGTTGCTAGATCTGGCTGCATTACTTGAGGTTTATAAATGGTGCAATCAATAGTGTGTTGTTCTTGGAGTCTGGAGGCTTTGAGTTCAAATTCTGCCTTAGCTACTACTAGTCTTGTAGTTCTAGGCAATTCACTTAACCTCTCTTAACCTGAAATGGGGGTAATAATAGTGACATAAAGGTCTATTGTAAAGATTAAAGGTGGTAGTATTAGTAAAGCACTTTGAAAAATTTAAATCATTATATAAATGGTAACTATTATTTTGAAAACTTGTTCCAGATGAAGATTATTAGGCTCATATGTAAGGGCCTGTTTCTGAAGTTCCCCTACATCTACATTCAAGAGGCAAGATTCAAAGAATAACATAGTATTCCTACTGGTGATTGTGAAGAAGCTATTTTAAAATTCTGACAGAAGTCCTCTTGAAAGACTTGCAGAATACCAGGTTCTGTCTTTGTCAGCAGCTGCCTTTCTCTCTGTCCTCTTTTCCCTATTCTATCCAAGTCTATCCATCTGTTTACCACAAGCTACACAACTTTAAAAATGGCTACTGCTACCCTTGGGGGGAGGGAAATTTCAGCAAGTATCTCTGATAAAAGTCTCATTTCTCAAATATATAGAGGACTGAGTCAAATTTATAAGAATACAAGTCATTCCCCAATTCATAAATGGGCAAATGATAGACAAATTACAAAGAAATCAAAGCTATCTATAATCATAAGAAAAAATGCTTTAAATCACTATTGACTACAGAAATGAAAATTAAAACTACTCTGAGGTGCCACCTCATGACTATAAGATTGGTTAACATGACAGAAAAGGATAATGATAAATGTTGGGAGGGATATGGACTATTGGGGAGAGTTCACCATTGGTGAAGTTGTGAACTGGTTCAACCAATCTGCACAACAATTTGGAATATGGTAAAAGGCAAATATATATATATATATATATGCATATATATTTGTATCACACACACGATTATATATTTATAGAAACTCTTTTTGTGTTGCTAAAGAATTGGATATTGGGGGAATGCCTATCAATTGGGGAATGGTTTAACATGTTGTAGTATATGATTGTTACGGAAAACTATTGTTCTATAAAAAATTACAAACAGGAATATTTCAGACTTACATAAACTGATACAGAGTGAAGTGAGCAGAACCAGGATATCATTGCACAAGTAACAGCAATATTGTGCAATGAATAACTACAAATGATTTAGTTATTTTCAGCAATACAATAATCCAGACAATCTCAAAGATTCATGATGAAAAATGTTATCCAACTCCAAAGAAAGAACTGATGGAGTCTGAATGCAGAGTGAAGCATACTATTTCTTACTTTCTCTCTTTCTTATTTATTTAATTTGGTTTGAGTTTTCTTTTTGACAAAATGACTACTATTTTTCAAGATTGCCCATGTATAAACTATATGAGATTCCTTACCATCTCAGTTAGGGGATAAGCAAAGGAGGGAAGGAGAAAATTTGGAACACAAAATTTAAAAAAAAAATAATGAATGTTAAAATAGTTTTTATATATAATTAGGGAAAAATAAAGTATTATTTAAAATAAAAGAAATGATGAGCAGAATGGTTTCAGAAAAACCTGCAAAGAAATATAGGAACAGATACGAAGTAAAGTGAGGAGAACCAGGAGATCCTTGTACACAGTAACAGCAATATTGTAACGATAATGAACTGTGAACAACTGATATGCTCTGAGCAATACAATGATCAAAGTTAATCCCAAAGGACTCATGATAAAAATGGTATCTACCCTCAGAGAGAAAACTAATGAAAAGTCAGTACAAATTGAAGTACAATTTTTCACTTTATTTTTTCTTTCCTTTTTTGGGCCATAGCTACTATGGAAATATGTTTTGCATGAGTTCACATGTATAATGGATACCATATTGCTTTCCTCCTCAAAGGGTGTGGTAGAGGCTGGGGCAAATTTGGAACTCAAGAATGTTAAAAGTAAGAAATATTTTTTAAATCGATTAAAAATGTAATGGCCACTGCTCAAACAGTAAGGGTGTAGAATTTCTAGAGTGGAGACAACCTCAGAAGTCACCATCCTTCCTTGTTACATGTGGCTCCTATTGGCATCCTTATTATTCTGACTTCTTCTGCTTCCTGGACATTGTCTGTTTTCTAGACTTCGTGAATTTCTCTTGTTTTCTGAACCATAGTTTGTCCTACTTTTTTCTGTTTTCTATGGTCTGAGCTTGTTTATCTCTGATACCTTCCTGGATCACTCAGGTCTTATTTCAACTTTTTTGGATCTGGCTTTTCACCCTGGGTTCACATCCACTCCTGGTCACATCTTTGGATAACAAAGATTTTTTCTTCTTTTTTCTAATAAAGCACCCTCAGGCTATTAAAGCTCTGGATATGGTATAATACAGAGTAGTACAGAGACAGAGAAAATAAACATGGAAATTTGATTGTAAGGTCTTCTTAGATTGTAAACTTATTGAAGTCAGGGACAGTCTTTTGCCTTTTTCTGTATTCATAGTGCTTAGTACACCTTTGGACATATAGTACAGATTAATAAATATTTATTAAAGGATTGATTGACCATTATTTGATGGATTAGAGGCTTTACTATGGAATAAGCTCCTTCATATAGTGAAAGTCACCATGCAGGATGGTGTAGGTTTATAGATTTTCTTGAGTACCACACATTTGGGATTATAGTTCAGTGACAGGTAAATGATTCTACAGGTAGCTAGAAAAAAGGTAAAATCCTGGTTGCCTCCAATAAAAAATGATAGCCTTCCTCTCTTACCTTAACTCTGACCCAATATTCTCTCTCAACGTAGGGAGTAGGAGTTATATTACTAGGGAGGATGAGGATTCAACAGTACCAACAGTCTCCAATGACATAGAAAATTAGATTTCTCAAGATGCCTAATAGAAAGAAGCTTATCTGCTATCTTTCTTAAGAGAGATTCCCATAGGCAAAATCATTTGGAGGTTTACCCTTGATTTTAAGAAAGATAAAGCAACATTGATATGAACCCTATCTATGATCTTTAATTATTATCACTGGGTCTTGAAAGACATCAGAGTGATGAAGATAGAAGTGGAATGTGATTGAGGGGTCAAAGTGGATAGATCAAAATAATATGCTATTTATAGTATCTTACATTTAAATCCATAAAAATTTTATCTACCACTATTCCTTGACAACACCTGACATCTCTTTCACAGATTGAAGTTTACAAAAGTTTTGCTTGTGGTTTTTTTTTTTTAAAACAAACGCTTTATTAACTTCTGTTTTACATCATTCATTTCCGCCAGATTTTGAGTTACAATCATTTTCCCCCCATTATTCCCCTACCCAGCCTCCCAGAATAGCAGTCCCACAAGATATCGCTTCCTCCAATCTGCTCTCTCCCATACTTTCTCCCATACCCCCATCGACTTTTCCATTAGAGGAAGATGAATCTTTGTGTCCCAATGCCTGCACATCTTATCTCCCAATTATAGGCAAAAGAGTATTAATAATAGTATTTATATATATTTGAAACATTTAATGTTACGACCTCAAATTTCAGATCCATTTCCTTCCTCCCTTGTCACCCATTCCTTCTTGGGAGATAAGCAATTCAGTATATGTTGTACATGTCTAGCTATCCAAAACATTATCATAGTAGATATATTGTACAAGGCTGCTTAAAATTCCCTCCCACTCATCCCACCCCCCACCTGGTCCATTCCCTACATAATCCTGTCCCTCTTCTATATGGTACTTCCAACCTCCCCTCCCCTCAAGGATGCCCTCCCATCCATCATCCCTCCTCTCATCCCCCTTCCTCCTATCCTGCTGCAGGTTGAGATATCCCATTTAGTATGTATGTCATTTTCTCCCTGAACCAAATTCAATGGGAATGTGGTTTTGTCTTTTTAGCCTTCCTTATTCTCCCCCTCCTTTGCAACCACTTCCCCTTGCTTCTTCTACATAGGATAGTTTACCCTACCCTGTCTCTCCCCATCTCCTCTTGCCACTTTCCTCTCTCACCTCATAATTTCATCCCTTGAGTATTCTCCCTTCCCAACAAATTCAACTTATGCCCTCTATCCATATATAACTGTAACCATATACACACACATTCACCTATGTATTCATATGACCACACCCCCTTCTTCCATTATTTTCATAGTGAGAAAGATATCATCAGTCACAGTTATTGCTTTTTCCATATAGGAATGTAAATAGTTCAACTTTGATAAGTTCCTTTTGATTTCTTTTCCCTGATTACCTTCTCAGGCATCTCTTCCTTCCTGTGTCTGGATGTCAAATTTTCTATTCAATTCTGGTTTTTTCCTCAAGAATGCTTGAAAGTCCTCTATTCCACTGAATGACCATATTTTCCCCTGAAACAAAATACTCAGTTTTGCTGGGTAGGTGACCCTTGGGTTCATTCCAGTTCTTTTGCCCTCTGGAATATCATATTCCATGCCCTTCTCTCCCTCAGTGTAGAAGCTGCCAGGTCCTGGGCTATTCTGATTGTGTTTCCACAATATTGAAATTGTTTCTTCCTGGCTGCTTGTAGTATTTTCTCCTTGATCTGGGGATTCTGGAACCTGGCTATAATATTCCTGGGAGTTTTCTTTTTGGGATCTTTTCAGGAGGTGATCTGTGGATTCTTTCAACCTCTATTTTGCCCTCTCGATCTAAAACATCAGGGCAGTTTTCCTTGAGAATTTCTTGAAGGGTGATTTCTAGGTTCTTTCCTTGATCATGGCTTTCAGGTAGTCCAATAATTTTTAAATTGTCTCTCCTGGATCTATTCTCCAGGTCAGTGGTTTTTTCCATGAGATATTTCACATTGCCTTCTAATCTTTCGTTTGTTTGGATCTGCTTAACAGCATCTTGATTTCTCATAAAGTCACTTGCTTCCATTTGCTCCAGTCTAACTCTGAAGGAATGAATCTCCTCAGTGAACTTTTGAGATTCTTTTTTCCATCTGGCAAATTCGACTTTTTAAGGCATTCTTCTCCTCATTGCCCTTTTGGGCCTCCTTTGCCATTTGAGTTAGTCTATTTTTTAAGGTGTTGTTTTTCCTCAGTCAGGCTGTTGACCCTCATTTCATACTTTTCCTGCATCCTTCTCATTTCTCTTTCCAATTTTTCCTCCACTTCTCTTATTTGATTTTTTAAGTCCTTCTTAAGGTCCTCTGTGGCCTGCAACCCGCTCATGTTTTCCCCTGGGGTTTTTGGAGCAGGACTTCTGACCTCACAGTCCTTTTCCCTCTCTATGCCCCCAAAATAGGAGTCTAGGGTTGCATTTTTCTGTTTCCTTTGCCTTGGCATGTTGCCCCTTAATTGCTTGACTTTTGGGCTTGTTGCCACACTATGGCTTTAAGGCCCGCTAGAGGAATTTTCGTCCTGAAAGTGTGGGGGGGCAACTTCCGTTTCTGGCAAGCTGTAAACCCACCCACAACTTCCACCCTAGATCACAATCCAGATCCAGGGAGGTTAAAGCAAGAGCGATTACCCCCCAAGACTGATCGCTGGATCTCCCCACGATTTGTAGGCTGGGAGCCAGACCTGCCTCTGAAAACTACAAAGTGGAGGTGTCTCCTCAGTGGCTTCTAGCCCCCAGGGGAGGGAGCTGACGCATTCCCCAAATACAGGCCCCAAAGTCCATAGGACACTAACCTCTTACTTTGTCCTAGGCATGTCTATGTTGATAATTCTGGAATCGCCACAGCTCCTGGTGTTCTGGGGTTCCTCCAGCTGGCTGCTGGCCCTGCCGCCCTGGAGCTAAAACCTCGGCTCACGCGGACCTGGGCTCGGCTCGGCTCGGCTCCTGCGCTCTGCGCTCTGCCGCTCTGCGCGCTGCCGGCTCCAAGACCGCTGTGCTGGTCCTTCCTGCAGGGCTGCTGGGCTGTCCTCAGCGGGGGGTTAGCTTCTCTGTGTCGTTCTGTGGGTGCTGGGGCTCCAGAAGTTGTTCACAGTCCTTTTTTACATAGTTTGTGGGGAATCTGGGGGCAGAGAGGCTTGGAAGAGCTGTTTCTACTCAGCCATCTTGGCTCCGCCACTTTGCTTGTGTTTTTACATATATTTTTTTTCATTTGATTTCCCAACTTCTACAATGTTCTCAACTTTCAACCAAGCAGATGGGGGTAACTACACACAAATTATCGAAAAGAAAACAAGGACTTATGTAAAACATTTTAAAAAAAACATTAAAATTTTAATGATAAATGTCAGCTGTCTCAAGCCCTATACTAGCAAAATCCAAATTTTCCAGGAAATTAAGTGATGAAAAACTCCTAAAGACACCTTTTTTTAAAATTCAAATTGAAAGAGTTGTACAGTCCAAGAAGAAGACAGTGATAGTGATAATTTACAAAAAGATTGAAAACTTGATGGGATCAAAACTATTGCATGCTTCATACTTCTTATATCAGATCTTAGTGTACCCTTTCAATGTAGTATTAATCTAGTCCAACCCCCTCATTTTTCCAGATTAAGAAAAAAAAAAAAAACTAAAGGAAACCAAAAACTGAGGTCCAGATTAAGGAAGGGACTTCTCCAAGACAGCCACAATTTTGAATAATTTATTTGGCCTAACAAGAATGACTCACATTACATACATATACTACTGACAGATACTCTACTCAAGATTTAATAATCTGCTCTTTAATAGTGACAAGAAGCCTGGATTTATTTTCTGTCTTAGAATAGAGTAAATTTTGTTCTATAACATTATGCTGCGACATTGCATTTCCTTATACCTACTTACACATAAATAAATAATCTTAGAAAATTGTATTTTTGAATACTCTGTTTGAAGCCAAAAAATGCATTGTGAACTCCATTTCCTTTCACATTAAAACCGTCCTTTGTTTTTTGGCTAATTCTTTTTCTTATACTGTACTGGGTTGGTGTTTTCAATTACTCAATAGATGAGGGCACAGTGAGGCTCCATGAATTAGTTTATTTAAGGCATAAGAGACATGTTAGTTATTGTACTATAGGAAGAAGACATATATGGAGGAGAGGCAGGGGTTCTGAGTGTGGACGTCCATGAGAAGGATGTAAAGGATGAGACTAGAAAGTGAAAAACAGGAGCCAAGATACAGAGGATTTAGTAGGAATGGGAATTATGTCATGGACTCTGCCAACAATGATGTATTTTCATACTTTCAGATGCTTCTAATCCATGGATCAACCCATAGAGTGTATGTTCATCCTCTTCATTTGTGATAGGAAGAGGAAGTAGATACTCTCTACCCTCCTGAAGGTATTCATAATCACAGGGACAGAACATAGGTGGATACTGAAGGAGAAAAACATTAATTTAAGATAATAGTAATATTAGATCTTGGCTAAAATCTGTCTGTTGTTAAAGCATACAATCAACACTATGCTCTCAGAATTATTAAATGCCTAATAGAAGTTGAAAATACTTTGTATTTCACCATAATTTTGGCAACAATTTCAATATGTAGTAACTATTAGATAACATTTTAAATGTTTATAAAGTTATTTAATTTTTTTCCTAATCTATTCAATTTCTACTCTCATGCCTCTCTACATGGTTTAGAGGTGACTGTGGATCCTCAATAACTTTGTTAGCAGAACATATTTGGTAGGTGCTGCCAACCTGAAGAGGTTTGAGTACAGGGCTTAGAACTAATTACCATTCAAATATATACCTACCTAATTTTAGTGGACTAGAGACTCATTAACCAAAAAATTGTCTACCAAATGGTCATCTTTTTTGGCTGCAGTGATTCTTAATGACCATTTACCAGTGCAAAATGGAATTGGGATCTGTATTGGTGAAAGGTACATCCAGATCAATAAAATCTCTTGTCCTTGAATTATTCAAGAAAGGATATTTTCATAAATACATTATATCTTTAATGAGATTCATCCAGTCTCATTACATTTTGGTTATATTTTATAACTAGGTTGGAACAAGTTCTAAAGTAATACTTCATTTCTGAACATTTATACCAAGTAGCTCATGTTTATATTAACTAATTCTGGAATTCTAATCTTTGAACAATATTGCAAGCAAAAGGAATATTTTTTTCAAAAAGACTCAGCTCTAATATTAGAATTAAGTATGAAAATGTCATGCTCTTAATATAACATTGTAGAGGTTAAAGGTTTTACCCCCTCTCATTATGGTAATCATATGCACATAGGTATAACCTAGATCTGTAACAAAGAAGAAAAGAAAATAATCAGTAAAAAGAAAGTCAGGAAAAAAATAGAAAATGTTCTAAATGAGTATAAGGAGAAAAAAGCAGGCATTTTAAACACCAATGTCAAAGAATTAAAGACTTCCTGAAATTACAGTATTCGTTCAGATGCTTCCTGAGGCTGATAGTTCTAAAAGAGGTAATCATGGGAAAAGAATATATTATTTTAATAAACTCTTTGTTCACAGTTATTTCAAGCACTACCCACAGGTTGGGACAAAGGAATAAAGAGAGGAAAGAAGATTTTTGCATTGCCCAGGGAGTTAGGCATTATGACTTTTCTCCCTGACTTTATTTTCACCACCTTGCTCTAAAACTGAAAATGTCTTAGTTTCTCTTAATATATTTCCTAAGAAATGCTGATGTATAAAGTACTCAGGAAGTAAGAAGATAAAACAACCATAGTTCTTTATTTTTTTTTATTATAACTCATGATCTAAGACCTGAGGCTCTAGGATTACACAAGGTGGTTTTAACCTTGGGAGGACTTGACAAAAGTATATTTTTGTCTTATACCCTAACCAAGGAATTCATTTAGATTTTGCTGGGGCTTGAAATTTTAGGGAAATTATAAAGAAATCAAGCTATCGTGTTAAAAGTGTGGAGATTATAGAGCAGGTTTTATTTTAGCCATGTCCCTGATTCCCCATCCTCATCCCCAAATGGCTTCATTCATGTAAGGAGCTTACAGTAAAGACGATCTCTACTGGTACAGATTGCCCGAAAGCCCATGAGCAGTCAGCAATTCCTTAGTGTTTCCTCTTTTCCCTAGAAAAAATATACAGCCCTTCAGACCCATAGTACTATACTCACTTGGAGGGGCTGCTGTAACATTGACTTTACTTTAGAAAGGAAGACTCTGTATATTCAACAACATCTATGACCCTCCTTTCAGGTCCATTCTTGTATCTCATATTCTATAGTCTTTCCCCTTTCAAATACCAGGGGTAGATATTAATATTAACTTCCTTAGCAATGGTGTATCAAAGGGATGAAGTAAGTATTCAGGACTTGTCCAACCTTTATTGAGAATCCAGTCTCCCGCGTGTAAAGTTATGTTCTTTGATAGGCATTGGCCAAGCATCTTTAAACATTTTGGTACCTGTTCTTCATAAACTTTTAATCTAACAAAGATTGTAATAACTGCAATAAAAAGATAAAAATCTTATTAATTGAAGAATATGCTCTGGAGCTACTCTCCAAAGCCTCTTTTTACACTGGAAGCCTGTATTCTAAGAGGTCAACCATAGCTTGTCCCCCTCCAAGTACTATGGGTAACTCAGGAGTGTTGAGGGGAGTTTATCCAGTACTTTGGGTGATGAGCCACCACCAATCTACTCTTATCAATGGTTATCAGTTTATACCAATTAGCAAGTAAGACTTGATTAACCTTTTTGTCAGCCTATTTATTGAGGTGATGTAGTAAGAATAGATAGTGCAAAAAAGACTTCTCCCTCCCTTAAAAAAACATTGATATGTATTCTACCACCACTACATAAAGCATTAAGGGGAAAATGGAATCAATATTAGAGCACACCTAGTAAAAGGCTACAATGCTCCTACAATTCCTTTTTCTGGGTCCTCAAGATATTCCCAATAGGAATGGTGCTGCTTTTTGCTAGAATCTTTTAGAATCACAATGCTGCCTTCAAGTAATGTGTTTCAATCATTCTCAGCTCCCAGTCCAGATATTGAGATGAGACATGACTGTTATTTGTATTCTTCTAAAACACTAATAAGAAATACAAATTATTTGGCCTTACCAAGTTCAGAAGCTTTTTCCTATAGTCAAAGAAGGACAGGAAACAGAGGAAACAGGAAACTCTTGTCCCAAATGTTTCCCTGTTGGGCACTTGATTTGAACTTCTCACACCTGTCAAGTGTCATAATTCTGAGTTTTAGGTTCCAAACTGACTTGATATTTTAGTGAAGACCCACATGGCATGGATAGTATGTGCATTGGTTTAATGTGTTTTGATTACTGATTTATTAGAGATATTCTAACCTTTTGAAAATACTAGAGGTAGATTGTTTTCTTAGTTACTAAAAGGAAATTGGAGTGATTGAACCATAATAACAGCAGTTGATATCCATAGAACACTTTAAGATTTTCAAATCTTATATGTCATATACATTTACAGATATCCTTTTCATCTCACAGCAGTTGTATGAAATTTGTGTGAAATGTATGGGTTTTGTTACTATTCACATTTTTCAGTGAAGAAAACTATAGTTCAGAGATGTAGAAACTCATCTTTATTCATATAACTAATAAGAATAGAATCAGTATTTAAATCCAAATATTTCTTTATTTCACATATACTATTCTTTCCAATATATCACAGGCATCTCTAATAAAAGTAACAAATGTATGTGAGCAACAATCTTTTCTAATGAAGAGTTGAAACAAAGTGAAGAGAGTTGAAATTCATACCATACTAGGTCACTGGTAGGTCAGCCATCCCAAAATGTAAGAAAGGTTTCTTGAAGGATTTTAGATTTCAGAATTTGTTTGACTAATTGAAAGTACATGCAGGATGAATCATAGAAAGATACAGGAAATGTTTGGGAATGGAACATCCTGAAAATTCCACTTGTCTTACTCCTAAAAGAATACCTACTCAATATAATTTGAAAATAAAATGCCCCATAGAAATAGTTCTCTTAAGATATTTGATAGCCAGGCAGTCCTAAAAACTTTACATATGATTTTACTCTTAAGTTTATTAAAAGTGGAATATTCCAGACCAATTCAGAAAATGTGTTGTCTAAATAAAATAAATAGATAAATAATAAAGTGTATCCTGCCAGCTGTGGGAAAGAATATACTATTTCTCAGGATGGTGGTAAAGATAGTAATCATACAATATAAACCCTGTAACTAATGCAGTTTTGATTTCACCAACTGACTGAAGAAAATAAAGAAAATGCCATTTGGTATCCTAAATTACAAGTATCTCCAGGGAGTTGGATGATGGGAAAACCTGATTTCTCAGTCACTGTTATTTCCCTCTATCAGTCTGAATGCTTAATCTACTCTTCACCATTAAAATGTCACGTGTGAAAATGTGTTATCATATTACTTCCTTCCCTTAGAAACATTAAGTACCCTGCAATGGATGCCCAAATATCGCCTAGTTCAGTCTATTGATTTCATAGATGAACAAACGGAGGATCAAAAAGTTTAAGAATGTTGGTAAAGGTTGTTCTGTCAGATGGAAAAAGACTATAAATCTAGTAAAATAATGAAAAAGTGTCTGGCACATAGTAGGTGCTAAATGTATGTTTCCCTTCCTCCCCCTTACTCTTGTTCCCTTCTTTATTTTCCATTCCACTACACTGAGTTTATCCTGAAAAACCACTATCCACATCTGAAATGGCATATTTATGGTAATTTTAGTTGTTAATTATTAGATTCCTAAATATCATACACCCCAATTGTTTCAAATGCTTGGGAACAGGTATACTAGTTAACTACATTGGACAGAGTGGTAGGTTAAGAAAGATCTTGGTTATTTATCTTTCTTGATTGGTAGAATATATATTTTATAAACTATAGTTTTTATCAGTTAAGTATACCATATAGGAGTACCCATTCTAGAGTACAGGACTAAGTGCAAATGATAGTATTAAACATTTTACCTTGAAAGTGAAAATAAAGTAGAGGGAGTATACCTAAAGGTGAGGTATGGAAAAAAGGATAGAGGACTCATTTTCTGGTAGTATTACCAACTATATTTGATTGTATGCTTATTTGAGTTTTTATTCTTAGTATAAGTTTTACAAAAATGAAATCTCCCTCTCTCTCTCTCTCTCTCTCTCTCTCTCTCTCTCCCCTCTTATTTTACATTCATTTGGCAGGTCCACATTGAGTATCCATTACTGAAGGGGGGAGGTGTTATATTCCCACCAAAAATGTATAGATTGTTATATTAGAATATTAGTGTTAAAAGTAGTATGCATTCTTGGTCTATATTCATACTTGCTTGACTGGGGAAAGTGATGAACACTTGTTATCCTAGTCTAGTTATCACTCTAATGACAACATTTAAGAGTTTCATTTACATGGGTCTGCATGTGTTTTCAAATAGTGTTCCCAAAGAAACTTTAAGTTATATTTACACAGTAATTTTATTATATAATATAATGAATTATATAATATTTTAAAATAGTCACATAAACTTTATGACAGAAATTTTCAGTAATCTTGTCTCTTGTTCAGGAGTAATTGAAAACTGTAAGCAGAATTAAACTAAATACCATAAAATTGATTCTAGATACTAAAGTTGCTATTACAACTAAAAATGTTGAAAAATATATCTAGACTTATGAATATGTTGCTTTGCATGTAACAACATATGTGATTATTATTGTGATATAATTTATCAAAAACAATGTTGGTTTTCATAACAATATTGTAGCATAAGACTATTGTATTTATATTAGATGAGTGAAATTCTTATGCTCTGTGTTTTATCTACACTCACCTTTTTAATGTTTAATGAAGAAATGTTATTTTCAATCAGATTTTCTTATTTTTTTTTAGGTTATACATGTACAGTCATGTTAAACATATTTTCACATTCGTAATGCTATGAAAGAATTAGAATAAAAGGGGAAATCACAAGAAAGAAAAAAATTATAACAGCAAAAAACAAAAACCAAAACCTGAGAATAGTATCTTTCAATCTGCATTGAGTCTTCATACTTCTCCTCATTGCCTTTCTGAGCCTCTTTTGCCAATTGAGTTAGTCTATTTTTTAAGGTGTTATTTTCCTCAATCAGGCTGTTGACTGTCATTTCATACTTTTTTTGCATCTTTTTCATTTCTCTTCCCAAATTTTCCCTCACTTCCCTTATCTGCTTCTTAAGGTCCTCTATGGCCTGTAGCCAGCTTGTATTTTCATTTGGGGCAGGAGTTCTGACCTCACAGTCCTCCTCCATGCTTTGAGCCTCTTTGCCCCTAAAATAGGAGTCCAATGTTGAACTTTTCTGTTTATTTTGTTTCATTTGCCTAGGCATATTGCCACTTAATTACTTGATTTTTGGGCTTGTTGCCACAGTAGGACTCTGCCACCAGACAGGGGAGCTTCCGCCCAAACGTGGGGTCTTCACAACTTCCGCCAGTTGGGTGGCCTCTGTAAAGCCTCCACCCACTCTGTCAAGTTGGATACCCACCCCAAACTTCCCCCCCAGACCACAATCCAGATCCAGGCAGTTTAAAGCAAAAGCGATTAACCCCCAGACTGATTGCTGGATCTTCCTACAGTTCGCAGACCAGGAGCTAGAGCCACTACTGAAGCTGCAAAATGGCTTCTGTGCAGCTGTTTCTTCAGCAGCTTTTTGCCCCCAGGGGAGGAAGCCATGTGTTCCCCAAATACTGGTCCCAAAGTCCATAGGGCACTAACCTCTCACTTTATCCTAGGCATATCTGTGCTGATAATTCTGGAATCGCCACAATTGCTGGTGTTTTGGGGTTCCACCAGCAGGCTGAAGGCCTGGCCGCCCTGGGGCTAAAACCTCGGACCTGGGCTCGGCTCTGGGGGCTGCGCTGTTGGTTCCCAGCGTGCTGTGCTGCCTGCTCTCAGAGCGCTGCGCTGGCCGCTCCCTGCAGGGCTGCTGGGCTGTCCTCAGCAGGAGGTTAGCTTCTCTGTGCCGTTCTGTGGGTGCTGTGGCTCCAGATGCTGTTTCTACTCCGCCATCTTGGCTCCGCCCCCCGAGTCTTCATACTTCTTTCTCTGAATGAGGATAGCATTTTCCATCATGGGTCTTTTGGAAGTATCTTGAACCATTGCATCGACGAAAAGAGCTAAGTCTATCATAGTTGATCATCATACAATGTTGTTACTGGGTACAATTTTCTCCTTGATTCTCTCACTTAACTCAGCAGAAGTTCAATATAAGTCTTTCCAGGTTTTTGGCTGCTCATCATTTCTTATAGCACAAAAGTATTACATTTCATTCATATACCACAATTTATTTAGCCATTCCCCAACTGATGGGCATCACCTCAATTTCCAATTCCAATTCCAAAAAAAGTGGCTGAAATATATTTGTACATGTAGGTCTTTTCCCCTTTTTTATGATCTCCTTGGGATATAGACCAAGAAGTGGTATTGCTAGATCAAAGGGTACATACAGTTTGGCTTCACTTTGGGCATAGTTCCAAATGATTCTCCAGAATGATTAGATCAATTCACAGTTCCATCACCAATGCCTTAATTTTGCAATTTTCTCACATCAGCATTTATCAATTTCCTTTTCTGTCATGTAAGCCAATCTGATAGGTGTGATGTGGTACCAGAGTTGTTTTAATCTGCACTTTTCCAATCAATAATGATTTAAAGCATTTTATATGATTATAGGTAGCATTAATATCTACATCTGAAAACTGCCTTTCCATTTCCTTTGACCATTTATCGATTGAGGAATGACTCATATTTTTTTTTTATAAATTAGATTGAGATCTATATATATTTGAAAAATGAGGCCTTTATCAGAAATACTGGCTATAAAAATTGTTTCACCCTCATTAAAAAGCTAATACAAATATTTTCATTCATAGGTCATACATATATAGGTCATTTTCATTTTCTTTTTGTTTTTTATCTCTTTTGGGAAACAGATCTAGTGGTATGTTATGTTAAATGGTATGCATGGTTTTATAGCCCTTTGGGCATAGTTACAAGTTTCTCTACGCAATGGTTGAATCAGATCACAACTCCAGCAATATGAATTAATATCTCATTTTCCCCACATCCCCTCCAACATATGTCATTTTACCTTTTCTGTACTATTAGTCAATCTAATAGTTGTAAGATAACACCTCACAATTGTTTTAATTTGCTTTTCTTCAATGAGTAGTAAGTTAGAGTATTTTTTTCATATGGCTACCGATATCTTTGATTACTTCTGAGAGCTGTTCTTATCTTTTGATCATTTATTAATTGGGGATTGGTTCTTATTTTTATACTTTTGGATCAGTTCTCTATACGTTTGAGAACTGAGGCCTTTATCAGAGAAACTTCCTTCAAATCTTTTTCACTGTTACTGTATTTCTTACTGTATTTCTGTCCTTTGTATGGCCTCCCTCCGCATTTATTCAATTTTCTCTCTCCTTTGAACTTGTCCTTCCTCAGATATGTTCGGCTTCTCACTAACCCCTCTCCCAAACTGCTCTCCCTTCTATTACCACTTCCTCTGCCCTTCTCTTATCCCCTTTCCCTCCTTCTTTCCTGTAGGGTAAGTAAGATAGATTTCTATACCCAATTGAGTATATATGTTATTCCCTCTTTGAGACAGTTCTGACAAAAGTAAGGTTCATTTATTCCCTCCCACCCCCACCTTCTCTCCACTGTAAAGTTTTTTTCTTGCTTATTTTATGTGAAGTATTTCACCCCATCCTGCCCCTCCCTTTCTGTTTACCCCAGTATATTCTTCTCTCACCCCTTCATAATATTTTGAGATATCATCATTCATATTCAACTCATACCTATGCACTTTGTCCATATATGCTCCTTGTAATTACCCTTATAATGAGAAAGGTTTTATGAGTTGCAAATATCATCTTACCATGTAGGAACACAAACAGTTTAAAATTATTAAGTCCCTTATGATTTCCCTTTCCTGTTTGCCTTTTTAAGCTACTCTTGAATCTTGTATTTGAAAGGCAAATGTTCTATTCAGTTGTGGTCTTTTCATCAACTATGTTTGAAAGTTCTCTGTCTGATTGAAAATTCATTGTTCCCCTGAATAATTCTATTCAGTTTTCCAGGGTAGGTAATTCTTGGTTGTAATCCTAGTTCCTTTAACCTCCAGAATATACCCCAAACCCTCTAATACTTTAATACAGAAGCTGCTAAATCTGTTGTTGTCCTGACTATGGCTCCATCATATATGAATTGTTTCTTTGTGACTGCTTGCAAAGTTTTCTTCTTGACTTGGGAACTCTGGAATTTGGCTATAATATTATTAGCAGTTTTCATTTTGTGATCTCATTCAAGAGGTGATCAGTGGATTCTTTCAATGAACGTTTTAGCCTTTGGTTCTAGATATAAGGGCAGTTTTCCTTGTCAATTGCTTGAAAGATGATGTCTAGGCTCCTTTTTTTTGTCATGCCTTTCAGGTACTCCAATAAATTTTATATCGTCTCTCCTGGATCTATTTTCCAGATCAGTTGTTTTCCCAATGAGATATTTCACATTGTCTTCTATTTTTTTCTTTATTCTGTTTTTTGTTTTATTATTTCTTGATTTCTCATAACGTCATTAGCTTTTATTTACTCCAGTCTAATGTTCTTTTTTCTTTCTTTCTTTCTTTTTTTTTTGTTTAACAAATGCTTTATTAACTTCTGGTTTACATCATTCATTTCCACCAGATTTTGAGTTACAATTTTTTCCCCATTTTTTCCTTACCCACCACCCCAAAATAGCAGTCCCACTAGATATCCCCGCATCCTATCTGCTCTCTCCCATATCTTCTCCCATACCACCTTCGGCTTGGCCATTAGGGCAAGGTGAATCTCTGAGCCCCAATGCCTGAACATCTTATCTCTCAATTACAGGCAGAATAGTATTGATAATAGTATTTATATACATTTGAAACATTTAATTTTAAGACTTCAAATTTCAGGTCCATTCTCTTCCTCACTTGTCACCCACTCCCTCCAGGAAGATAAGCAATCCAGTATGTGTTGTACATGTATAGCTATAAAAAAAAACAAAAAAAAAACATTACCATAGTAGATATATTGTAAAAGACTGCTTATATTTCCCTCCCATCCATCCCACCCCCCCCACTTGGTCCATTCCCTACTTTGATCCTGTCCCTCTTCGAAAGTGGGTACTTCCAACCTCCCCACCCCCTAGAATGCCCTCCCCTCCATCATCCCTCCTCTCATCTCCCTTCCCCCTACTCTCCTGAAGGGTGAGATATCCCATTTAGTACGTATGTGATTCTCTCCCTGAGCCAAATTCAGTGAGAATGTGGTTTTGCCTTTTTGCCTTCCTGTTCTTCCCCTCCCCTGCAACTACTTCCCCTTGCCTCTTCTACATGAGATAGTTTACCCTACCCTGTCTCTCCCCATCTCCTCTTGCCACTTTCCTCTCTCACCTCATAATTTCACCCCTTAAGTATCATCCCTTCCCAACAAATTCAACCTATGCCCTCCATCCATGTATAACTGTAAACATATATACACACATTCACATATGTATTCAAATGACCATACACCCTTCTTCCATTATTTTCATACTGAGAGGGGTTTCATCAGTCACAGTTATTGTTTTTCCATGTAGGAATGTAAATAGTTCAACTTTGATAAGTTCCTTTTGATTTCTTTTCCCTGATTACCTTCTCAAGCATCTCTTGCTTCTTGTGTCTGAATGTCAAATTTTCTATTCAACTCTGGTTTTTTCCTCAAGAATGCTTGAAAGTCCTCTATTCCACTGAGTGACCATATTTTCCCCTGAAACAAGATACTCAGTTTTGCTGGTGACCCTTGGCTTCAATCCTAGCTCTTTGGCCCTCTGGAATATCATATTCCATGCCCTTCAATCCCTCAGTGTAGAAGCCGCCAGGTCCTGGGCTATTCGGATTGTGTTTCCACAATATTGAAATTGTTTCTTCCTGGCTACTTGGAGTATTTTCTCCTTGAATTGGGAGTTCTGGAATCTAGCTATAATATTCCTAGGAGTTTTCTTTTTGGGATCCTTTTCAGGAGGCGATTGGTGGATTCTTTCAACTTCTATTTCCCCCTCTGGGTCTAAAACATCAGGGCAATTTTCCTTGAGAATTTCTTGAAGGGTGATTTCTAGGTTCTTTCTTTGATTATGACTTTCAGGTAGTCCAATAATTTTTAAATTATCTCTCCTGGATCTATTTTCCAGGTCAGTGGTTTTTCCCATGAGATACTTCACATTGCCTTCTATTCTTTCATTTGTTTGGATCTGTTTTACAGCATCTTGATTTCTCATAAAGTCACTAGCTTCCATTTGCTCCAGTCTAATTCTGAAGGAGTGATTCTCCTCAGTGAGCTTTTGAGATTCTTTTTCTATCTGGCAAATTTGGCTTTTTAAAGCATTCTTCTCATTGCCTTTCTGGGCCTCTTTTGCCATTTGAATTAGTCTATTTTTTAAGGTGTTGTTTTCCTCAGTCAGGCTGTTGACTATCATTTCATACTTTTCTTGCATCCTTCTCATTTCTCTTTCCAATTTTCCCCCCACTTCTCTCATCTGCTTCTTAAGGTCCTCTATGGCCTGTAGCCAGCTTGTATTTTCATTTGGGGCTTTTGGTGCAGGAGTTCTGACCTCACAAACCTCTTCCTGTTCCATGCTTTGATCCTCTTTGGCCCCGAAATAGGAGTCTAAAGTTGCATTTTTCTGTTTATTTTTTCCTTTGCCTGGGCATATTGCCACTTAATTACTTGATTTTGGGGCTTGTTGCCACAGTAGGACTCTGCCACCATACAGGAGAGCTTCCGTCCCAAACGTGGGGTCTTCACAACTTCTGGAGGTTGGGTGGCCTCTGTAAAGCCTCCACACGCTCTGGCAAGCTGGATACCCACCCCAATCCTCCACCCCAGACCACAATCCAGATCCAAGCAGGTTAAAGCAAGAGCAATTAACCTCCAGACTGATTGCTGGATCTCTCTACAGTTTGCAGACCAGGAGCTGGAGCTGCCACTGATGCTGCAAAATGGCCTCTGTGCTGTGTTTCCTCTGCAGCTTTTTGCCCCCAGGGGAGGAAGCTGACACATTCCCCAAATACTGGTCCCAAAGTCCATAGGGCACTAACTTCTCACTTTGTCCTAGGCATATCTGTGCTGATAGTTCTGGAATCGCCACAGCCGCTGGTGTTCTTGGAGTCCCTCCAGCCGGCTGCTGGCCCTGCTGCCCTGGGGCTAAGCAGGCCTGGACTCAGCTCCCAGAGTGCTTGTGCTATTGGTTCCCAGCCCACTGTGTTGTTTGCTCTCAGAGCGCCGGGCTAGCCACTCCCTGCAGGGCTGCTGGGCTGTCCTCAGCAGGAGGTTAGCTTCTCTGTGTCATTCTGTGGGTGCTGGGGCTCCAGAAGTTGTTCAGCTTCCCCTTTCACATTGTTTGGAGGTGATGTGGGGCAGAGCACTTTGCAAGTGCTGTTTCCTCCAGTCTCATTTTATTTTTATTTATTTATTTATTATTAAAGCAATTGGGGTTAAGTAACTTGCTCAAGGTTACACGGCTAGTCATTATTTATGCATGGGTGCTCATTTTCTGAGGCCAGATCTGATCTCGGGTCATCCCAACTCTGAGGCCGGCGCTCTTACTCACTGCGCCACCTAGCCGCCCCTTTAGGGCAATTGGGGTTAAGTAACTTGCCCAAGGTTACATGGCTAGGTTTATGTTTGTGTGGATTAGGTGTCTGAGGCCGGCTCCGAACTCAGGTCCTTCTGACTCCAGGGCTGGCGTTCTATTCACTGTGCCACCTAGACGCCCCTCCAGTCTAATTTTCAAGGGATATTTTCTTTAATGAATTTTTTGACTTCCTTTACCATTTAGTCAGTTCTTCTTTGTAAGGTTTTCCTCTCCTCATTGGTTTTTTGGACATCTTTTACCATTTGTCCTAGTCTGATTTTTAAAGTGTTATTTCTCAAGTATTTTCTCACTTACCAAACTGCTGAATTGTTTTTCACTGTTTTCTTCTATCAAGCTCATTTCTCTCCCCAAGTTTTCCTCTAATTCTATTATTTGATTTTCAAAATCCTTTTTGAACTTTTCCATGCACTGAGATCAATTTGTATTTTTTCTTAGAGGCGTTGCATGTAGGAGCTTTGACTTTGCTGTCTTTTTCTGATTATCATCCTTGTCACCATAGTAACTTTGAAGTGTTTTTTTTTCCTCATTGTTTACTCATTTCCCAGTTTGTTGTTGACATTTAAAGTAGGGATCTGTTTTCCAGGTGAAGGATGCATTTTACCAAGGTTCAGATGTTTTGTGCAGCTGTTTTCAGAAATACTTCTAGGGTAAGTTTTCAGCCTTTCCAAATTGGTATGCTCTAAGGAGAATTGTTTGTTATGCTCTTGACCTCTGGTCTGGTCTGTGAGAGACCACAATCACTTTTTTCTCCCCTGGAACTCTGAGGAGGGTCCCTCTTATGCTGTGGCTGCAAATTCTGCTGTGCTAGTGCTCTTCCTCATTCTAGGACTGCTAACCAGGACCCTGGTCTGAGTATTGGAAAAACAACAGAAACATCCCTCAGTGCTAGAAAAAAGTCCCCTTAAATCTCCTGACCAGTTGTTCAAGCCCCTCACTATCTGTTGACTTTGAACTCTGGAAGCAGCATTTGCTGTTGCTGCTGGCACTGCCATTACTGATTTAATCACTCCCAAGACCTGTTCCTGGTTTGGTAGAGCCAAGGCTGTGCTGTGTGCTCTGTGCTGGACTGCATTTCACTCTTCTCCAGGTATGATGGACCTTTCCTGCTGACATTCTAAGTTGTTTTTGGGATCTGGGTACAGAGAGGTAAGGAAACCACTACTCCTGTGAGTGATTCAGTCACTTTGCCAGGGCACAGTGGAGTGGGCTGTGACCTGTGTTCATTGGAGTGACCTGTGCTGAACAGCACTATTCTCTCAGTCTAGCACAACAGTGCTTTTCTGCTGACCTCCCAAGTTTACTTGTGCTGAAATTTTTTTTCACTCTGTCTTTTTGTGGGTTCTATTACTCTAGAATTTGTTTAAAGTCATTTTTTAAAGATATTTTTAGGGCTTTGGGGAAAGAGTTCTGCTGAGCCCCTGTCTGTATTCCACCATCTTGGCTCAGTCTGTCCTTGATAATTTCATGAAAGATGCTGTCCAGGCTCTTTTTTTTGATTGTGGCTTTTTGATTGTAACCTTCAGAGAGCTCCACGATTTTTAAATTACCTCTTCTGGATCTATCTTCCAGGTCAGTTTATTTCCAATGAGGCATTTTATATTTTCTTCTTCTTTTTCAATTCTTTTAATTTTGTTTCCATTATTCTTGATGTCTCATAAAGTCATTAGCTTCTAATTGCCCAATTCTAATTTTTAAGGAATTATTTTCTTCAGTGAGGTTTGGTACCTCTTTTTCCTATTTGACCAATTCTACTTTTTATGGGTTTTTTTCTTTCAGCAGATTTTTTCCCACTTGTCCAATTGTATTTTTTTTGGAATTGTTTTCTTCAGTAAATTTCTTTCCTTCCTTTTCTAAGCTATTCACTCTCTCTTGCATAACTCCTTTATTTTCCCATTATTTTTCTCTATCTCTCTCTTTTTTTTTATTTTTAAAATGCTTTTTGAGCTCATCCAAGGAGACTTTTTGGACTTGAGACCAATTTATATTCCCCTTTGAGGCTTCACATGTAGGCCTTTTGATATTGTCCTCTTCTGAGCTTTAATTTTCTTTTTTATTCCTTTTAAACAAGAAGTTTATTTAAGCAACAAGATGTTTGACTTGAAGGGAAAACTATCTAGGATCAATTTCTTTATAGTAATTTATCCCTACCGAGAGACAGAGATTGTTCTACGTGTAATAGCTACGTACAAAAAAGTTATAAAATCGTCCTTGGTTTTACCATGATAAAAGAAAAACATTGAAATTATCCAATAAACAAGGAATTCGAGGATTTTTGTGTTTTTGTTTTTTAAACAGTGAGAGCAAAACAACTTACTGGAATATAAAGATAAAAGTTGAATGAGCATGCCACTAATGGAGAAAAGGGATATTTTCATAGAACCGGTTCGTTTTTTCCCCTCCCCATCTATATTTGATGTTGAACAAAACATACCATCAGCCATTTAGTTAAAAAAAAGTACGCATTATGCCTGTGCACATACACCAGTTACTTTATGTATAATAAAGGAATGGGGAAGAAAATCAAATAAGAGAGAAAACTATACTGCCTTAGTCAGGATGTGGATGAACCAAATCTTGGTTTTCTAATTGTGAATGTATTGTTTTCCTTGGGAGCACAGTTCTGGAGCTGAGTTGTAGATTCTCTGTTTAATAAGCGCCTCCTGTCTGCTGCTGGAATATTATCGATTGTATCTTCATCCTCCATTTCCAGCTGTGCAGGTGTGTCTGTTTCATTGATTGATTGCCCATCAAATCGGAATCTGATCTGCCATATTGACAAACCCTGACGTTCACAATAGGCTTTCAGTAGTTTACTAAGTGGTGTGTGCCTCTTAATCTTAAACTGCACCACCGAACCATCTTGCCCTGCCACCTTCAAATTAATGTGGTCGTTGTTTTCAGTCTTGACTCCTTCCTTCGGCTTTTCGTCGTCCATAGCGAGTTTGGGGGTCTCCTCAGCTGCCGCTTCACAAAAGAGGCACCAGGATGGTCCGCTCCATGGAAACGGAGGGAGAAGCAGCAGGGACAGGAGCAGGAGCAGGAGCAGGAGGAGGAAGATGATGGTGGTGATGGTGAGAAAGAGGAGGAGGAGAAGGAGGTGGAGGAGGAGGAAAAGGAGGAGGACGAGGAGGAAGAAGAAGAGGAGGAGGAGTGACCTTTAATTTTCATCTTCCCCATCTCCATAGTAGCTTTCTACATTCAGGTTTTTTTTCTGCTTTCTTTTTTTCATCATTTTAGCCTATTTTACAATTTTTAAAATTAAGCTCTACTCCTAGGAATAAGGGAAAACTCTCTTAGGCTTCTTGCACTGGGGGCCAGGGGCCTGGTCTATAGCTTTCAGCAACAGGGCCCCCAGGGCTTATGGCTAGCCCTCTGCCCTAGGGTGCCCTGACCTATTCACTCCTTTTTTGTTAGGGTTCAGGGGCTGGCAATTTGCCTTCTGCATTGGGTCTGGAGGTCTCACAGCTAGACTTCTGTGCTACTGGCCTGCTGAGCTAGGACTTATGCACCTTGGTAGATAATCTGTGTTGTGGTTAAGAGACTCCCACTGGTTTGCCTTTACACCATCTGTGCAGAGGTATGTTCTTCTTTTACCAAAGTGTGATAGATGTTTCCTGAAGTCCTTCTAAGTTGTCTTAAGCTGGAAAATTGTTTCACTAAATCTTTTGTGAGTCTGTCCCTCTAGAATCTATTTAGAAGCTTGATTTAACATTGTTTCTGAGGAAAACTGGGGAGAACTCAAGCAAATTTCTGGCTTCTCTCTGCCATCTTGGCACTGTCACACTTTCTTTTTATTTTAAAAGGAAATATTAATGGCTGTCAAAGAATGCCAAGAATGCTTTTTAGGAAGGTGATTCCCTTACAGAAATTTCCAACAGCTTAGCTTGCTTTAGGTTTTTAATTGTCAGTGTCCACTTTGCAAACCGAAACTGAGAACCAAAGCAGAATTGTTGAAACTCATCATTACAATAAGTTCTAGGTTCAGAGCCTAAGAGAAATAAGATGGTTTGCATCCATTGAAAAAAGGGAAGTGAGCTAAAATGAATGTAACTCATTTGATTCAAGTAGGTTTTCTCTGGAAACTGTAAGAGAATTTGAAGATTATTTATTCTAGGAAAATAATTGTGTTCTCTTAAAAGTTGATGACTTGGAATTTCCTCATATACTGATGCTTAAGAATTTTTTGTTAGATTTCTTGAAAGGATAGTAGGAAAATGTGTGTCTAGAGAGGAAAGTGAGACCATGACAATAAAAAAAAAATAAGTTAGTTGTGGGTTATGTTGTAAGCAGAATAATTATATGCTTATTTTGAGGCAACCTTGAATTCTGAGGCAACCTAAAATTTAAAGATAATAATTGTGGAAGTCCATCTCTTTGTAAGGTTATGTTAAAAACTCTTATTGCAGATGACATTCATAATAACTCATCCTCTAAACCTTTTTACAGGTCTATTCATAAGCAAGACTTTGAAAACATCTTGCATTGACTTTATGTTACCCTCTCCCCACCCTTCCTTTTATAATGTCCCCATGATGCCCTGGAGCTACCTACTCACAAGATTAAGAAACACTAACCTCTCTCCCATACTCTTAAAAATCAAGCTGTTCTATACTCCATTCCCCTACAGTCCTATTAAGTGACAGTGGATGGCAGTAGACAGTTAAATGAATCCTTGTTTTGGACAGCAGGCTAGAAAAAAATATGTGTGACAATCTATTGGCCTTAGCTATAGTGCACCTAACAAGAACTCATAAAAATTCCTGTATTGTTACAACTCTAATTAAAAAAATAGTATTAAAATGAAAAAGATTGAGAAGTAAAGCTGTCTACATATATCCACCAAACTACGTGCCATAGAAAATAGCATCAATGTAAGGAAATGAATAGGAGACTTTCAGAGGACAAAAAGTCCAGGAAAGGGACCCAAAAAATAACCTATATTCTCAGATGTCTATACATTGATACAAAAAAAAAATGGTTGACAGATATGATGAGCTGGAAATTACAGTGCAAAGAGACATATTTGACATGACTAAGATTAAGTAGTATAGTTCACATAGAAGGTATATATTTCTCTGTAAGGGGATGAATTATTCAAAAGGAATGTGATTGTTAAATGTTGTACAAAAGAATATACTTAGGATAAAAAAATAGGATCTAAAATAGGAAAGAGTGGTGGACAATTTTTGGTAAAAATCAATGGAAGTTCTGATTTTTTAATCAGACCACAAGAATAGAAAATAGATGAGTTCAGAAAATACTTTGTAAGCCTGGCAGAGTAGAATCAAATTAGTAGAAATGAATTCAAGGTTTTGCTGTAAAAGGGTTAAACATAGACACTTTACTCCCCTCCCCTCCTTAACCATCACCAACAAAGGCCAAAATAAAGAAATAAGTGTAATGGAAATGCAAATTTAAAGATCTTCCCTGCCCCTAGCTTAAGTGCACCTGGAGCCTGTGGTGGGAGGCTTGTTTTTCAGGAAAGCCCACACCTTGATACTATGTGATTGGGCAGTGGGTCCAGAAGGTTGTTACATTCTCTGAGCCAGGAGAAGGCTATATAAACTCTGATGAGAGGCTTTGCTTTGGGGCTCACTTTGAGAAGTATTGTGTGATTTGACCAGATGAGACTATGGGAAGCCGTTGTTGAGAGCCCCCCGGCTTTGAAAACCCAGATGTTGATGCTTCCCTCTCTGGTAACTGTGATTTGGTATTGATGCATGTAATGTTGGGACAGTTTGGAAGCCTGTCTGTTTGATATGTAAGTTCTGTAACTCTGAAGTTTGGGGTGCTGACCTTTTCCCCCTGAACTAGGTAATGTGTGTTTGTTTGATTAAAGTAAGCTTGTTAACCCATTTTGAGTTGCTTTCCTTTTGAAAAGCAGATCTAAGAACCTGTGTTGGCAGCCACCCTGGGGACATTGGGGTGCTTGCTGCTGCAATACCACAGAGAAACTGAATCAGCTAAAGTATAATGGTGATGGAAAGAGAAGACAAGAAATTAGAACATATGAACATTTGAAATGAATGGTACTTTCAAGTAAATTGAGCAAAAATGGATAGTGTTTTGAACTTATATGGTCAAATAAAACTAGAATTAAGAGAAAGTTAAAACACATATGCAAAAGGAAATCAAACTGATGAAAAGATATGAATATAGAATGAGAGGAAATAATATGACATTTGTGAGGACTAAAACAGGAAATCCCAGAGTTTTCCCATTTCTTCTCTTTTGTGGAAATCATTGTGCTTACTGAATGAGTTCATAAGCATAAAAAAGGTATCAGAATAATACTGGAATTTGAAGCATCTAGACAAAATAGGGATATGCATATATATGTGACAATTAATAACCTGTGATTTGGAGTTTGAAAAACTGAATGAGCTTGGATTAGTTGAGGATATCACTGGATATCCTGTAAAGAACTAGTGACCATCATGCATTGTGAAGATTTTTAGTTAACTTTCCCAGACATTATCAGTTTGAAGGTAAAGTGCTCCAGCCTTTCTACCCAGGGATATTTTTATACAGTTCTAAATAGTGACCTCGTGAGTCATCAAATGGGGATATATTGTGAGTTCCCAAATGGGAATATATTCTCCAAATTTAGGCAATTATTATAAGATTTTAAACAATTTTATTTGTCTTAAAAATATCAAGGAGTTAGGTGCTCTTTGTAGATTGCCCTAGAGTAGAATGTGCTTCTTGAGATACTTGCAGGATTGTACTGCTTCCCAAAGAATCTACATACATGGTCTTTTGACCCATGGTCTTAGAACCAAGTCACATACTACCTAAACTGTCATACACAGTTGATGTGTTAATTTTTGTGAACTAATTTTTTTCTCTTTTTTATCCTTTAATATAAAGAATCGCTCTTTTCATTAGGTACAAAGTGGCAGTGGTATGGGGGTTGGGGCATCTACATTCATGCTGATATCTATCTTCCCACTGTACCTAGATAATTCTGGAGGAGAAATGAGGCTAGTTACCTTTCACAGCCCTGCCTTATTTAAATCCAATAAACTTTCAAGTCATGGCAGCATCTTCCTGATGTCATGGTCCCCTTCCCTTCTCCTCTCCCCTTCCTCTTGCCCTTCTTCCCTTTCCTCTTCCCTCTTTCCACAAGGAATATCTTGCCTTTACCTTTAAGTGCTTTTCCAAAAGGAATGCAGATTATTTGATGACTGAAACCTGGTAATTTGACTTCAGGTTTACTGACTAGATTCCCTTCACTGACTTTTTAAAAACCCCTATTCACTGAATGGGTGTTACTTCATTCTAAGTGAGTACCTGAAAAGGCCTTAGCCCAAAAGACTCCCATTGCATCCTGAGGCATCTCTAGTCATTCTGATGAATATCTTGTCACTGGACCCATATGATGCTGGAGGAAAAAATGAGGCTGCTGACCATTAACAACCCACTCACTTGCAAGTTATGACATCATCTTCTCATTCAAATTCATCATGGAGTATTTCTCACACACACACACACACACACACACACACATACACACCACTATAGGTATGGGGGGTGTTTATGTGTATATATGTACATGTATATTACATACACACAAACACACACATATATATTTTATATATGTATATTTTACCAAACGTCAGTTTCCTTTGTGATCTTATGTAGTTTATATTATGCTTTTAAAATATTATTCTAGGAAACAGTGCATAGACTTAACCAAAATGCCAGAAATTTCCACAATACAGAAAATGTTGAGAGCTCTTGTTCTATGGTTTAAGAAGCAGATTCATGTTGTTGGGAAAACAACAACAAAAAGTTGTAGAATCAGTGTTTGAAATCATACACTTCCATGTCTATTCCAGCATTCTTTATATTACAACATGTTTCCTACTTTAGTATCCTTAAGCCTTGACTCTAATGGGATGTTGCCTTCCTTGAGACCTCTCCATGCAAAGTGGGCTTTGTGAGAAATTTTCGTTTCCTCCCTCACTGAGAGGGAACACCACCAGTGCCCTCCCAGATTGAAAGGGGAAAAGATAAGCAGGGTCTGCAAGTATTAAAGGATAATAGGAATATTTATGTTGAACTTATGAACCCATTCATCCGTAATTCAGATTAACTGCTAACCAAGAGGCCGAGGTAAGGGTCTTACCACCAAAGGCCCAATTTCCATCCTTCCTAATGGCATGAACATTAACATAAAGTGAGACAGAAATCTTGTTCAGTGAACCATTTGAAGGGAGGTGGAGAAGTCCCTCCCCCCTCCACCCACAGACACTTATGTAGGAGAATTTAAATTGCTATCTCACTACCTCCTCAGGGAAGCTTTTGTTGATTTATGTCCTTGGTGACCAGACTTGGGTAGAAATGATTTATCATAGCAAACTTGCCAGCAGTAGTGAAGGGGAGACCTTCTTCTGACAAGCAGCTGCAGCAGTCACTTACAGAAAAGTCTACATCAGCTAAGTGGCTGGTAGAAGCTATACCTCTTTTGACATCATCCTTTTTAAAAAGAGATTTGAGAAAAAAAAATCTGAGAACCTGTTAGACAACATGGCCAGGAGCTATGTAGAAAGATTTTCCTGGCCTTTCTCTTTCTGATTAAATGGCCTTTGTGCCTCTGTTTTCATAAGTATGTGTTGAAAGGAACTTAACAATACTTCAGTACATGTGTCAGAAGAAATAGGAGTAAACTGTTGGCTATATTATCCAAATACATTCCTACACTGGGGGCCAAAACCAAAGTGCTAAAATCATGATGAAGAATTCAGTCCTATCAAAAAAACATTTATTAAATGTTTGGTACATGTAAGATTCTGTACTAGATGTTTGGCATGCAAAGAATACATGACAAACAGTTCCTTCCCTCAGTAAGATTACATTCTACTGGGTCAAACAAGAGGCAAACAGAATATAATCACTTTCTGTTTACCTAGTAATCCAAATTTTTTGTTTCTTACTGTTGATATGAACCAGTTATTCTCTTCATCCTTTCTCACAGAAAGCAGTCTAGAAAAATTTGAAATCTTCTGTTGCAATCCAATTCTCATTTTGGAGCAAGATGAGTCAAGTGTAAAAGTTAAATATCCAACAGTGCTGTTGGAAAATAGAAAACCTTTTCTTAATCATCCCCGTCATTAGAGAACTAAATTTGGAATCGGTACAAAGACAACAGGGACAATCTTAGGTATAGGGAGGTATTGAAGCTTCTGTCATGAAGTGATTTCAGGGAAATAAACAATTCTCTTTCCCACTAAAATATACCCCTACCTAGTCAAAGATACTTGGAGTCTCTTAAAATGGTTTCTTGCATTGTACAATGAACGGTCAGACTAAAGATGCAAATACCCCTGGGAAAAGTAACACTCTGGTTTAAATTCCCCTTGGGGTGAAAACAATTAATGTATACTTTCCTGTTAAGAGAGGAAATTGAATAAGTGTGGACTTGCACATATCCCCTCTATGTGAGCGGATATGGAAGAAGACATGGGGGGGAAGACAGAGATGTAAAAGCTATTAATTTTTTTTTTTGGTGAATAACAGGAAGTGATCACCACTCTTACTAATGACAAAATAAGGAATTTTTTAAAAATATAATAGGGAGTTACAGGCTGATTCTAGTAAGGGAGTTTACATTGTTTGGAAACTAAATGAAAGATATTACCTTTTGTTGGGGAAGAATGTAATTATGGTTTGATGTATTTAAACAGTTATACACAGGAATACATTGGCAGTGTATTTATTTTACATTCCCATCAAGAGATTTTATAGATAAACCTATAGAAAAAGCATCCAGCTTATTAATGGTTAGGGAAACCTCAGTCTCTATGTGACACTTCTGATTATCGAGTCATCCAAAAGCTCTCTTAATATAATGAATTGAACAAAGGTGGAAGTGCAGCATTAGTGGAAGGCCAAGTGCATCATGACACTTGGCAATAACCTCTATTTTAAGTTAATGTCGCCACACTGGGTCTGACCTTCCACCTACCCCTATTCATCTAGCCCCAGACAATAAATATTTATTAAGCACTTATTTTGTGTAAAGAAATGTTTTAGAAACTGGAGACACAAATGCAAGTAAGGGAAAAAAAATCAGTTCCTGCCTCAAGGAATTGAGGGAAGACAATACACAAAAGTAGGTTTTAAAGTAGGAAAATGGGGAGAAAACTGCCCTAAGCCCCTTTCTTAAATAATCTGAAGGGCTGAAGGTACTGATGAGATGTGAATATGATGGCACATTCAAACTTGCCGGATAATGAGTTTTCTAAATGAGGTTGCCTAGGGAAGGAAGGCATGATGGAAAAGACTAGAGAAGCCCAAAAACAAGGTAGCTGGTGGAAAATTGAGAGCAATCTGAAGTCATTTAGGAATTCTGATCTGCATATAAAGGAGAAGATTTATTAGCTCTCTGGGAATACCTTTATTTTACTAGATTTCATTGAAGAAACAAAGAAGACTAGGAAAGTGACCAAGACAGTTCTTCTACTCCCAAATGTCTGTTCATCATTGTTATTACCTTTAGAGGTAATTATGCATTCATATTGAGGAGAAGATAAATTTCTTAACCGGAAAAGAACTGAAGATGTGCAGATGTTTACCTTTTTAATGTTTTTCTCATTAAAATATTAGTTTGTAATTTCCATGGGTATCCAATAACCCTTACAACTCTCAGGTGAATGTTTAGTGCGCTGTGCATATTTGTGATCAATTATTACAGCTCAGGTCTTGTCTATATCTTTGAAAATAAAATAAAATTAAATCCTATAAAATATACAGGACTGAGGTGATCAATTACTAATTTATTCATTGTTACCCTTTCTTCGACTGAGATATTGTCAACTATGAGATCATATATAACTTTTTTATTTTACTTTGGAAAGAATGTATGGAAATTTTGTTACAAATTCTAGAGTATCATTTGCATATTGAAAATGTTCTTAGTATGTGAAGCAATTCATTAAACATTTATTAGAACTTATGTACAGAACACTGTACTATGAATTAGGGTTTTAAGGACAAAATGAAACAAACTTTACCTTCAAATGCATTGCTTTGTATTAAATCTTTCATTGTGCATATCTAATCACATTCAATGTTGGAATTAGAGTAAAGAACTTATTTTCCTTTTTTTATTCATCTAGAGACTGGTAGAATTTGGTTGATTCACTCATTATCGTAATATGGTTATATGGTTCCTTTGGGAGGCTCTAATTCATGTAATCATGCTTTAATTTTACAATGAATAATAATTTGGTTGCATAACCTAGAGAACTACTGAGAGTCCTGTGATATAATGTATAAAATGTATACATGTGATACATAAATGTGATACATGCCTAAGAATATCACAAACTGAATGCCTTGGATGACTTCCCTTCCATATGACAAAATAACATTAGCCATTCTTTGAGCTTATCTTTGCTTTTTGGTTCTGGGTAGACCAGATGTAAGGAATTGGGAATATTATCTGACAATACTACATATTTAATTATCTGCTCTGGAAAGATGCTTAGTCTTATTTATTTTACTTATTTATTAATACCTCTTTTAACCATCATGTAGAACATCATGAACTCTAAAAAGGACTTAGTTATCAAATGATATAACTTCAAAAGGATAAGATAACTATGTTGTTGCTTTTTTTTCCTAATATCACCAATGACTTGCTTAGTGACCCTTAGCTTTTTTTTTTTTACTTTTTGAGGGTTTTACTTCTATCTTCTGCAAATTAGAAATAGATACAACCTAAGCCTTGGAAGTACTTGTTGTTCAGTCATTTCTCTCATTTTAGACTCTTTGTGACCTCATTTGGAGTGTTGTTGGCAAGGACACTAGGTTTCCATTTCCTTCTCCCACTCATTTTTACAGATGAGGAAACTGAGGCAAAAAGAGTCAAGTAACTTGTCTGGTGACATACAGGTAGTAGGTGCCTGAGGCCAGATTTGAACCCAGGAAGATTAGTATTTCTGACTCCATGCTGAGCACTCTATCCACCAAGACCCCTAATGTTCCATTGAAAGTATGTCAGGATGGATAACATATGAGAAAATCTATGATTCCCTGAGGTACGGTAGGTACTACTACTGTTACTACTGTTACATGTTAAGTCAGATCACCAAGATGCTATTTGAAATGAATCACTTTTGCAAATAGATAAACTATCTATTCCCAGTTAGTCAATTGTTTCTTTTGATTTATGCCCTCTTTTAAACTTACAGTGATTGTGGAGTAATAGAAGGACTTGGCATGCTGTGGTTCATGCTTGGACACAACTGAATAGCAAGTAAAATATTTTGTTTATGAAAAAAAATGTTCATATATTTTGGATGACTAAATGTTTGAATTAAAATTTAAAATCATCTGGTATTAAAAATGAATACAAAGAAAAGCATTTCATGAAAACAAAAATGAACAATAATTTGTTTTTTGAAGTAAAATTTTGGTAGCTTATAAAGATAAGTGCTTTTCATTTGGTAACATTCAATCAAAACTTTTCTCTAGTGAAAGTGATGATCAACAGAGGCTTTTTAAACCCAGAAACATTAACATTCCTTCCTGATTTCACACACAGCAATTGTACATCTCTAACTATAGCATAATCATCCTGTACTTACCCCACCTTCAATGCAATCTCTCCCTCTCTTTCTCCCACCGGTATATTTCCTACTATTCAAAGGCACTAAGATAGATCTGCTACAGGTATATAATTTCTTTGCAGCTAATAATTATGTCTACCTCCTACCTGTCTACAAAAGATACTTTTTTCTGTCAGTCTAATGTCAGTGTGCAGTCCAAACAGCAGCAAAAATTAAACAGTCACCTTTATCCCTTGTTCCCATTTTTCCCACTTCTGTTTTAACTCTCATCTGTTCAAAGCCTCTATTCTATTTTGGGAGGAATAAAATATCTCATTTAGGTATTAGTGGAATCAGTGAAGTCCAGCAAGATATTCCAGCCAAAACAGAATCCTTGAATTAATATAATCAGCCACTGGAAAGGGAGATTTCCAGCTGAAACAGTTTACTGGTTTATATTAAAGATAGTAAAAATGCCCTGTTGTATGTGTCATGGTGTGACTAAAAGTAATATCTAATATATTTAATTTATTGTGTATTTATTAATTCAAATATTTATTTAACTAACATTCTAATATGTTTATATCTAGAGGAGTGGTTTACTTATTTAGCTCCCTTGCAGCATTATAGACTTGTTCTAATAATGTTTCCATTTTAAAAATTTGTCTTGAAATCTCTTACTGGAATTTAACTCAGAAATAGATTATGACACACACAAGAAAATCAGGCTCATTACTCTATACTCACCACTTTTGTATCCATCAGATTTTATTACCTTGACTTTATTCACCACTCTTTTTTTTTTGCTTTCTGGAGGAGGGAGGACAGGACAATTGGGGTTGACTTGCCCAAGGTCACATGGCTAGTAAGTGTTAAGTGGTGGGATTTGAACTCAGGTCCTCCTGACTCCAGGGCTGGTGCTCTATTTACTGCACCACCTACCCACACCTATTTACCACTCTTGGCTCCATGAAGATTTTTATTGTTTCTTAAATCAAATAAGTCCTCAGAAGAAAAATACTTTGAAACAAAAGTTCAAAAGATAAGTTCCAGACATGATTTAGGAAATAACAAAAATGTCAGAATAGACATGCAATCTCCCAAGGGTCCTATTTCAAAAAGCAATACTCATGTGCTTATGAAAATTTATATTACTTTCATACCATACCTTGTTCAACTTGACCACATGAACTCACTTAAAAACTAGCCTGACCTCTACAACTTCCACTTAGGAAACTCAATTATAAAAATAGATAAAGTGGAACATAGATTAACCTGTTTCATGAGAAATGAGCAGAATGTAAGAGCAAATGATAAGTATCCTTTCTAGGAGTCAGGAAACCAAGGATTCTAATTCCATCTTTGCCACTATCTTTTGCTAGATTTAGGAAGTTACCCAACATTTGTATACATGTTTCCTAATTTTCAAAATATAATATTTAGAGGATTTTGTCTATAAAACATATCTGGGATCTAATAACAAATTAATTTGTAATTCTAGTTGAGAAGGAATTCTAAAACAATCTTCAGCTTAAAACTATCTTCTCATTCTTTTTCTCATTCAATGTATTATACTATGCCTCCTATTTCTTTCCAGGATTTGGCTTAAATATGATTCAGTATTTGCCTTTATGGATGGCATATTTTACTATTGAGTTGTGATAAATATCTTAATGTCTATAATACAAACTAATGCATCATAATTACATAAGAATCTTATAAATTTAATCTTATAAGATATTTGGTGATGGAAAGTTTATTACCAGTTGCTCTAGATTAGTGAAAAGAGAGTATTACATGAGAGAGAGCAAATAGTTTGCTTCAAACTGAAGACTCTGTAGTTCTTTCTCTGCATTGTCTTCTGTAGTTATTTTCTAACCTTGTTTTGCTGAGAGGAGCCCAGTCTATCAAAGTTAGTCATCACACATATGATATGTCTGTAATTGTGTACAAAGTTCCCCTGGTTCTGCTCTTCTTACTGAGCATCAGTTTATATGTCCCTTCGAGTTATTATGAAGTCCGTCTGCTCCTCAATTCTTATAGCACAATAGTATTCCATTACATTCATATACCACAACTTGTTTAGCCATTCCCCAATTAATGGGCATCCCCTTTACTTCCAATTCTTTGCCATTACAAAAAGAGCTGCTATAAATATTTTTGTACATACAGGTCTTTTCCCCACTTCTGTGATTTCTTTGGGATACAGTCCCAGAAGTGCTATTGCTGAGTCAAAGGGTATGCACTTATTTATAGCCCTTTGGGCATAGTTCCAAATTGCTTTCTGGTATGGTTGGATTAGTTCACAATTCCATCCACAATACATTAGTGTTCCAATTTTTCCGCATCCTCTCCAGTATTTATAATTTTCCTGTTTTAGCCAATCTGACAAGTGAGATGTGGTACCTCAGAGTTGTTTTGATTTTTATGTCTCTAATCAATAGTGATTTAGAGCATTTTTTCCAAATGATTATAAATGTCTTTAATTTCTTCCCCAGAAAACTGTCCATATCCTTTGACCATTTATCAATTGGGGAATGACTTGTATTCTTACATATTTGACTCAGTTTTCTATGTATTTTAGAAATGAGGGCTTTATCAGAAACACTGTTTGTAAACATTCTTTCCCAATTTCCTACTTCTCTCCTAATATTGGATACACAGGCTTTTTTTGTACAAAAACTTTTCAATTTATTGTAATCAAAATTATCCACTTTGCATTTCATACTGCTCTCTAACTCTTATTTGGTCATAAAATCTTCCCTTCTCCATAAATCCTACAGGCAAACTGTTCCTTGCTCTCCCAGATTGCTTACAGTATTAGCATTTATACCTATATCATGCACCTGTTAAACTTGATTTTGGTATACAATATAAGAAACTGATCTATACCCAGTTTCTTCCATACTATTTTCCAGTTTTCCCAGCAGTTTTTGTCAAATAGTGAGTTCTTATTCCAGAAACTGGAATACTTTTTTACTACCCCTGCTTTTATTTTTTTACTTTAGCTGAGGTGTGATATATTTTACACCAGCCTTTTACCTTTACCCTGTGTGTATCCCCCTGTTTCAAATGTGTTTCTTGTATATAGCACATTGTAGGATTATGGGTTATAATCCATTCTGCTATTTGCCTCCATTTTATGGGAGAGTTCATTAATTCACATTCACTGTTATGATTACTATCTGTGTCTTTCCCTCCATCCTATTTCCTTCCTTGTTTATGCTTTTATTTCTCCCTTCTCCCCTCCCCTCCTTAAGAGTTTTCCTTTGAACCACTGCTTCCCTCAGTATTCCCTCCCCTCTACTCCCTCCCTTTTCCTCCCCTTCCCCCTTACTACTTCTTCCCTCCCTTATAACTCCCCTCCCCTTTTCTTAACCATTTACCCTCCTACTGCCTATAGGGTATGATAGATTTTTATACTTAATGTAATATGTTATTTCTTCCTTGAACCAAGATTGACAAAAATATATCTCATACAATTCTCCTCTCCCACCCCTCTTTCCCTCTATTATGATTAGTTTTATGTCTCTTTACAATAGAGTCCTGTATTAAATGATTAAGTTATTCCCTCCTTACACCAAAACCAATGAGGGTGAAGTCCATATAATGTTCATCTCCCTCCCTTTTTTCCATCTACTATGTTTTTATGCCTCTTTGTGTGGCATAATTTACCCTTTTCTGCTTCCTCCTTTCCTATTCTCCCATTATGGTCCCTTTTCACCCCTTAATAAGGTTTTTAAATCATAATTTTAATTAATTCATACCCATACCCTCTATTTATCTATATCCATTTTAAATGTCACAATAAGCATATAATTTTCAATATTAACAGGTATCACCTTCCCATATAGGGATGTAAACAGTTTGCTCTTATTAAATAATAAGTTGTATGTGTGTGTGTTTTCCCTGTTTACATTTCTATGTCTCTATTCAGTCTTGTATTTGGAAATCAAGTTTTCCATTGAGCTCTGGCTTTTTCATCAGGAAGGTCTGGAAATCCCTTATTTCATTGAATGACCATCTCCTTGCCTGAAAGATTATGTTCTGTTTCATTGGACAGCTGATTTTTGGTTGTAGCCCGAGCTCCTTTGCCCTACAAATATCATATTTCAGTCCCACTGTTCTTTCAGTGTAGAAGCTGCTATATTCTGTGTCATCCTGACTGTAGTTCCTCAATATTTGAATTGTTTCTCTCTGCCTGTCTGCAGTATTTTCTGCCTTTACCTGATAGTGCTGGAATTTGGCTACAATAGTTCTTGGAGTTTTCAATTTGGTATCTCTTTCAGGAGGTGTAAAGTAGATTCTTTTGGTAACTATTTTATCCTCTGGTTCTAGGACCTCAGGGTAGTTTTCCTTGATTTCTTGGAGGATGTTCTCCAGACTCTTTTTCATCATGACTTTCTGGTAGACCAGTAATTCATAGATTATCTCTCCTGGATCTATTCTCCAGGTCAGTTATTTTTCCATTGAGATATTTTACCTATTTTTCTAATTTTTCATTCTTGAGGTTTTGTTTGACTGATTCTTGATGCAATAGAGTCATCAGCTTTGACTTGGCTGATTCTAATTTTTAGCAAATTATTTTCCTCAGTTAATTTTTGGAGTTCCTCTTCCATATATTCAGATTTCATTTTTAGGGATTTATTTTTTTCCAGGTAGATTTTGAACCTCATTTTCCATTTCACACATTTTATTTTTTAAGGAGCTGCTTTCTTCAGTGAATTGTTTTTCTATTTTTTACAATTTTAATTTTAAAAGAATTGGTCAGTTTATCTTCTCCCTCTCTAATTTTGTTTGAAACGTCCTTCCTGAGCTCTTAACACTTTTTGGGCTTGAGACCAGTCCATATTCCCTTTTGAGGCTTCATCTGTGTGTGTAGAGTCAATGTTGTCTCATTCTGAATTTGGTTCTCCATGCTCTGAATAATAAGATTCTAAATTCTTTGTCTTTGCAATCTCGTTTTATCCCATTTTGAGACTTAACTTTAGCCACACCCATCCTCTAGGACTCCCAAGCCTTTAGTTGGTTCCAATATTTTAGGATTTTACTCTGGGGCGATAATTTCTGGGTTTTCAGGGTCGGGGAGGGGGTGATTAGAGCAGATGATCTTCACTCCACCATCCTGGTTCCTGGAAGTTCAGGTAGGTGATTTCTAAATTTCAGGCTGTGGTCCCAGGAGTAGCTGCTGTCCCTGCCATGGGCCCTGCATTTATCTCTTACCCAGCTCTGACAGATCCCAAGTTTTGTTATGGTAGGCCTAGGAATGGCCTCTGCGGTTGGTGGATCACCTTTCTCCAGTGTCTGTTGCACACTGTGTCCGCCCGGTCATGTGCTGCATCCTCCTCATTGAGCAGTACACTGTACTCCTCATTGCACTCCATCCACCTCTGACAAAATTTTTTGAGAACACAAATCAAAATTTCTTGTTGATTCAGTGATTTATATTTTACTCAGGCTAAACCTCAGCCTCTGGAGTCTTCTCTTAGGTCTTCTCAAGATGTCTTAGGAGGATGACAGTTTTACCCCTTTACTTTTGTCATTCTATGTTAATTTCATGGTGATTTTCTGTCTCTGGAGGAAATTTGGACAACCTGGAAATTTCTGAATTATCTTTCCATCTTTCCAAAATTCATCCAATCTATTTATTTTAAGGTTATGATATTTAGAGTTGCCTAGGTGGTGGTACATTGAATAAAGTGCTAGCATTAGACTGGCTCTCTCCAGAATGAATTATATGATGTAGAATATGAATTACCGTGAACCTGAAATAATTTCTATACTCATTATACATCTATATCTATACAATGATTATATATGTATGTATATACGATGATTATACATATGTATATGTGCATGTGTGGGAGGGTATGCATGTATGTTTGTACGTATAGTTTCTTCCCAGGTGTATTCTCTAGTCAAGAGCTGTTTTATATTCATAGCATTTCTAAACATTATAGCTTCTACATTATTAAGTCAGGAAGGAGTTGTCACCAAAAGTTTTTTTTTTCTTTCTTGAACTTTGCAAAATTTGTGGGGTGTTTTGTCATAAAAATTCTGAAAATAGACACTATATATATATATATATATATATATATATATATATATATATATATATATATATATATATATCTTATTTTCAAGCATGTGGTTTATCTCTGTTAGTGTTCTGTGGATTCAGATAATCACTACTTTGAAACTTCTAGAAAATCTCCTTTAATTACTTCTATAAAAAGATATTTTCTTTTCAGTTTTTTTCTTTCCAGGGAGATCAATAATCTTTAAGAATATACTGAATGAAAGGGTAGTAGCTTAAGCTTTAATAGTATAAAATTCACATATTATATTAAACCTCATGTCCTTTGCTTTTCTTTAGCCAATTATCCTTATTTTTTTATTTTTAAATTTTCAAAAAGTATTTTATTTTGGAAAACTTCTACTCCTTTGATGAATTTCTAACTTATTACATTGTTTTCTTATTTATTCTAATAGGAGATTTCTGATTTCTGACCCAAGTTCCATCTGACTTCATCTTTTAAAAGTTTTATATTTTCGGCTGTTGGGGAGGCGAGGCCAGGGCTTCGCGGGGTCGCGGTTTCGGGGTTTGGGGCTCTGTCCCCTGGAGGGCAGTCGGGGTCATCCCGGGGAAGCTACGGGGTGTGGGCCTGCTTCTTTCATCGCGGCATTAGGAGGCAGCCATTGCCATGACAACCCAGGCCAGTTTGGTGGCGAACCAAGGCCGTCGTTTCAAATGGGCCATTGAGCTGAGCGGCCCGGAGGAGGCAGCAGGGGTCGAAGTGATCAGGGAGGTGGCCAGGGAGATTCTATGTATCCAGTGGGTTACCTGGACAAGCAAGTGCCAGATACCAGTGTGCAAGAAACAGACCGGATCCTGGTAGAAAAGCGTTGCTGGGACATTGCCCTGGGTCCCCTCAAACAGATCCGCATGAACCTTTTCATCATGTACATGGCAGGCAACACTATCTCCATCTTCCCCACCATGATGGTGTGTATGATGGCATGGCGGCCCATTCAAGCACTTATGGCCATTTCAGCCACTTTCAAGATGCTGGAGAGTTCAAGCCAGAAGTTTCTCCAGGGCTTGGTCTATCTCATTGGGAACCTCATGGGGTTGGCTTTAGCTGTCTATAAGTGCCAGTCTATGGGACTGCTGCCTACACATGCATCAGACTGGTTGGCTTTCATTGAACCCCCTAAGAGAATGGAATTCAGTGGTGGTAGACTACTCCTGTAGTCAGGGGAAAGCATGTATTGGCACTCCTTTCACACTTGGATCCCATTTTATTTTTGTCATTTGTCCCTTCTCAGTAATACTTCAGTCTGTTTTGTTTTGCAAAAGTCTCCTGTGCTGAAAAGAATAAAAAAACGTATTTTCTCAGAGGTAAAAAAGAACAAAGCTTATAGGGCCAAAGTACAAGAGTACCAACAAAGGAAAAACTACAGAGATGTTGAAAATAATGTAAAAAACTTTATTTATGTTTCCAATACAGAGCAAAAACAACAATCAAAACCATAATTCCGTGTAAACAAGAGTGGCTGTTTCAGCCTCTCCTCTCAATAAATTAAACTGCTCAGAACAGCTCTTGGAATAGAAAAAAAAAAGTTTTATATTTTCCTTTTAATTATTCTAAAGTTTATTGGGGTTATTTCATGATCTCTGAAGACTTAACAGAATTTATTATTTTCTTTCTTTAGGACTTTTGAGTTCACTTTCTTTTAAAAATGTCATTTATTGATAGTGATATTTTAAGTAATTCTTGTTCATTATTCCTTTCTCTTATGAATTTTATAGGCTTGTACTGAGCCTTTCTCTCTTGGGCTTTTTATTTTTCTTCCTTTTCCTTGTACTACCAGTAGCTTGTTTCAGGTTTTCCTTCATGTTTTTTGACCCTTTTCTCTTACACAGGTATGGGATCTTGGGTAACTTTATTTTATAACTTTTATTCTTGGGTAGTTTGATTAGAATGCATTGAATAAGTATATTAACTTACGTCCAATTATTACTTTTATTATTTGACTCAACCTACCTATGACCAGTTAATATTTCTTCTGTTATTTAATTTTGTCTTCATTTGTGTGAAAACTTTTTTTTTTTTTCAATTTTGTTCATATAGCCCCTGGAGTTGTCTTGGTTGGTAGACTCACAAATATTTTATATAGTCTACAGTTATTTTATATAGAATTTTTCATTCTATCTCCTTTAGGGTTGTGTTGGTAACACACAGAAATGTGAATTATTTATATGGGTTAATTTTATATATTGCAAGTTTGCCAAAGTCATTAATTGTTTCAACTAGTTTTTAATTAATATTCTAGGCTTCTTTACATATAATATCATATCACCTGCAAAGAATGATAGTTTTTTCCTCATTGCCTATTCAAATTTCTTTAATTCCTTCTCATTGCTATACCTACAATTATTAATGAAATGCTGAATAATGGTGATGACAGTGGCATCCTTGCTTCATCCTGATCTTCATGAAAAGGCTTTGAGCTAATCCTTGTTACAATAATTCTTACTGTTAGTTTTAGATAGATATACTTATCATTTTAAAGAAAGACTCCATTGATTCTGATACTTTCTAAAGTAGGAATAGGTGGTGTATGTTGCCAAAAGCTTTTTCTGCGTCTATTGAGATATTTATATGATGAACGTTTGTTGTTTTTGTTATTGACATGTTCAGTTATGCCGAAGTTTTCCTAATATTGAACCAGCCCTGCCTGCATTCCTGGTGTAAATCCTAACTGGTCACAGTAAGGATGTGTGTGTGTGTGTGTGTGTGTGTGTGTGTGTGTGTGTGTGTGTGTGTGTGTTATGTGTGTACATTGCTATATTTTTATAATCACCCTGCTAGCAGTTTTTTTTTTTTTTGCACTGATTTTTATTAAGGACTTTGGTATATAGTTTTCTTCCTTTGTTTTTGGTCTCTGTGGTTTAGGTATCAAGAGCATTTTATTTTATTTTATTTTTTGTCATAAGAGAAAGTTAGTAGGACCCCTTCCTATTTTTTTTAAATATGTCATTTTGATTGGGATTAATTCTCCCTTAAATGTTTGGTAGAATTAATTTGTAAATCACCTGGTTGCTGGAGATTTTTTCTCATTAAGCTCATTGATGCTAGGATTATTTAAGTATCCCTATTTCCCCTTCTGTTAATCATGACTACACACACATACACATACAGATATATTCATCTATTTCACTTAGATTGTTAGTTTTCTGGCATATAATTGGGCAACATAATTGTTAATATTTGCTTAAATTTCATCTTCATTTGTGTGGTGCATTTACACTTTTCATTTTTGACACTGACAATTTTTTAATTTTTTAAATCAAAATAACTGATTGTTTATGTTCATAAAAACCAGTTTATTTTAAAGGGTTTTTTTTAACTTTTTATTTCATGAATCCCTTCTTTGCTATCTAGGATTTGTATTTTGGTTTTTAATTGGGGATTTTTAATTTGTTCTTTTATTCTTTTTATTGTTGTTGAATACCCAATTCATTGATCTTTTCTTTCTTTCTTTTATTGATTCATTCATTTAAAGATATAAAATTTTCCTTCATACTTCTTTGAATGAATACCACAGATATTGGTATATTATCTCATTGTTGTCATTCTCTTTAATGAAATTATTGACTGTTTCCATGATTTATTCCTTAACTCACTCATTCTTTAGGATTAAATCATTGTTTCTCATTGATTTTTATTCTATTTTTCCATGTCCCTTTATTGAGTGCAATTTTTATTGCTTTATGTTCTGAAAAATATCCATTTACTATTTCTCCTTTTCTATATTTGATCATGAGGATTTTATACTCTTGATACATGGTCAATTTTGTGAAGGTGCCATACAGTAGCTCAGAAAAAGTTATGTTCTTTTCTATTCTCATTCAATTATCTCTAGAGATATATCTAATATTTTATTTGACTCCTTGACCTCTTTCTTATTTATCCTATAGTCACACTTATCTAGCTCTTAAAGGGGAAAGTTGATATTTGTACATTCATATATATATATATATAATTTCCTCTATTTCCTCCTATTACTCATTTAACATTTTCTTCAAGAATATGAATGCTAAGTTGTTTGGTGGATACATTTTTATTATTGATATTACTTCTTTGTTTATGATACATTTTAACAATGTAGGTTCCCTGCTTATTTATTTTAATTAGGTCTATTGTCACTTTTGCACTGTCTGAGACCACAATTGCTATCCTTGCTTTTTTATATATTTTGATGGATAATAGATTCTGCTAAAAACACTGTATATAAATTCTGTGTGTCTCTCTCTTGGATTCTGGTTTCTAATCCATTCTGCTATTTGCCTTCACTTTGTGGATGAATTAATTACATTTACATTTACAGTTATAATGTCTAACTGTGATGTTTTCATTTGTTTATAATTTTCTCTCTTTTATTACTCTTTCCCCACTTAAAATTCCATTTTGTTTCTGACCACTGCCTTCACTATATCTCCTCCCTTTTTTCACCCACATTTAACTTATCTTTCACCCCTCCTAATTCTCTGTTGGATAAGATAGATTTCTATAACCAGGTGAGTGTTTATATATTTTCATTCCTCTTTGCACCAACTCAGAGGAGAGTGAAGTCCAAGCATAATCTGATCCCCCACTATTTCCATCTCCACTGTAAGAGCTCTTGCATACTTCTTTTATGTGAGATACTTTTTTTCCTTTCCTCCTTCTTCTTCCCCCTTCTACCCATCAACCTTTCTTTCTCACCTTTCCATTTTTTAAGATTATCCAAATATAAATGGCTCAATTTTATGCTGTCCTCTCGAGAGAGGCCTTCTAACAGCCCTAATAATGGTAAATTTTTTAGAAGTTATGTGTATCATCTATCTTCCCGTGTAGAAATCTAATTAGTTTTACTGTGTCAATTGCCTTATAATTTCTCTTTCCTGTTTGCATTTTAATTAATTATTTTTTACTTTTCATCATTCACTTCCATAAAATTCTGAGTTCCAAATTTTCTCTCCATCTCTGCCCTCCCCCAATGTCAAGATAATGTATAAATTGATATAGGTTCAATATATACATTCATATTAATCCTATTTTCATATTAGTCATGTTGTAAAGAATTAGAACCAATAGGAATAACCATGAGAAAGAAGAAACAAACAAAAAGAGCAAATAATATGCTTCAATATGCATTCAGACTCCACGGTTCTTTTCCTGGATTTGTACAGTATTTTCCATCATGAATCTTTTGGAGTTGCTTTAGAACCTTGCATTACTAAAAGATAAGTCTATCAAAGTTAGTCATTGCATAATGTATCTGTTACTGTGTACAATGTTCTCCTTTTGTCTACTCACTTCTATCAGCAAGAGTTCATATAAGACTTTCCATGTTTTTCTGAAGTCCAACTGTTTATCATTTCTTGTAGCAAAATAGTATTCCATTACATTCATATACCACAACTTTTTCAGTCTTTCTTCAACTGATGGGCATCTCTTCAGTTTCCAATTCCAAATTCCAATCACCAAAGAAAGAGCTGCTATAAATATTTTTGTATATGTGTGTCCTTTTCACTATATTTATGATTTCTTTGGGATACATACTTAGAAATGGTATTGCCTGGGCAAAAGGTACACACAGTTTTGTAGCCCCTTCAGTATAGTTCCAAATTCCTCTCCAGAATGGTTGGATCAGTTCATGACTCTACCAACAATGTATTAGTGTTCCAATTTTCCCACAACTTCTCCAACATTTATCATTTTCCTGTTTTGTCATGTTAGTCAATCTGATAGGTGTGATGTGGTACCTCAGAGTTATTTTGATTCTCTAATTTATAGTGATTTAGAGAATTTTTTATAAGTATAGATAACTTTAATTTATTAATTTGAAAACTGGCTGTTCCTTTCATTTGACTATTTACCAAATGGGGAATGACTTTTATTCTTATAAATTTGACTCCATTTTTTATATATTTGAGAAATGAGGCCTTCATCAGAGATACTGTTTGTAAAAATTATTTCCCCATTTTCTGCTTCCCCCATAATCTTGGTTGCATTGGTTTTGTATGAAAACTTTCAATGTAACATAATGAAAACTATCCATTTTTGTATATAATAATGTTCTCTATCTCTTGTTTCATCATAAATTCTTCTTTTCTCTATAAATTTGACAGGAAAACTATTCCTTGCTCTCCCAGTTTGCTTATAGAATCAGTCTTTGTATGTAGATTGTGTACCCATTTTGTCTTTATTTTGGTATATGGTGCAAGATGTTGCTCTTTTCCCAGTTTCTGCTACACTATTTTTCAGTTTTCCTAGCAGTTTTTTGTCAAATAGTGAGTTCTTAGCCCAGAAACTGAGTTCTTTGGGTTTATCAAACAGTAGATTCTATATTTATTGAATACTGTGTCTTGTGTACCTAACCTATTCCTATGATCCACCATTCTATCCTTTAGCCAGTATCAAGTAGTTTTGATTGCTTTTATAATACAGTTTAAGATATGGTATTGCTAAGCCACTTTCCCTAGAATTTCTTTTCATTAATCCCCTTGATATTCTGGACCTTTTGTTCTTCCAGAAGAATCTTGTTGTTATTTTTTTCTATCTTTAAAAAAAATATTTTTGAGGGGTGGCTAGGTGATGCAGTGAATAGAGCACCGGCCCTGGAGTCAGGAGGACCAGAGTTCAAATACGGCCTCACATACTTAACACAAAAACTAGCTGTGTGACCTTGGGCAAGTCACTTAACCCCAGTTGCCCTCCAAAAACTGAAATATATATATATATATATTTTTGGTAGTTTTATTGGTCTGGTACTGAACAAGTAAATTAATTTAGGTAGAATTGTCATTTTAATTTTTTTTCCAAGTGCTTTATTGACTTCTGGTTTACATCATTCATTTCCACCAGATTTTGAGTTACAATTTTTTCCCCATTTTTCCCCTACCCACCACCCCAGAATAGCAGTCCACCAAGATATTTCCTCATACAATCTGCTCTCTCCCATTTCTTCTTCCATACCTCCTTTGACTTTTTCAGTAGGGCAAGGTGAATCCTCGTGCCCCAATGCCCGCACATCTTATCTCCCAATTATATGCAAAATAGTATTAATCTTAGTATATATATATATATATATATATATATATATATATATGATTTTAAAAGGAAGATAAGCAACTCAGTATATACTGTACATGTGTAGCTATGCAAAACATTACCATAGTCGATATAATGTAAAAGATTGAATATATTTTCCCCCCTTCCATCCCACCTCCCACGTGGTCCACTCCCCACTTTGGTCCTGTCCTTTTTCAAAAGTGGGTGCTTCCAACTCCCCCCCCCCCAGCCTGCCCTCCCTTCCATTGACCCCCTTTCATCCCTTTCTCCCCTACTCTACTGTAGGGTGAGAAACCCTATTTAGTATGTATGTCATTCTCTCCCTGATCCAAATTCTATGAGAATAAGGTTTTGCATTTTTGCCTTCCTGTTCTTCCTCTCCTTTGTAACCATTTCCCCTTGCTTCTTCTATATGAGATAGTTTAAAATGTTTTAAAATATGAGAATGTTTAAAAGAACATTCTTTTAAAAAATTTTTAAAGTTTTAATTCCCTCCCTCTCATTCCTACCCCACCCACTGATATGTCTAACAAAATGATATCAATTGTACATGTGAAATCATGTAAGATAGATTTTCATATTTACAATATTGTGCAAAAAAATCTGAAAAAGATATAATACAATTTTCAATCAGAATTCATCAGTTCTCTCTGTAGAAGTAGATAACATTTTTTTTTCATCATGGGTCCTTTGGAGTTATCTTGGATAACTGTATTGATCAGAGTATTCATGTCTTTCAAAGTTGATCATCATTACAACATTGCTGTTACTATGTATATTGATCTCCCAGTCCTTCTCACTTCACTTTCATATAGGTCTTCTCATGACTGTAATGAAAGCACTTCCCCTTGTCGTTTCTTATAGCATAAAGGTACTCCAACACAATAATAAGCCACAACATGTTCAACCATTTCCCAATTAATTATTATTTTCTCAATTTCCAATTTTTACCCACCACAAAAATTTTGAACCTTATAGGTCTTTTTCCTTTATCTTTGGTCTCTAGGGTATAGTAGTGATATTGCTGGATCAAAGAGTATAACAAAGTTTTATTATAGTCCTTTGGGCATAGTCACAAATTGTTTTTCCATAATTATTAAACTAGTTTGTTATTCCAAAAGCAGTTTATTAGTTTGTCTAATTTTTCTCAAGCCCTCTAACATTTGTTATTTCTGAAAGATTTGATGTGCTACACCAGAATTGATTTAATTTGCATTTTTCTACTCAATTTTTATTTAGATAATTTTTATATATCTATAGATGAATTTAATTTCTTCTTCTGAAAGCTGCATATTCATATCCTTTGGGCATTTATCATTGGGGGATAACTTATGTTCTTATAAATTCTTTATATTTGAGAAATGAGGCCTTTATCAGAGATACTTGCTATATTCCCTGCCCCCAACATTCTGCTGAAACCCGAAAAGGTGTCCCACTCCTCCAAAGTGTCTGTATTCAATCAAGAAAAAATAAAAGCAGTCGCTAATTTAACCAGTATAGGGCCATTTTTCAGATAAGTTATATGGATTATCTTAGATGTATAATTATGAGAACACACTTTGTATTAATCTTTTGATCTGACTTGCTTTCTGATCAGCATAGCCTACGTCCTTAGTTAAGAATCTCTAAACAACAAATAGAGGTCAATCAGTCTCCCAGTCACAAAAGACTATGATCAAACACTTCGATGTTTTCTCACAATTCTCCTATTTGAGAGTGTTCTCACAAGACAAAAATTGGCCTACACACATAACTGAATAGAAAGGTAACTGAGCTGGTTCTGGCATTGAGTCACAAGAAGCAGTCAATGAGATTCATTCAATTCCCACAGTTCCCTTGAAATGTAGTTTCCCACATTATGTCTTTTACTTAGCTCTGTTTTTGTTTTTGCTTTGTTTGAGATTATGATTACTATCCCTGTCTTTTCATTTTTAATTCAGCTGTAGGATAAAAATTCTACCTGAATCCTTTATTTTAACTCTCTTTTTTATATTTTTAATGTAGAAGCTGTTAAATCTTATGTGACTGTAACTATGGAACCATTATATTTAAAATATTACATTCTTTTGTTTCTTGCAATAAATATTTTTCCCATTAACCTGTGAGCTCTGGTATTTGACTTTAATATTCCTAATAGTTTTAATTTTGGGATCTCTTTCACAAGGTTATCAGTGGACTCTTCAATTTTTATTTTACCCTTTATCCTAATATATTGGAGTAGTTTCTTTAATAATTTCTTGAAATATGATTTCTAGGCTTTTTTTTTAATCATGGCTTTCATTTAGTCTAAAGATTCTTAAATTATCTCTCCCCAATTTGTTCCCAGATTAATTTTTTTCCAATGAAAATTAATTTACATTTTCTTCACTTTAAAAAATTCATTTGAATTTGTTTTATTGTTTCTTGATGTCTCATGGAATGATTACCTTCCAGTTCCCCAATTCAATTTTTTAAGGGATTATTTTCTTCAATGACTTTTTTTTCCCCTTTGACCAATGCTGCTTTTTTTTCCCCCAAATTTTATTAAATATGAAACATATCTCTACAGTCTTTATTGAGGAGGCTGACCACGTCCACGACCAAATCCACCTCTAAATTGGAATTCTGTTGCTGACCCAGCCCCAGCCTCAGCCTTCTTGTCAGCACCAGGAGGTGCAGCACTTCGTCTGTATGTGTCTCTGTCAGCTTCACCCCGAGTAAGTTGGGCAGGTCGCTCACCCTCCAGACCTTTGGGCCTTGGCCTTCCTGTCTCAGGGCGACTTCTTCGGAGGGTGGCAGGCACAATCTCAGGGGGAAGGTGAAGGTAATCCCGGAGATACTGAATGCCCTCGTTGGTGAGGTACCAGTAGAAATGCCTCCATGCAAACTGTTCCTTAACATAGCCACAAGACTTTAGAGACTGCATGGCCTTCATGACATGGAGATTGGGCACATTCTTGTCTGCCAGCTCAGGGTGCTTTGGCATGTGAACATCCTTCTTGGCTACCATTACTCCCTCCTTAAAAAGGAGTTCATAGATGGCAATTCGGTTCTTCTTGGGCATCAACATCTCGGTGGCGGCGGCGACTCCCAATGCTGCTTTTTAAGTTCCTTTATTCAATAAATATTTGTACCTGCTTTTCCATTTGGCCTATTGTGCTTTCTTAAGAAGTTCTTTTCTTTAATGAATCTTTGTGCCTCTTTTACCTTTAGGCTAATTCTGTTTTTTTCTTTTCTTTTCTTTTCTTTTCTTTGATATTACTTGTCTTTTTTTTTTTTTTGACAGGCTGGTTTTCTTTATTAACTTCTGTTTTACATCATTCATTTCCACCAGATTTTGAGTTACAATCATTTCCCCCTCCTGTTTTTCCCCTACCCACCCTCCCAGAATAGCAGTCCCCCAAGATATCACTTCCTCCAATCTGCTCTCTCCCATATCATCTCCCATACCCCCTTCGACTTTTCCATTAGAGGAAGGTAAATCTTTGTGTCCCAATGCCTGCACATCTTATCTCCCAATTACAAGCAAAAGAGTATTAATAATAGTATTTACATATATTTGAAACATTTAATCTTAAGACCTCGAATTTCAGATCCATTTTCTTCCTCCCTTGTCACCCATTCCCTCTGGGGAGATAAGTAATTCAGTATATGTTGTACATGTCTAGCTATGCAAAACATTATCATAGTAGATATATTGTACAAGGCTGCTTATAATTCCCTCCCACTCATCCCACCCCCCACCTGGTCCAGTCTCTACTTGATCCTGTCCCTCTTCTATAGTGGGTACTTCCAACCTCCCCTCCCCCCCAGGATGCCCTCCCATCCATCATCCCTCCTCTCATACCCCTTCCCCCTATTCTGCTGTAGGTTGAGATATCCCATTTAGTATGTATGGCATTCTCTCCCTGAACCAAATTCAATGAGAATGTGGTTTTGCCTTTTTGCCTTCCTATTCTTCCCCTCCCTTACAACCACTTCCCCTTGCTCCTTCTACATGACATAGTTTACCCTACCCTGTCTCTCCCCATCTCCTCTTGCCACTTTCCTCTCTCAGCTCATAATTTCACCCCTTGAGTATCCTCCCTTCCCAACAAATTCAACCTATGCCCTCTATCCATATATAACTGTAAACATATACACACACATTCACATATGTATTCATATGACCACACACCCTTCTTCCATTATTTTCATAGTGAGAAAGATATCATCAGTCACAGTTATTGTTTTTCCATATAGGAATGTAAATAGTTCAACTTTGATAAGTTCCTTTTGATTTCTTTTCCCTGATTACCTTCTCAGGCATCTCTTGCCTCTTGTGTCTGGATGTCAGATTTTCTATTCGACTCTGGTTTTTTCCTCAAGAATGCTTGAAAGTCCTCTATTCCACTGAATGACCATATTTTTCCCTGAAACAAAATACTCAGTTTTGCTGGGTAGGTGACCCTTGGGTTCATTCCCAGTTCTTTTGCCCTCTGGAATATCATATTCCATGCCCTTTGATCCCTCAGTGTAAAAGCTGCCAGGTCCTGTGCTATTCTGATTGTGTTTCCACAATATTGAAATTGTTTCTTCCTGGCTGCTTGTAGTATTTTCTCCTTGATCTGGGGATTCTGGAACCTGGCTATAATATTCCTGGGAGTTTTCTTTTTGGGATCTTTTTCAGGAGGTGATTGGTGGATTCTTTCAACCTCTATTTTGCCCTCTGGGTCTAAAACATCAGGGCAATTTTCCTTGAGAATTTCTTGAAAGGTGATTTCTAAGTTCTTTCTTTGATCATGGCTTTCGGGTAGTCCAATAATTTTTAAATTATCTCTCCTGAATCTGTTTTCCAGGTCAGTGGTTTTTCCCATGAGGTATTTCACATTGCCTTCTAATCTTTCATTTGTTTGTATCTGCTTAACAGCATCTTGATTTCTCATAAAGTCATTAGCTTCTATTTGCTCCAGTCTAACTCTGAAGGAATGAATCTCCTCAGTGAGCTTTTGAGATTCTTTTTCCATCTGGCAAATTCAACTTTTTAAGGCATTCTTCTCCTCATTGCCCTTTTGGGCCTCCTTTGCCATTTGAGTTAGTCTATTTTTTAAGGTGTTGTTTTCCTCAGTCAGGCTGTTGACCCTCATTTCATACTTTTCCTGCATCCTTCTCATTTCTCTTTCCAATTTTTCCTCCACTTCTCTTATTTGATTTTTAAAGTCCTTCTTAAGGTCCTCTATGGCCTGCAACCCGCTCATGTTTTCCCCTGGGGCTTTTGGAGCATTACTTCTGACCACACAGTCCTCTTCCCCTATGCTTCAACCCTCTTTGCCCCCAAAGTAGGAGTCTAGGGTTGCATTTTTCTGTTTAATTTGTTTCCTTTGCCTTGGCATGTTGCCATTTAATTACTTGACTTTTGGGCTTGTTGCCACACTATGGCTTTGTGGCCAAGATAGGGGAATTTTCATCCTGAATGTATGGGGGCGGCAACTTCCGTTTCTGGGAAGCTGGAAACCCACCCACGACCTCCACCCCAGATCACAGTCCAGATCCAGGAAAGCAAGAGCAATTACCCCCAAGACTGATCACTGGATCTCCCTACAGTTCGAAGGCCAAGAGCTGGAGCTGCCTCTGAAAACTACAAAATGGCATGTCTCCTCAGGGGCTTCTAGCCCCCAGGGGAGGAAGCTGATAAGTTACCCAAATACTGGTCCCAGAGTCCATAGGGCACTAACCTCTCACTTTGTCCTAGGCATATCTATGTTGATAATTCTGGAATCGCCACAGCTGCTGGTGTTCTGGGGTCCCTCCAGCTGAGTGCTGGCTCTGCCGCCCTGGGGCTAAAACCTCTACTCAGGTGCTGGGCTGTGCTCGGCTCCCCACTCTCTGCGGTGCTGCTCTCCCGGCCCCAGACCGCTGTGCTGGTCCTTCCTGCAGGGCTGCTGGGCTGTCCTCAGCGGGAGGTTAGCTTATCTGCCTTGTTCTTTGGGTGCTGGGGCTCCAGAAGTTGTTCAGAGTCCCCCTTTACCTAGTTTGTAGGTCATCTGGCGGCAGAGTGGCTTGGACAGGCTGTTTTTACTCCACCATCTTGGCTCCGCCCAGCCCGCTTGTCTTCTTAAATCGCTAATTCTGTTTTTTAAGTGATTTTTTTTTCAGGATTTTTGTGCATCCTTTACCAAGCTGTTAATTGTTTGTTTTTCATAATTTTTCTTGCCTCACTCTCATTTCTTTTTCTAATTTTTCTCATCATATTCTTACTTGATTTTATAATCATGTTAAGCGCTTTGAGGAATTCTTGTGTTACTATTTTCCAATTCACATTTTTTCCCTTGATCCTTTGCTTGTACCTGTGTGACATTACTATCTTCTTAGTTTGTCTCTTGAACTTCCCTGTCTCCATAGAAGCTTTTTAGAGTTGTGTTGCTTTGTTGCTGCCCATTTTTCCAGTCTATTGTTTTAATTTGAACTTTATGTCAATATTGGTTTCCATTCTTAGGGAGTAGGGTCAGAGGGTACTGTCCCAAGCTATAGGATTGTTCACACTGCCATTTCAGAAATAATGGTAGGAGTTTGGAAGTTTTTGCTGTCTTCAAGTTCTGTCAAATTCTTTGGGGAGAGGTATGATCATTGCTCTCCTGATCTACATGCAGGCTTTACCCAGGAATAATCCCTGATCATTTGTAGCCACAAGTGCTACTGCTCCTCAGGGATCCTGATCCTTCTGAAAACTAGTTGATGCTGCTCCTTAGAGCCTGTGATCCTTAGAACAGCAAGTGATATTGATCTTCAGATCCTCTTATCCTTTGTGGCTGTCATAGCTCCTCTCTGCATCAGAAACTATGAATCAGAAGAGGTTATAGATGATGGACTAGCCAAATAGCATCTGTTCCTGCAAGCAGTGCTAACGCCTTGTAATCTACTCCAAGACCCACAGCTGTTTTTGCTGCAATGTGCACTCTAGGCTAGTCCCCACTCCAGTGTCCCAGATCTCTCCTTGTGACCTTCTAAACTGTCTTGGGATGGTAAAAAAAAAAACAAAAAGCAAAACAAAACAAAAAAACCCATGTCTTACTCTGACCTTTTGTTGGGTTTGCTGCTCCAGAATTTGATCTGAGGCATTATTTTAAAATTATTTGGAGCAGAATTTTGGGAGAGCTCATCTGTTTCCTCTACCCCACCATTTTGGCTCTACCTCCAAAAATCCAATATTATAGAAATAACTTCCAAAAGAAAGATAGAACTGTAAGGAACTTTTGGGTTACTTTAGTCTGAAGAAGATAGGAGAAAAGAGTCCCATAGACATAAATTGATTCACTCTAAATCTCATAGTCATTTGAAAGATAGCTGACTTTGCAAAGAGTATAAAACTAGCATCCAGCAGATTCAAAGAGGCTTCTGAAGGGATTCTAGGGACTAGCTAAGAAAGAGATCTGAAAACTTCTAAGAGAATTGTGAGTGAGCTGTATTTTTTAGCTTGGAACTCACTAATCCTAAATGCAGATTCAAGAGGAAATGATTAGAGAATATTTTACATAGACCTTTAAATAGTGCTCTTAAAAATTCAACTTACCAAGATCTTGTATATTATTAAAGTTATAACCATCTTTCACAACGATACTTATAGGCAAAAAACATTCAAGTTGACAATCAAGTGCTTAAATGATTGGAATAATCTTATATAATGTTAATTATAGAAAAATGAAACTATATATGAACCTTTTTCAACTTCCTTTGAATGGATTCCTAGGCTATCTAGGAAAGCCTATGACCTCTTCCTCAAAATATTATTTTTTAAAATGTTTTAAATGAAATACATAGGATCACAAAAGAAACTAATTACATTAAAATGGAATTTATATGTATATATAATGTTGATATGATATAATAATTAATAAGCTTCAGGTTAAGAACTGCTTTTAAGCAGACTTTAGGTATCTCTGGGTTATTTCTGATATCAACTTGACCTCATTTCTATTGGTACTTTTTTTTTTTCCTGTAACTGAATCTGAATAGTTTGTGAAACAGCTTAGTGTGATAGAATATTGAGCCTGGAATCAAAAGACCTAAAGTGGAGTTTGGAGTTGCTCAGTAATTGTAACACTATGGCTAAATTACCTAACTTTTCAGAGCCTCAATTTCTTTATACATATAATAGATCTGCAGGATAAGAAATTGAAGCTATCAGCATTTGATTGTTATGTCTCCAAAACAAAATAGGAATCAAATTGGATGACTAATTTAATTGTGCTATACAGATCAAACCAAAGTATAAAGCAGCTCTTCTCCCCCTTCCCTTGAATTCCTCTCTTTTGCCTTCATTATACTACTACTACTACTACTACTACTACTACTACTACTACTACTACTACTACTACTACTACTACTGATGGGGTCCTTGTGATGTATATATGTCTGTAGTATCAATCTGTAACATCAGTTTGTAAATGGGGTGCTTTGGGATCTATGTCAGTAAAATCAATTTGTAAAAGCAGTCTGTAAGATCACACTTTCCCCCATCCAGCCTCAGAGCATTGACTCTTCCCCTTTCCCCTTCCAGCACTCTGCCCAGCAACAACTCATGACCTGTTTATCTCTGCTTGAAACAATAAGTTATGTAAATATTATCTCCTTTAGTTAGAGTGGCCAGCCCCACCATAAATTCTTCAATACCTTATCTATAGGGTAACTCCTTAGTCAATTATATACCCACATTGTCTCTGATGACCTTGGTGGGAGGCAGACTGGGCACTCTTTAGTGAAGTGTCAGGCCTAAAACCACACCTCCAGCTAGCCCTGCTTGAGCTATTTCCCAGTGAATCATGGGCAATGCACCTGCACAGTTGATATTAAAAGTGTATGGTCCTTTGAGCACTGACCACTCCTTAACTCCTCCCTGATCCCACCCTTACTCACCTAGTTAGCATAATTGGCACCTTAAAACTATACCTGTGGCCTCTGCAAGTTCACAGGTTCCATAAGAATCTAGCCTGCTGTTCTCTACAGCATAACAATAAACTTTACAATTTCGGCTTCAAAGTTTGCTTGAGCCTGGTGAATTCCTTCCAGACTGGATGCCAGGGAGGCATCCCTGGCAGAACCGCTTACTCTCCCCCTTTCCTTATCACCCTTCCCTCTTCACTACTACTACTACTACTACTACTACTACTACTACTGTGACTCCTAACTACTACTGCTACTGCTACTACGACTGCTAATACTGCTTCTGCTGCTACTATTATGCCTACTTTACAAGTACTATTACTACTATTACTGCTACTACTAAGTGACATTTATGTAGTTATTTACCTTTTTCAAAGTGCTTAGCTTGACTTTTCCAGAAATATAAAGTATATTATAACTCCAATAACTGCCTATTTCTCAACTGCAGTAGAAGTGACATTTCTACAAGTGACTAAAATGACTCAGCAAGGGTTTAAGCTTTCCAATCATTGTTCTCACAGGAACTTAATTAAAACACTGAAAACAACAAATGGAAATTGAAGACAAATTGTCAGAACATTCCATTGCAATTTCTTTTCCAATGAGAACTATCATTTTTAGACAACAGCAAATGTGTAATTATCAGATTAAAAAAAACAAAAACCAAACAACTACATTGTGATATTAGAAAACATACTGAAAGAAGCTGCATGACCTAGGAGAAAAAGCACTAGATTTAGTATCAAAGGAACAATGTACATTGTCCTACATCTGCCACTTCATCCATATGTGACCCTGAGTAAGTCACTTAACCTATTTTGGCTTCAGTTTCCTCATTTATAAAATGCGAGAGTTGAATTAGTACTCCACTTAAGTAATTCTAGTTCTAAATCTTTTTTACTATGATGAAAAAGTGATGTCATGATTGTTCTTTAAAACAGATCAATCATTTTATTCACATTTTCAGAACAGATAGATAATCTTATGGTTGTGTAATTATATAACTAAACAATTATTCTGCAGTAAGCAGAATGTTTTCCAAAATACTACAAATGCTTAATGAATTTTAAATGTTACAACATTGCAATCACCATTATTATTATTTCATTGTAGAGGACTAGCCTCAAGCAGTGATAGCCTCCAAAAAGAATTAGTTCTTGCTTTTTTTAAAAATTTACTATCAATAAACATGGCCCCAACATTCAATTATGTTTTTCTGCTGCATTTTTTGCTAAGATATATATATTTTTTAAATTCTGTTAGGGAATGAATAAGCTATTATACATATTTCTAACATTTACCCTAAAACAAATAAATAAGCAAAAGATAACCTTGCAGCAAGAAGTTTTCTATCTATCTATCTATCTATCTATCTATCTATCTATCTATCATCTATCTATCTGCACATACCTAAGTACATATATATCATTGCCCAAGACATTTAATTTCAAATTCTATATTCTTAATTTATACAACCAAAAGATGGCAGTACTTCATCAACTATTCCCTTACTATAGATTTTTTTAATATTCATTTTTCCTCTTGTCAACATGTATCATGTACAATTTCCATGCAGTTTAAGAATAAAAATATGTACAAGTTTAACATTTTCTCCATAAATGTTTTAAATTTTTTACCTCAATCTAAATGTTCCTTTTTTTTTCCTGTGAGAAAAATCAAGCAAGAAAACAAAATCTGACTTTTCATACTGATGTCAAATGGAACATATTCTGATTCTTTTAGGTTCTCTCCTCTGGCAGTTTTCTTGGTGTTATTTGATTAGTTTTCTGAGAGTCACTCGGGAAGGAAGAATTCTGAAGAAGACTTATAGTTGCCTTTCTATTAACACAATGCTCTTGATGCCGTTTAAAAATTTTGACAAATGTATTTGCTCTTTAAAATATGCTACCATAGTGCTGAATTCTAAAACTTTTTCTGTAGTGTACAATTTTTACTGAACCTCTAACAATGAATACCAAAGTATTTTTAACTCAGAATAGATCAAAGAAAGACAATTTTTGTTTTTCAGAGTACTACAATATTAGGGGTTTAATGGCTAGTCTTATTATCTGATAGATAATTAACTGAACTCCCTGATTTTCTTTACAACCCTTTTAATTGTTAAAGTTTATTTTTCTCCTTTGAAAAATCATTATTTCTTTCTGTCTATCTGCTTGCTTTTCTGATGGCCTATTGCTCTCTGTCTCTTTCTGTGTCTGTCTGTATCTTTGTAACAATCTCTCTATCTCTCACAAAAGCATATAAATAAACATAAGACAACAAAGAAATGCACCTTGGATTTTTAAAGACCTATTATGTTTACATAATATCTCTCTATTCAAGCCATTCTCAATGTGTTATCAGCAATGTCAAAATTTGTTGCCAAATTAATTATCTCTCACTTTATATATGGGAAGGAAATTCTGAAAGAAGGAGAAGGAAAGTATGAAATTTTCTCAGTAGTATAGAGAAGATAACCCAACAGAAAGCTCTTTCTTTTCTCTTCTTGAAATTGCTAAAGAGGTAATCCAGAATACAGTGGATTTCACTGTTCTCTAGATTTGAGAAAACTTTAAATTAGCGTCATTTGGGCATGAAAAGGGGACTACAGACTGACATTGTCTAAAATTATGTTGATTGTAGTAGTTGAAATGGGAAAACAGTATATTTTAAGACTCTGGTTGGCACCCTGACGTATGTATTCATTTTTATTCCACTTGGACTATCTTTTAGGTGAAAGTGCATTAAATAGTCAGAGATATGCTCATAGATTTTAAGCAAAAAGCAGCTTTAATGATCACTTAGTCAAAGGGCCATATTTTATTAATTAGGACCCTTATTTCTGACCTGCCTCAGGTCCTGCAATCAATAAATATTAGATCCATGATTTGAAGTGACATCTTCTCCTTCCTCCTTCAGTATTTTTTTAAAAACTACTTTATGAGTGAGCCAGAGAGGCTGGTAGAAGCTGAAGGAAGAATTCATTTACCACCCCCACATATTTGAACACATCCATGTACAAAATCTTCTTCCTCACCACTATCTCTCCAAACAGTTCAAATACTTCCTTCTGCATGAACTCTTTACTAAAAACGTTGATAAGTTGATATTGTCATTCTAAGGGTTAACTTAGTATATACTTTATAGTTAACATCCTTAACTGTGGATAGTACATGTTGATCCAGTACAATATATACTTCTTGAACATTGAATCTTTTCCTACATTTTTGTCTTTATATATGCAGGGTTTAGGCTTTGGCCTCTAAAATGAATAATGATTTGTTTAATTGAAAAAAATCAATTGAGAACAGGATAAGGAGACAGCGGATTTAGGAGTAGAGGATAACATATATTTTGACTATTCAATCATGTGGTAAAAGGAAAGAAAGTGAGGTGAGAGGAGGGATACAAGATTGGGAGAACAGAGCATGGTATAAGGATTAGAAGCCACACTGAGGATGAAACATAGCATTAGGAGGAATGAGTCAAGATAGGAATATGGTATGCAATATAATTAGAGAAAACAATTTCAGTGTTCTATATCTTGGACAGTTGTAGATGATGGTGAAGTCAGAGATAAATCTACTTCTATGGGAGGTTGAAGACAAGATATAAGCCCCGAGTTAATGAACTGTAAGACTAAGGTGTTCAAGCAATATCGTATTTATTGAATTCTTTGAGATAAAGGAAGGAATTGATGTGAAAGGAAGATCGTATAGAAGCCAAGTACTGACTATATTAAAAAAGGGGAAAAATGGGGCGGCTAGGTGGCGCAGTGAGTAGAGCATCGGCCCTGGGGTCAGAAGGACCTGAGTTCAGATCTGGCCTCAGACACTTAACGCACACACAAACAAAAACCTAGCCGTGTGACCTTGGGCAAGTTACTTAACCCCAATTGCCCTCCAAAAAAGCAAAAAAAAAAAAAAAAAGAAAAAAAGGAAAAAAAGATTGAGAGTAGGCTTCTAGCTAAGAGATTTGAATTTTGTCATATAGAGACATAGTCATTCTTAAAAAAAAGTTTCCTAAATGATTGTGGCAAATGGGTGTTATGAAAGTAGCAATGAAAATAAAGTATATCTATTCTTTCTTTTGGGTCACTTTTGGGAGGAGAAGGAACTTCCACTGTTATAAAAGGTGAGCAGTCATGCAGTACCTTATGAAAATAAGGAAGTATTTTGTTTTGTTTTGTTTTTAGTTCAAGAAGATAAAAAATAATTAAAAGTATAAAGGAGAGTTTGATAGCAATAGATTTTTCAGAAGACACAGTGGAACATTGGGGTAGAAGAGGAAAGAGACTAAGCAGATGTAAGACTAATGTGGTTAAGGAGAAGAAAAAGGCAGAAATATTTATTGTCTCAAAGAACTCAGCTGTGAATCATATGTATAACAGAAATAAGATCCAGGCATTTACTCAAAGGTAGTGTAGAACAGGTTTTTAACCTGAAGCATGTGACTTGTTTGTTGAATATTTTGATAATTATATCTCACTACAATTGATTACCTTTGTACTTCCATATATTACATTTTACAAATTATAAAAAAATATTATGAGAAAGAGTTAGGCTTTATCAAAAGGTCACATATGTCTGTGACGCAAAAAAGGTTAAAAACCCTTCCTGTAAAGAGACTAGAATTTCTTTAACGATCAACATGTTAAATAACTATTAACAGGCATTCTTATTGAAGGCAGGGATATAGAACAAAGAAGAAATTATAGAACTGTTTCATCTAGTTTTTTTTTTTCCCTGATCCTCCTACTCACCAGGTTTTTTTGGTAGAATAATCAGGGAAGATTATCATAGCTGAAAGGATCCCTTGATTTTCCCTTCTCCCACATAGTACCTGTTAGGTTTTTGAGATGAGGTCTTTAAAATGAGATTCCTGGACAGAGATCAACAATCATGGATTTATTAGTAATTATTTATTAAATTCAAATCAGATAGTTGGCAAGATCCAAAGAATAGGCTTAATCTTAGCCTTAGGACCATTTGCTGATTATTTCTGATTAGCTTGTGGGGAGAGAGTATGAAGTAAACAGCTCTTTGAAGTTGTTTTGATAGGGAGAGACTTACTCATTGCTGTGTTCCAGCAGATGGTAGCAGAGAGTGTGCTCCAAAGAGCCTGAATACCAGTGGATGGTAATAGAAAGCAGCTCAGTGACATATATCAGCTTTCATGTTTGTCATTCCAAACATAAGAAACAAGGAGTGTAGTTAAAAGGGATTCCTATTTGGGAATTTTAGTCAATAAATAACTGTGGTCCCAGTCTCCTAGTGAGTGCTAATAAATTTTCCATAGCAGGAACATAACTTCTTTGAAAGATGAATAGGGATGAGCAACTTCAAAAGTCAGAACTCATATATAAAGAAACCTATCAGCCCTCAATCTCTGAGCTCCCAGAAGCACAAATCATAGTATCTTTCATACTTTGAGGATTGGAATCTGTGATGCATATAAAACCCTTTTGGCATAGCTGTTTTTTCTCTATCTGCAATTGGGGAGTTGGTAGGAGAAGAGGTGATGTGTCAAAGACTGTAGCAAAACCCTTAAAATGTGATTTTAGGCCAAGCCCTAGAGTGAGATAACATAGACTACATTCTGGAACAAGGCAAATGAGGTTATAGTAAATAACTGATCCAAGGTTACAGCCAGTGCTGAAAGCCAGAAGTCAGAGTTGGCAGAGCCAATGTCTCAAATACAAGCCAGAATCCAGAGCAAGACTCTCTGCCAAGCACAAGTGGGTTGAGACCAAAATAACTTAGGAGAATATTGTAGAAGGAAATACCCTCTTTCCTGCCTCCTTTTTGTGCATGGTATTGACTATTTTCAGGGTCCTTTACACTCATTCATTCTAGGAGGTAGGTACAGGATTTGTTAGGCTTTATTGGAAGAATAAAGAAAGGAAAACAGAGAAAGTAGGTAAATGCCATTGTTACTTTACTTTTTCCAGCTCAGATCACAGAACCTAACCCCATTCCTCTCCCTTTCTTTCACTCCCTTTCTGCCTCTCTACATACCTACTCCTATTCCTCTCCTTTCCTCCCAGCACACTCTGTTGGGTAAGTACACCACATATCTGATGGAGATGGAAAAAGAATCATATTCACAACATAATGAGAAGTAAAGTTATTGAGGCAGAAACCAAGAAGAAGAAATTATGATTACAAGAAGAAGTGACTGGGTGGGGGGGGGGGCTTTCATATGCTCACTTCTCAACAGGAGTTGATCAGAATCTGATCTTATAGTTAAAGCAGAAGTTTAATTCAACATGCAAATAGGACATTCATCTGCATTTCATTTTCAATCATAACAGAAAAAAAGAACAGCATTTTGTTTCTCTCTCATAACCATGTTACAAGTCCATTATCATATAATAAGGATAATTAGAAGAAAAACAAGGAGTTAAATATAAATATACACAGATATATACATTTATGAGACATAATTGTTGAGGGCCAATATTTACTAATGCATAGAGAACCAGCTTCAGGACCAGGAGGACTTTGGTTCAAGGCCTGCCTCTGCCATATATTGGCTATTTGACCTTAGGTGAATCACTGAACCATTCAGTGTTTTGGGTGATTTTCTAACTATCAGTTTCAGAGAAATTTGTGACTTACAGTGGTAGAAGTAATGATTTTCTGGGAGTCAAAGTGAAATAACAGGCCTAGCCTTCTATCCCTACATATAATTGTTAATCTTACTTTTTCTTCATCCAGAGTTTCTATGTGAGCCACTTAAAACCATTGCTTTCAACAGGGTGGGTCCAGATATTGCACCCTATAGTTTGTTTTTTTTTTCATCAGAGGATACCTTGTACATAAATATGAACCTTTTCTGTTAAGAGAGTCCACAAGTGGGAACAGGAAATTATATGTGTGTGTGTATATATATGTATACACACTGTATATATACGTATATATATATATATGTGTATATATATATATATACACACATATACATATATAATTCTGTATTGGTGGATGCTGTTGTACATTGAAGTGATATATACCATGACTACTTATAAAAATTATCTGAAAAAAGTCTATCTTTTATAACTTTTTTGCTGTTCAGTATTTTTTCAGTCATGTCCAACACTTCATGATCCCACTTGAGGTTTTCCTTAGCAAAGATACTGGAGTGGTTTGTCATTTCCTTCTCCAGCTCATTTACAGATAAGGAAACTGAGGCAAACAAGATTAAGTAATTTTCCCAGCGTCACAGAAGTAATAAGTATCTGAGGCCAGATTTGAAGTCAGGAAGAGGAGTCTTCCTAGCTTCATGCTTTGCACTCTATCCATTGTGCCAACCATTTGCCTTCTACTATCTTACAAATCATAAATAAAGAAAAAAACTATTAAAAATTACAAGTCAGCTTTCCTAAAAATAAGTCATATATTAGGCATTTTAAATGAAATATTTAATTGTTATTATTTTAAAAACAAAATGTACATTGCTATGGACAGCTAACTACTCAGGAATTAACAGAAGAGAAACACAACTTCAGGATTATCTTTTTTTTTTTTTTTCATAAAAATGATGTGAGATTAAACAAACTACAGCCGCATAAAGTTTATGGCATAAAGGGACAAAATTTGGCTCTCATTTGAAATAACTAAGCTATAAAAGTAATCTACCAAGCAAATAAAAAAATGATTGCTTATGTCAAAGATATCATTTGCAGGGAAACACATTGATACCTATGCTTATTTTTATGTCATTTTTTAAAAAGTCTCTAATTTGGCTAGCTGCATTATTCAAGATGGGTAAAATAAGAATGAAAATGATCTATTGCATTAATTGGTACAATAGTTTGGACTTTCTCCATGTAATTTATTTTTAGGAATTTTGTGCTGTATTTTATCTCAAGTGTTTATTCTATCACTTTTCTCATTAGGCATTTTTCTACCTTCATCATTGACCACCTTCCCACATTTATTTTTCTCAGTCAATGTAAGATCACAACAGTCTCAGGTAAGGTAGTGAAGAAATACTTCTCTTTGTATTTGATATCAGTAAAGCTGAACTGGCAGGGATCAGAGATGAGGATGTGTATGTATAGGTGACACAAAGTGTAGAAACTAAGGGATAGGATCCCAGAATTACACATTTAGAGGCAAAAGGGACCTTAAAGGTCATTTGTTAGAAGTCTCTCATCATTAGATGGAGAAACTGAGGCTCTGAAAGGTTTAAGTGATTTTTCCAGGGTCATAGAACTCTTAAGTACCCAGGTCTTACTCATTCCAAATTCAGCATTATATCCAATAAGCAATGAAGATATAAACACCAGTGAATATATTTCACACAAGTGTGTGTGTATGTGTTTGTATATGTGTATGTTTTGGAGTTGGCTGGCCACATCTGTTTCAAAGTAGAAAAGTGAATGGTACATTTTATATTCTTGGAGAAATTATTTTTCATTTTCCTCTACAATTTGTCTTAGTTACAGTGGTATAATATGAGTGCTAGTGTTGTATTCAGAAGGTGTATATAGGATGGGAAGAACATGGCTAGACAATGCTTTGTAAATATATACATATACATATATACATATAAATATACACACGTATATAATTATCTCATATGCATATATATGAATATATGAGTTTTAATCAACAGCAAGTTCTATACAAGTAAAGTATAACATGACAACCACAACACTCTGACACAATCTTTACCTGTGTCTCACATGTAGAATGCAGAAGGTTATAATCCTGATCTACTCTGCTTTGGTAAGTCCATAAATCTATAGTTGAAGAGTTCAGTTATGGGATACACATTTTAGATGGGATACAGTCAACAGGAACATGCCCAAAGGGATGATGACTGGAACTTTAGAAGACTAGACAGATTGCCATATGAGGATCAGATAAATGTAATAGAGATATTTAGCCTCAAGAAGTCAGTATTTAGGAGGCACAAGATAGTTGGAATTCTGATACTTGTGTTATTGCACTTTCTTTCTCAATGAGCAAACATTTTTTTTTCTATCAGATTTACCTTCTGACTTAAAATTGATAAGGTAAAACCAAGAAACAAAAACCCAGTTCTACGAAATATGGATAGTAAATAAAAAAAAAAATTCTCACTTTGCCCATGTCCAAAAATGTGTGTCTCATTTGACATCTTTAGTCCATCAACTTTCTGTCAAGAAATAGGGAGCATAATCATCTCTCCTCTGGGATTGTGGTTGTTCATTGCATGGATCAGAGATAGGACTGTCATATAGGAAAGGGAATAATGACTCAGGGAATAAAACTGTGAGCAATGACTAGAAGTGGTGGAGAGGCAGATTTATATAAGGAAAAATCTCCTATAGTTACATTTGCTTAAAAGCAAAATGGGTTGCCTCTGGGAAGCAGTGGGTTCCCTTTAGAAATTACCACCATGTACAGAATAAATAACCATTTGTCAGAAATATCATAGATGAAATTACTACCTAAGAACAATTTGTATTGGATAGCCTTAGATTCCTGAGATTCTGTGGTTCACAATTCCGTTGACAAACACTGTGACTTATCTGCTCAGAGCCTCATTAGCCTTATCTATAAAATGGACCTGATGACATTTATTCTAGTTCATTAGATTGTTGTGTCGAAAGGGCTTTGTAAACAAAATTATTATTGTCATTGTTACTGTTATGTTACATATATATACATATATATATATTTATACATATATATATATGTATCTGTTATCTTGGTTCACAGAATTACTAGTTAATATCCAGAGCTTTTCAATAAAGTCAATGATGATGATATAGCTACAATAAATCATCTTTCCTCTGAACTTCAAATTGTACTAAAATATGAATTGTTTGTAATATCTAAAGAACCACCCCTTTTAACAGTGGTTTAGAGTTGCATCAGTGAAATGGGCAAAGTCACCACTTAGCAGTTCCAGAATTATTTAAATGGCTAATTTGCTTCTCTTGGAATATTGAGTCATTTACTAATTATTGGCTTTTACTTCAGCTCTCCTTTGGCATAGGCTTTCAGCTGAAATATTGGCATATGGTTTAAAAAAGTATAGTTATTTTTTTTCATATGGCAGTTCCTTGTCCCTGCAAAAAATCTGTCACAATTTTGTAGCCTGATGTTGAAGTATTTCTAATCGGCTGATTTATTTCCCTCCAAACAGTTCCGAGATCATCAGTATTTTGAGCAGTTTTTTGCTGAGCAAGTGGTTTCTTAAGATCCTGAATTTCATTAACTCTGAAAGCTTCTCCCATTTTGCAGGAGTGCCAATAAAGTCTAGACTTCTCTAAGCATGTTGGTCTGGTCTGCACTCAGAATTACCTTTCAACTGTACTTCAACAAAAAGCTATCCTTCAAACTGTTCTGGAAGATACTTAGCAATGGCTGGTAGCACACAAAATTCCTTGTCAAAAACATATTTATTTCAAGCAGAACTCCATTGTTAAAGAAATTATAAAATAACACAGCAAGAAAAGTACTCCTTTTATATTAAGTTCCAGATTCATTCTAGCAACTTAAATGAATACATCAATAAAAAAGTACTAAAAGCATATGACTTATATAAGCAAGACATAAAGAGTAATTTTTAAACCCAACAGGTCTGATGTCCAAAAAACAAGAAGGGTTAGTGAAGATTATCTCCTTCTGCTGATCGCCCCTTGAAGATTAATTTCATCCAGGATTAAAATGACATTAGATTAAGGGATACAGCAGCATCAATTTATTTTAAAAACCTTGATTCCTTATAAATTATAAAGCTAAGAGTCACCTTCATGATTATGTAGTAGAACCCTCTTATTTTATAATCGGAAAGCTAGCCCCAGAGAGAGGAAGGAAATTGCCTAAGATCACCCAAGTATTTAGTAGCAGAGCTAGGATTGTGTCTCATATTTTCTAATTACAAATTAAATGCTCTTTCCATCATATCACATTGTTCAATTGATTTAGATCTTAATCCTGCAAGAAAATGGCTTCACAACATTTACAAAGAAGTATTTTTGATCATGGTTGATCATTAAATAGCATATTTAGCTAGTCTTTTTGATTATTGAGTCTTAGAGTGCATTAAGCAAGGCAAAACCTCTTGAATTAGGGAGAATATAGTCTTTTTGTTCTCTGCCCTGGTCAGTCATATCTGTATTATTGCATTCAGTTCTTCAAGCAAAGACTAAGTGATAAATTATTAGCTGTGTTTTAGAGGGGACCTTTGGTCATATATAGTTTAGAACAGAGATACCCTGAGAGCTGTAATGTGTTGCAATAACATAGGCAAGATATGATGAACTCTTCAACTCAGGTGGCAGGTGAGAAAATAGAGATAAGGAAGGAGGTGTTGGAGATATCTGTAGAAATATAAAGAAGAATATTTGGTAATGTATTGATCGTTTATAAGGGGTGAGAGTGAGGATACTGCCAAATTTATGAATCTGGGAGACTGAGAGAATGACATTTGCATTAATGGAAAGAGGAAGTATAGAAAAGTAGTGCATTGGAAGGTATGAGGAGGCAAGTTAATGATTTGAGTGTTGGAAATGTAGAATTTAAAATAACTCTGGAGCATTTAGTTTGAAATGTCCCCTAGTCAGTCATAGGAAAATGAAACTCAAAACAAAGGCTTAGTTGGCTCTGTACATCTGTATAAGAAGAATTATCCCTGTTGGAATTGATGAGATCACCAATAAATAGGGGATACAGAGAGAACAGAAGAGTGTCCAGGGTAAACCCTTAGGGAATACCCACAGTTGATTCCTAAAATGTGGAAGAAGACTCAGCATAAAAGGCTGAAAAACAAAGTAAACTCAGGGAGAACCATGAGAGAATTGTGCAAAAAACACCTCAGAATTGAATATATACACATATATACATTTATTATATATTTATATCTACATAATTATATATATATGCATATAAAATAAAATATATATGTCTCCCCTGAAGGACCAGTGTGTTGGGGGTGTCAGATGAAGGAATAGATAAAGAAAAATGCAATATTATATGGGGAGTTCCAGGCCCTAGAGAGGACTAGAAGATGCAATGAGTGTGAGAGGATGAAGAAAAAATTTTAGCTACAAAATGAGAATTCTGTATGGCATAGTAAAAAATGCAGACAAGGTTCAAGTTGAACATTTCAGAGTTAAGGTGGAAGAGGGTGGGTATGACAGAATGGAAAGTTGGAGTTGAACATATTTACCTAGTCAGGGATATTGAGTAATTTAGGGACAGGTTAAGTAACAGGTGGTGAGAGGTTTGTTAGACATAGGAATAGTAGCAGGGAGTGGGAGTTCTGAGACAGGTGTAAGGCCTTTATCATTCCACCTGGTCTTCTGATATTGATGGAATCCTAATAAAGCTGCTCCTAGCCCCAATACATCCCCCCACCTCCTCCCACCCAATGTCCTAAGTTCTTTCTATATGCCTCACTGCTCACTAGAACAACAGGTGTGTCCCTGAACTCTTAGTTCCCAAAGAACCAGCAGGTGTGTCCACGCGATAGGAAACCAGCTACTGCCTCTACCTGGTCACTGCCCCCAGAGCCATTCCCACAGAAACACATGTGTTCTTGTATTCAATCACAATCACATCATCCATCTAGACCAACACAGGACCACAATACCTCTGTCTTAACCTGATAGAACCGCAATAGCTAGCTAGATGAAGGAAAGAATGACTAAATGTTTAACCACAGAACCATAGAAGGGACCCCTCCTCCATTACTTAATCCGTTAAGAAATTTCTCCTGCCTTTTTAATATTAATAATATTCCCCCATTCTATGCAAATTTCCTTTATGTAATTGCATCAATACCTTATAAAAATCCATCTTGCTTTCTCTAAAGTTGCAGGTTCCTCTTGGAACCTTCCTGCTTCATGAGAGGCATCAATCTCAGTAAATGCATTATTGAATTAGAGGTGGTCTGACTCTGAATTCTTTGAGACAGTTCCACCACAGCACATCATGAAACTCCAACAGTTTTTGGGTGGGTAGAGACCCCACCACAATTGTTTTTGACATCCCTGAATTTAAAACTCAACAATATGGCTGGGTAAAGGGAAAGAGATGATCCTGCAGTTGTACAAGAACTAATTTTGGGTCACCCCCATCTGGTTCCTCTTCTGGTATGGCTGATATTGCAGTCTTGCTCTCTGACTGACAAAGGGCACTGGCTGAGCAAAGTCTGGCCTATTCAAAATAGACTCTGTTAGTCATGATTAATCATTGCTTTTTTTTCTTTCTTTCTTTCTTTTTTTTTTGCTTTTTGGAGGGCAATTGGGGTTAAGTAACTTGCCCAAGGTCACATGGCCAGGTTTTTGTTTGTGTGTGTGTAAAGTGTCTGAGGCCGGATCCGAACTCAGGTCCTTCTGACTCCAGGGCCAACGCTCTACTCACTGCGCCACCTAGCCGCCCCTCATTGCTTTTCTTTAATGGTTTCTTTGATAGTTTCAAGTACTGGAGCCTTTTGAGACAATGAACCTGGAGTACTTTAGAGGAAAGTGTGCAAAATCAAATGGCTCCCATATACTGAGAAGCAGTAAGTAGCCATATATCAGTGTGAAAGTTATGTATTAGTTCAAATTTGATTTAAATGTTTGTAAACTTCCTTTCTGTTTAAATGAATTCTTTTACCTGTTGCCACATTTCATTACTCAGGACTCAGATAATCCAAGACTTGTGGATATCATTCCTGAGTATATTATTCATTCCTAAGTTTCCATCCTATATATTTCTATGTTTTTGGTACAGAGGTGAGAATTATTAATATATTAGTAGCCCAATTATTAAATTGGAAACCAGGCTTTTCTCTATTTTCTTTCAAGGCCCAACTCCTTGTAAAAGTCAGTCCATTTCTTAAGGTCATGGGCAGGGCAAGGGACCCTACACCACTAGGAGACCTAACTTCTATTTAGAGTAAAACAGAATTTAGTTTGAGTGAATCCTTACTCTAGGGAAATGGGAAAAGGGGCCCCTGTCCTTGTACCCCTTCATTAGTGTTTAGAGTGACCCAGATCATGAAGGAGAAATCTGAATGGGTATCAATGATCAATTCCCTTGTCTAAATCACTGGAGTTTGCTGAGTCTGATGATCAAGTCACATTTTCAAGTCAGCAAAAGTTGCTGAAACCTCCTAGTCTGACTTCTCATATATCAATTTAATGAGTTAATTTTCATGTGTCATGGACATTCCCTTTCACAGAGGTATTTAAGGTTCTCAGGATTTCGACTGTGAGTCTTTGTTTATGGAAAGAAACCACTGACCATTAATTTATTGTTTTCTGTCTAGCCTAATTAATAAATTGATTATCAATTGCCCAGAAACTCTGCCACTCAGAGTTTTCATTTGCCACAGAGGTATCTGTAGATCTATAATTATCTATCTATCTATCTATCTGTCTGTCTGTCTGTCTGTCTGTCTGTCTATCTATCTATCTTACCACATATCTATGTTTCTCCTCATGGACTGGTTTGCATGGCATCCTAGTTATATTAAAAGAAATTGAAGAAAAAACCCAACAAATTGAACCTCTTTGTGGTAAGTAATTAGACTATAACATACAAGGAATCATGGATTGGTTATGATTTGCATTGTAACAGGTATACAAAGATTATTTGATTATCTGAGTATACTAACATGACCTATTATAAATATTAACCTCTTCAGGTCATAGATTATGACTATCTCTTTTGTAAGGTCATAACATCTAGGCAATGGATGGTCAAAATGTGGCATTGGTTAATTGACATTGCTGACTATTTCACAAAGCTGTATTTTTTTCCTATCCTTAATAAGTTCAGTTAGGTGTAACTCAAACATGAATATTTTAATATCCAGAACCAATAAAGGAAAATGTGATTTTCCAGGATAGAATATTAGCTGACTGACATTAGTATAGGGCAGCTAGATGGCACAGGAAATAGAGCGCCAGGCCTGGAGGCAGGAAGACTCATCTTTTTGAGCTAAAATCTGACCTCAGACTCTTACTATCTCTGTGACCTTGGGCAAGTCACTTAACCCTCTTTGCCTCGGTTTCATCATCTGTAAAATTAGCTGAAGAAGGAAATGGAAAACTACTCTAGCATCTTTGCCAAGAAAAACCCAAATGGAGTCATAGGGAGTCAGAAATGACTGAAATAATTGAACAAAAATCTTTAATGTCTGTATGCATTATTCCAAGAGAGTTTAAATTCTAATCATGAATTGTCTGTTTGGTCTGAGCCATATTATCTAATGGTAAAACTGATCTAATCTAAACCTGAGAGATGGATAGATAGAAAAGTTTTCTGATTACTTTATTGGCCAGTTTCCATTTTCTAAATGGACCCCAATAATGACTCTGTTGAGTTTCTTTTAACTAGTGTATATTAAAAGAAATGCACTTAAATTTCTAAGCAATCTAACTAATTTAACAAGATTAAATTAAAGGATCATGAAAATATATGTTGAATGCTATAACAGTTCCAGTAACCAAATTTCTTGAGAAGTCAGTATGGAAAAGTGGTTTAAATCCCACCAGTGATGCTTATTATTTGTGCGACTTTGGACAAGTCATTGAATCTTCCTGGCTCTCAGTTGCCTTATCTTTTTGAGCTAAAATCTGACCTCAGACTCTTACTATCTCTGTGACCTTGGGCAAGTCACTTAACCCTCTTTGCCTCAGTTTCATCATTTGTAAAATTAGCTGAAGAAGGAAATGGAAAACTACTCTAGCATCTTTGCCAAGAAAAACCCAAATGGAGTCATAGGGAGTCAGAAATGACTGAAATAATTGAACAAAAATCAGTAAAATAAAGGTGTTGAGTTAGATGACCTGAGTTCCTTTTTGACTATAGATCTATGATGTTATGTCTCAAACAAAACTTGTTTCTCTAAATAAGGGACAATTAAAATTCAGATTGTGAAATAATTACTATATAGCTGAGTGGATAAGAAATACAGATTTAAAAAATCATGTACATTTTACAACTGAATGTAAATGCTTTTATGCTAGTTTTAGTCATATAGTTCCAAATAAAAATTAATAAATAATATAAGCTGTTTGATCTAATTAATTCTATTCAAGTAAACAGACATTTATTAAATACCTACTACATACCAGTCACCATACACAAATATAAAAATGTAACTGCTCCTATCTTTAAGGAGTCTAAATTTTATTTACAGGATACAATATGAATGAATGAATAAAAAAAACCACTCATTAAGAACCTATTATGTGCCAGAAACTATCCTAGGTACAGGGGAAAGAGACAATAGTGACATAACTTAGATCCTAACAAGGAGCTTACATAATTGAGGTTAACAATACATATAGGGGTAAGGCAGTCTGGGAATTTCCAAAAGAAGAGAATTCTTTTGGAAACAGTTGCAGGAATGAGTCACATAACCATAATGAATTTAGTGGCATTAAACTCAAATAGAAATAAGGACCACTAAACCACATATAAGAATCCCTAGTGGCTGCATATTGATAATTTTAAAATGTGATGTTACCAATATCATATGTATTTTTATTTGTTTTGTCAAATATTTCCCAATTACATTTTAATCTAATTTGGTTTACACTCAGGAGTGTTATGAAGCTATGTAGTTGATATTTTTTATGGATATAATTGCCATATCCTTCCAAAAACAATAATATTATTTTTTTAAAGAGGTGGAAATAGAACATTATAAGTGTGGTAGCAGGTTTGATGACAAGATAGCTAAGATGGATAGATGTGAAGCATAATTTGAGCCAACTAAATATTGTCTTTGAGGTATGTTTTCACTACCTTACCCATTAATTTCAATCCCAGGATATAGTTGCAAACTAAATGATCCATCAGGGCTTGAATTTATTTATTTATTTTGATTTAGAGATTTGCATTAAGAGATTATTTGTGGCAATGTCATGGGCCAGAACAAGGAAGTTAAACACTGGTCTTTAAAGATTATTTAAAATAATTTTATGCTTATATCTTCAATAACTTTCATAATACCTTTTGTATATTATTTATTGTAGCAGCAAGCACCCTAGCATACCAGGGTGGCTTCCAACACAAGTTCTTAGATCTGCTTTTCTAAAGGAAAGCAACTCAAAATAGGTTAACAATCTTGCTTTAATCAAACATATGTCATATATGTAGCTCAGGGTAAAAAGGTCAGCGTCCTGAACATCAGAGAATACAAACAGAGGTTACAAGCAGACAATAAAGACAGAGAAACATCAACAGACAGGCTTCCAGCTATCTGACCATTACATCCATACCTAGTCAGTTACCATAGAGGAAAGCACCAACAGATTATATTTTCAAATCAAGGAAAGTTCTCAGTCATGTAAGCCTATCAAAGGGCCTAGGGGCGGGGAAGATCTTCAGATTCCCATTCCCATAACATTTCTCAATACATTTTTCTTCATTCACACTCTCCCTAGTCCATACATTGACCTACAATAAGCTACACATCTTAATTTCTGTATTAAGAAAAGTACATGTTAATTTAGGAAATCTTATTTTTTTCCCTTCTTTGTTTGGTCTATCAGCTTGTTTTTAATACTGTCTTTGTAAACTGGAAATTTTAATGTGAATATAGTAGGCCTTCTACTAGGCTGAGGCAAGTACAATGGGAATCAGAAAAACTTGTAGCAACAAAAGTGGTTAATCTATCTATATCCTCTTGGTCTTTGGGTCATTTTGTTTTCGTTTTTGTGTTTTCTTCTGAATTTGATCATCTGGGATCACTTTCTACTCCTTGAATTCTCAAGTGACAGGAAATTAGGGCCTTTGATGTTTGATGAGAAACTCTTGCTAGCTCATAAGTTGATTTGTGTGTGTGTATGTGCAAGTGTGTGTTTGTGTATGTGTGTGCTCACTTTGGAGCACTCCAGTAATATTCACTTCCTCAGATTTCCCATCTAATTCCCAATACCATACTCTGGTCCCCATTCTTCTTACTAAAGTTTGGTCCTGATTAGTGTGAATAATGAATTCAGTGAATTGGTCAAATTATTCAAATTCAAAATGTATATTCCCATTGGAGAGGAACTAATCATCGTACTTTACATAATTATAACTTTGAATAGTACAAATTTGAAAACATTCAACCACTTGATAACATTCATCATCCACACTAATTGAGACCATTTAACTGTAAGCACTACTTTTTAGTCTTTTTCTGCTGCAAGGTTTTGTTAATTCTTAGATTTTTAGCCATATCTTCTTTCTGATAAAGCTAAAAAAAAAGAAAGGAAAAAGGAAAAGAAATGTGTTCCCAAAGGAGAAATATTTGAATCTTGAATGCATTGTTTTCCTTAAATATGGACAGTCAATTTAATTAAAAGAATTTGTTAATATACAACTATATGTAATCAATCAGGAAGCACTGATGAAGTATTTGCCAGACACTTTGCTAGCCACTGCGGATAAAAGTACAAGCAGTGAAATAATTCCTGCAAAACCATCACCATAATTGGCCATATCAATAACAAAACCAAGACAAATCATATGACTATCTCAATAGATGCAGAAAAAAACTTTTTTTTTTTACAAAATACAGCACCTGTTCCTACTAAAAACACTAGAGTGAGTACATAAGAATAAATGGGGCTTTCCTTGTAATGATAATTAGTATCTATTTGAAACCATCAACAAGGAAACAAAGACAAGATGCCAGAGTAAAGTTAGGGACTCCCTGGAGCTCTCCCCCAACCCTCTCCAAATACTCCAAATAATGAGTCTAAAAAAATTCTCGAGTGTTTAAATGCACAAAAAGATGGAGTGAAACAATTGTTCAGCCTAAGACATATTAGAAGGTTGGAAGGAAGAGTATATTGCACCAGGGTGAGGGAGGAACACAGTCCATTATATGCTATGCCAGCACAGACTGGGCCCAAGCAAGGAGGCCTTGAAAGCCACTGAATCAGTAGCAGCTTCTGTTTCTGGAGCTTTCAGATAACATATGATGAGGGTGTTAACTGGTCAGAAGGGGATTACAGGGGTTTCTTTGCTAGCATTAATGAAGCCTGTTTCTTTGCCCATATTTTGACCCAGGTCACAGTCCTAGGTGGCAGTCCTAGGGTGAGGAAGAGAACTAATGCAACAGATCTTGTGACCATAGTGGAGCAGGGACGCCCCCTGCCTTTTCAGGGCAGAAAAGAGTAGTTGTGGTCTCTCACAGACTAGAGCATAAGCCAAGAGAGTACTAAATAGGTCTCCTAGATCATACCATCTTGGAAGAACTGAAAATTTACAGGACCCTAGAAGTATGTCTGAAAACATGCACAAAACCCCTGAAGCTTAGGACAGTGCACCTTCCACCCTGGAATCAGAACCCTACTTTAACAAAAAGTTAACAGTCAAGTAATAGACTGAAAAGATGAGCAAAAACAGAAAATAAAACAGAGAAAAAATTCTGACCATAGAAAGTTATGGTAACAAGTAAGATCAAAAACATGCTCATAAGAAGATAACAGTCAAAGCTTCTACATCCAAAACATTCAAGAAAAATATGAATTGGTGTCAGATCATGGAAGAACTCAAAAAGGACTTTGAAAACCAAGTAAGAGAGGTAGAAAAAAATAGGGAAGAGAAATGAGTGTATCAGAAAATCATGAAAAAAAAAGTCAACAGCTTGGTAATGGAGACACATACAAAAAAAAAAAAACTACTGAAGAAAATAACAGCTTAAAAAAAAACAGACTAGGTCAAATGGTAGAAGAGGTACAAAATGTCAATGAGGAGAAGAGTGCCTTAAAAAACAGAATTGGCCAGATGGGAAATGAGGCACAAAAATTCACTGAAGAAAAGAAATCCTTAAACAATTTAAAGTCATTATAGTAATGAAATATAAGCATTGCTGATGTGTGAAACAAAAAAGGGGGTGGGGGTAGTAAGAAACAAAACACTTTTGAGGAAGAATATGGTGAAATATTAGAGAGAATAGAATAAATGGGAGAGGGATAGGATGGAGGGAAATACAGTTAGAAACAGTAACTGGGAAAAAATTTGAGCCTAGTTTATCTGATAAAGGCCTCATTTCTCAAACATAGAGAACTGCGTCAAATTTACAAAAGAGCCATTCCTCAATTGATAAATGATAAAAAGATTCGAACAGTTTTCAGATGAAGTAATCAAAGCTACCTATAGACAGATGAAAAAGTGCTCTAAATCACTATTGATTAGAGAAATTAAAATTAAAACAACTCTGAGGTACCACTTTACACCTATCAGATTGGCTAATATGACAGAAGAGGAAAATGACAAATGTTGGAGAGAATGTGGGAACATTGGAACACTAATGCATTGTGAATGGACTTATGAACAGATTCAACCACTCATGATAGCAATTTGGAATAATGCCAAAAGGACAATCAAACTGTGCATACCTTTTGATCCAGCAATACCATGACTATGTATATATCCCAAAGAGATCACAAAAAGGGAAAAGGACCTACATGTACAAAAATATTTACATCAGGTTGTGTGTATGTATGTGTGAATTGGAAATTGAAGTGATACCCATCAATTGGAGAATGACTAAGCAAGTTATAGTGTACAAATGTAATGGGATACTATTGTGACATGAGAAATAACAAGAACTTCGACTTCTGAAATACCTGAAAATACTTACATGAAATAATGCAAAATTAATTGCACAAACCAGGAAAACTTTGTACACAGTAATAGCAATGTTATGCAATGATCAAGTATGATTGATTTATCTATTCTTAGCAATACAATGGTCCAAGACATTTAGAAAAGAGTCATGGTACTATCCAACGCAGAGAAAGAACTTTGGATTATGAATGCAGATCAAAGTATACTATTTTCACTTTATTTGTTTTGGAGTTATCTATCTTTTCTTTGCTTCCTTCTAAGTTTTCTTTTGTTCTCTATTGTGCACTTTTTTTACTTTATTCTTCCCCCCACCCCTTCCTTCTCCTGCTCCCTCAGATGGCTAGAATGAAGTGTGGATATTTTTGTATAAAGACACACTCACATGCGCTTGTGCACACACACACACACATATACACATATACATACATACATAAATATATGCTTTCCCTAACAAATTTTCTATCCCTCCTGACTCCTCTACTTTACTTCTACCCACTATTATTTATTCTACCTTCCTTTTATTTAACCTCCCCTCTTCCAGTATCTCTCCCTTATCCTCCCATTTAAATTAATCTAAACACCTTTCTATAGCCCTGCATTTAACCTACTCCCTAACAACCCCCTCTAGAGATTCCTCCTTTATCTTTTTACCCTCCTTATTATCTTAACATTTTATTTCTTTATGAATTTAGGATTTGCCAACTTGTTGTTTAAGTGGCACTAGCCTGGAAGTGTTTGCTCTTCACAGGGACCAATCTCTTCCTGGAATTTTTCTTCAGACCTTCCCAATTGTCCTAAGAGGAACCCTGTTCTTCCCCTACTCTTATTTATTTTTACTCTTCTATGTTTGCTGGGAGGTTTCATTTTACCTCTTTTGAGGGGAGAATATCTTTAGTGCTTGGAATATTCTGACCTACTCTGCCATATTCCCAAAATTTTCTCAGAAAGATATATTTAACTCAATACAAGGAAAAAAATAAACAAAAAAATTCCTAAAACATAAGGTTAACTAAATAAGGAATTGTTTGATTTGAGAATTTGTGACATTTCCTCTGGAGACAGCAAACCATAGTGGACAGAGAAATGGCCTTGAAGTCAGCAAGATCCAGAATTAAGTCATACTTCTGTCCTATGCTAACAATGGGAACATAGGAAAATCATTTAAATTCTCAGTGCTCCGGGGAATTATTTAAGATAATAAATTACAGAAAAAGATGTCCACTTACACTGAATTCCTCACCCAAGAACTCCCTGTATTAATGAAATCACTGGCCCAGTCTTTAGGTTTATTCTTTCCTCCTCACCCCACACCTCCTCAAAGGCCTTAAAATAGAGAATGGATAATTAATAATAATAGATATTAAAGTATCCCTCCTTTGATATAACTTGTATTTATATACTTTTAAGGACCTTTCTCCCACCCCCAACTGTGTGATCCTATGATTCTTAGTCTGTGGTTGTTTGACAGTGATCCACATGATTTAGAAAATAACTTAGAGACAGTCTTACCTTCAAAAACAGTCTGGCTATATTTTCACCCTTAAACCTATGCAAATAAGTATTATTGACACAATCTAGACATTTCATTTACTTTTATTCATGAGACTAGAACTTAGAAAAGAATGTATTCAAAATGGTTCATATCACATTCTTTCCTTTTATAGGTTTTACTTTCTTTGGTAAACAGTAACTGGAAGTATTTGAAAAGAACATCATTGGCATGCATACAATGTGCACAAAGAGCTTTTGGGGCATGGTTTGGGGAATCTGGGCATGAGATTTTGAGAAGGACAAGTGCTATTCCTTTGTTGATGTGACATGCCAATGGAATGCTTTCCAAAGGTTCCCACACACTTGTTTTGTAAATAGAAGCAGAGTCTAGTTCAATCTGTTGTCATATTTTCAGTTGTTTCTCTAGGGCTTCAGTTTCTGAGCAAATGTCTAGGACTTGACAGCACATAAAGAATGGAACCCAGTGCTCCAGAGAAGGCAGCCTGACATTTCTGATGCCCATGTTCACCAAACACAGTTTTCATAGCATTTCAACTTTGATTTTTCATGGGGTACATTTTCATCCTATGTATCTGTTTCTTTCTCTCCCCATGGAGCTCATCAAAAGAAAGGTACTTGTTGTCTTTGAAAGAAGCTCTGCACTTGATTTAGCAATCTGGGACATGGTTTAAGATGAGAGGTAGGCAAAATTCTTCCTCTGGATGGTATGTTTTCAAGATATATTTCATCATAATGTTTAATGACTATTACTAAAAGTCATTTACAAACAGGAACATTTGGTTTGGAACTTTAAAATCTGTTAATTAATTTTGAGCCACTTGATCCTATATTTCTCAGTAGCATTGACAAGGAAGTAGGAAGTACATCATCTATTAATAATCACACACCCTCACAAACACACAAATTTATCAATGTCCTTTTTCCAAACCTCATCCAAATGATGCAGGGCATATGTTTACATATATATATATATATGTATATATATATATATACATATATATACATATATATGTATATATATATGTGTGTGTGTGTGTGTGTGTGTGTGTGTGTGTATTTAATTTGAGGCAAATGAGAGTAAATATGATGTTGTAGATAGAGATCTAGTCTTCAATTGATGAAGACTTGGGCTCGAGGTTCTCCTCTGACATAATATGGCCATGTGACATTATCAAGTCCTTTGTCAAGTTCTTTAAATTCTCAGCAATCTAAGTGATTATTTAAGACTATATTTTGCAAAAAAGGTGTTGGCTTGTCTTGGTAGATGGAGTTTCCTTGCCTCAGAGTTCCTTCTAACAAAGAAATCACAAATCCTGTTCCTATCTAGTTTCTAATCCTATTCATATTTTCTTAGATTTCTGTAGATAGAAGTCTGCTACCTATTCTTAAGTAAAGTTTATTTCGAACTATATTGATATTTGCACATCTTTCCCCTTCCCTTACATGAATCTAGTCCTTACTCCTAAGTTTGGGAAAATTAACATTTTGTTATTATTTTGCTTGTCTTCTCACTAGGATATATAAACTATATAGCTCTATTTTAAATATCCAATTTCACATAAAATATTAACTAAAGTAGCATGTCAGCAGTATCTGTCTATTCATCAGTAAAGAACTACAGACAGGTGATTTGTTTCAGGTTTTCCTCACCATCAATTCATTTTACTTTGATGTTCTTTTTTATGCCTCAAATCTGTATCACATTTTATTCAGCTAATTTACAAAATTGCAGTGTCTCTTTAAATGCATTCAAACACTCCATTGGATTTGTCATCTCAGTGATATGAGCTTAGGTTCTACTAAGGTAAATCTAGCTGATACATTTTCCCCTATTTCTGTGTGAATCTGGCTTGGGTCTTCTCCACAAATTTGTTAAAATGACCATCTAACATACTAGAGGGCTTCCTCGAATTATTTTGCTATTGCCTATAGAGTAATTGAACATGTGGGCAGTTTTTCCCCACCCAGTCATGCATTTTATTTGAGGGGGAAGACAGGGCAATTGGGGTTAAGTGGGCTTAAGTTAAGCCAAGGTCACACAGCTAGGTGTTAAGTGTCTGAGGCCGAATTAGAACTCAGGTCCTCCTGACTCCAGGGCTAGAGCTCTATTCACTGGGCCACCTACCTGCCCCAGTCATGCATCTCTTGATTGGCATCTTTTACACCATTTCCTTATTTAATTCCTCACTGTTAGAAGCTGTTGCTTGTACTTAGCCTAAATAATCTGCTCTATTAATCTTTGGTAATATGCAATTCTACTTCTTTAGAGACTGTAGTATTACATGTTTTATATCCAAAAGATATCACTGGAAAAATAAAAATTTTAAAAATATAGGCAGCTCATGGTGCAATGGATAGAGTATGGGACTTGGAATCAGAAGGAACCAAATCTGAATTCTGCCTCCAACACTTTGTAGTTCTGTTATCCTGGGCAAGTGACTTACACAATTCTCAAAATCCTTCACTTGATCCTGAGATTCTCTTCAGCTTGAATAGTATAATTTCCCCCTCCCCCATTTTCAGCTAAACTCCTTTAAAAGCTGTCTATACTTAGTACTGTATTTTTATTTGTTTTCTTAATACTTCCCAATTACATTTTTAATCTGGTTCAGGGCCCCAGACCTGCATAAACTTGATACATAAACTATCTAAGTGATCTCATTCTTATTTTAGATTGCTACAGACTGGTTTTAAATTTGCTAGTGAAAGAATGCTTCAGGCTTAGTGAGAACTTCATAAAAATCGACCCTATTAAACTGTATAGCAGAGCTAGTTTGACATGGTACATATAGTTCTATGCTTTGATTCACAAGTACGGATTCAGATCCTGCCTCTGATACCTCCTAGCTTTGTGACCATAGGAAAATCATTGAAGCGTACGAATTTTGGTTTTCTCATCTGTAGAATAGATGTAATTTTACTGTAATTATGATTACCCAGGGTTCTTGTGAAGTTCAAAACATATAATGTATTTAAAGCACTTTATAATGTTAGAGTGCTAAATATAAACATGTATATGTATAGATAGGTGACTAGGGATTGATATACCTATATAATGCCATAGACATTATTTTCATTTTTAAGAACCATCTATATCCATATATGAAGAAATCTGTATATCACATTTCCCCCCAAATGTCTCTAACCTGCTTTTCCTCCTCCATTCTTTACATAGCACAAGAACATAAAACATTTAAGAAAGAGCATATGTGGGCAATTCCAACACTGAAACATTAGCTTCCTTAATTCTGGCAATTTCTAGTTCTCTTTTCTCTGGGGTCCAAATTAAATCATTACATATTCTTTAAAATGTTTTAGGCTGATGTGATACCAATACGAACTATCTAATTGCTCATTATTACTGCTTAGTTCTTCCACTGAAGTGGAAGCATTCCATTAAACAATTCCAAAATAATGACTCTCTGAGTCGTGAACTTTGGATGAAGGGAACTACTGCGAGACGACGTAAAAATCACTGACTTGTTAGAAACCAAACATGCTGCCTTGGCAATTGAAGAAGACCTGCTGAGGCTCTTATTATTAAGAAACAGATTTCCTGCTGGGACAACAGATCTTGCCTGGATATGTGGCTTAACATGTTCAATTATCATATGTTTCTAATGGATTCTAATGATCCTTCTGTGACTTGGGATGGGTGTTTCAACAATGGGGTTGTGAATCTATCCCTGTATGGGCTGATCTCTGGGTTTTGAAAATAACCTATCTCTTTCTTAACTAAACAGATAGGTTCAGGGGCTTTCATTTGTGATACAGAGAGGGCTCTCATCAAAACAGGGGGAGAAAAAGATTTTCTGTTTTATATGTAAAGGTTCAGATTGTTCCCCTTCTGCTCCCATTCCCCTTAAAAGTGTTTAGACCCAGACCCACAGACATTGAAGGCAGCAGGATAGGTTTACTCCTCCATTAGCAAAGAGAATGAGGAGGGGTTATATGAGGATCTGATCTAAATGTAGAAAGGTCACAGTAACCTCAGACAATGAGGTCATAAAAAGAGTATCCATTAACTTAGAAGAAACTCATTTCAGGTGACATTCAAAGCAAATTTTACAACCAAATTGTCATAGTTGACATCAGGATTTGGAGGTAAAGTTGTCCAGATTCAAGTAAAGGAGTTATGACAATTCCAGAAATTTAACTCAATTTATGACTATTTCCCATTCTTTTCACATGGGAAGGGCTTCTTTGCATTTTAAAACATTCTTTAAGACAGCTAATCAACCAGATCCTTTTACCCAAATTCCCTACTAAACAAAGGAATTGTTTCTTAGAGATATGCCAAATTTAGAAATCTCTTCTGTGACTCTGAATGTTATCCCTTTCCTTGGTTCCTCACCAGCTGTTATTTTCTTCATACTGATTCTTCCTTTATATTATTTCTATCATCCTTGGTATTATTTTCAGTATCAAATTAATAAATTTGTAACATGATTAATACAGTACTTGGCATATTCCCTTCCATTCCATCCCTCCCTTCCTTTCCATTCCCTCCAACCTAGTTCACATCACCCTTCATCTTGAATATTCCTCGTTAGTTTTCCCTATTCCCTTTTCCCATTCAATTGATCCTCCACACTATTGGATTAAACTAATACATAACTTTTACTTTGCTTTTCCTTTCGCATAAAACATTTATCATTTCTCTCATTTTCTTTTATCACAAGATAAAAATATCTCAGCCTATGGCTTAAAGATATAAAGATCTCGGATATGGGGCGGAGCCAAGATGGCGGAAAGGAAGCAGTAACCTCGCTGAGCTCCTCTGTCACTAAGTCCAAAAGGGTAAATCTGAGCGGATTCCGGAGTGACGGAGCCCAGTGGAAGACAGAGTGTGGCAGAATCCAGCACAGGAGGTTGCCCAGAGTGCCCGCACAGGTCGAGCGCAGAGCGCGTGGGGTCTGCACAGCTCAGACCTAAGAGCAGGCAAGCAGAATACACCAGAGAGAGAAAAAGCCCCAGCCTGCAGACTTACCAAGGACGAATCGCAGTCATCTCGAAGAGGGAACGGATCATTGGAGCCAGGTAGGAGAGTCGGGCCCCCAGTGGAGAGAGTGGCTTCTCAGGCTGCATTCAGCCCCCAGCCTGGAAATTTAGAAACTGCCTGCCTGTATGATACAGGGGCTGGAATGGCAAAGTAAATTCTAGCTGCTCCGATCCTCCCATCCCTCCTTCATGAAGCAGAAAACCCAAAGATAAGTCTCCCACCCAGACTGAAACCCCAAGTTAATGGAAATAGCCTCAGGCTTGAGAATCTCCAAGAAAGGGTGTAACTGAGACAGCCAGGAATCTGAAGAGAAGAGAGGGAGGGGACCCAACTAGCCCCACCTCACCTCACCAACAAAAGCCTACTTATAGCCCAGGGGTATAGAGGCAGAAATCTGAAGTGGTCAGACTCATCCCCACCTACACATCTACATTCCTCACTGACTTCCCTGACTTAGCCATAAACTAGCCACCCAGAGGTATTCAAAGTCAAGGATCAGGCCCCAAACTCATAGCCTGAGACACTAAGAAACAGGAAGTCACAATGGGAAGGAAGGAAGTTGAAAAGGAGAAGGGGAAGGCAAGAAAGTCTATTCGAGCATACTATGCAGGGCAAGAACAACAAAACACACAGGACAATATAGACTCTCTGCCCACACCAGAGACCACAGAAGGAAACATGATCTGGTCTCAAGCCCAAATAGCATTCCTGGAGGAGCTTAAGAAAAATTTTAAAGACCAAATCAAGGAGGCAATGACCAACTTGGAAAAAGAAAATACCTCCCTAAAAAAGGAACTTCAAAAACTTATTGAAGACCATAATTCACTAAAAATTAGATACAACCAAACTGAAACTCAGAACTCTATGATGCAGCAGGAGTCAATCGAAAAAACAAGATGATCGAAAAATTGCAAGAAAATGTAAAATATCTCACTGGAAAAATAACTGACCTAGAGAACAGATCCAGGAGAGACAACCTAAGAATTATTGGTCTACCAGAAAGCCATGATGAGAAAAGCAGTCTAGACAACATCCTCCAAGAGATTGTCAAAGAAAACTGTCCTGAGGTCCTGGAATCAGAAGATAAAATAGCTATTGATAGAATTCACCGAACTCCTCCTGAAAGAGATCCCAAACTGAAAACTCCAAGAAATATAGTAGCCAAATTCCAGAATTATAAGATTAAAGAAAAAATTCTACAAGCAGCCAAAAAGAAACAATTCAAATATCGAGGAACTACAGTTAGGATCACACAGGACCTAGCAGCTTCTACATTAAAAGAGCGGAGGGACTGGAATTTGATATTTCGTAGGGCAAGAGAGCTAGGACTACAACCAAGGATTAACTACCCGGCAAAACTGAGCATAATCTTCCAGGCAAGGAGATGGACGTTTAATGAAGTAAGGGACTTCCAGACTTTCCTAATGAAAAAGCCAGAGCTCAATGGAAAATTTGATCTCCAATTACAAGACTCCAGAAGAACATAAAAAGGTAAACAAGGGTAACATAGACTCACACATGCAGAAGTGCACATACCCACACCCACAAACACAAGCTCATTACCTGGGATGCAACAAGAGCAAAATGTTCACATCCCTATATGTGGAGCTGATAACTGTCAATATTTGAAATCTCTATGATTATCATGACCTGCAAAAGGGTTATATTTAGAGGGTGTGGGTATGAATGCACTAACATGGAGTCTAAAAAAAAAAAAGACTATTAAGGGGATCAATGGTACTGTAATGGGAAAAAGGAAAGGATGAGCTAGGAAAAGGTAAAATATGCCATCTGAAGAGGCATCAAAACACACTATAGAAGAAGGGAAAGTAAGAGGGAGAGGAACATCATTTAAACACTATTCTCACTGGTTCTGGTTCAAAGAAGGATCAAATTAATCAGTGAAGTTTAAGAATCTAACGTGAATAGACACATAAATTCATTAAATAGAGGAATTGGAGGGAGGGAGAGGAGCATTGTTTGAAATTTACTCTCATTGGTTTGGAATCAAACGGGGAGTAATTTACTCTGATAAGTATAAAAATTTGTTGTGTCCTATAGATAGTGGGAGGGTAAGGGGGGGGTGAAAAGGAGGAGAATAAAGGGAGGGATTATAAGGGAGGGAAATAGTAGTAAGGGGAGAGGGTAGGTTAAGAAGGGGGGTCACTGGGTGGGAACACTGAGGGAGGGGGTGGTCAAAAGGGAAAACTTCAAGGAGGGGAAGGGAGAAGGAATAAAAAAAAACATAAACAGGGGAGGGAATAGGATGGAAGGGAAGAGACAGATAGTCATCATTACTGTGAATGTGAATGGGATGAACTCTCCCATAAAACAGAGGCGGATAGCAGAATGGATTAAAAACCATAATCCTACAATATGCTGTCTTCAAGAAACACATTTGAAACAAAGGGATACCCACAGGGTAAAGGTAAAAGGTTGGAGTAAAATTTATTATGCCTCAGCTAAAGTAAAAAAGCAGGGGTAGCAATACTTATCTCAGATAAAGCAAAAGCAAAAATAGATCTAATTAAAAGAGATAAGGAAGGAAACTATATCCTACTAAAAGGCACCATCGAGAATGAAGCAATATCACTACTTAATATATATGCACCAAGTGGTATAGCATCCAAATTCCTAGAGGAGAAGTTAAAGGAATTAGAGGAAGAAATAGATAGCAAAACTATACTAGTGGGGGACCTTAATCTTCCCCTCTCTGAACTCGATAAATCTAACCTCAAAATAAACAAGAAAGAAGTTAAGGAGGTGAATAGAATCTTAGAGAGACTAGATATGATGGATCTCTGGAGAAAACTGAATGGGGATAAAAAGGAATTTACTTTCTTCTCAGCAGTGCATGGTACATACTCAAAAATAGACCATGTACTAGGGCATAAAAACCTCACAATCCAGTGCAGAAAGGCAGAAATAGTAAGCGCATCATTCTCAGATCATGATGCAATAAAAATTATATGCAATAAAGGGCCAGGGAAAGATAGACTAAAAACTAATTGGAAATTAAACAATTTAATCCTAAAAAATTGGTGGGTCAAACAAGAAATTATAGAAACAATCAATAATTTCATTCAAGAGAATGATAATAATGAAACAACATACCAAAATTTGTGGGATGCACTAAAGGCAGTTCTCAGGGGAAGTTTTATATCCCTGAGTGCATACTTAATTAAAGCAGAGAGAAGGGAGGTCAGTGAATTGGACATGCAATTGAAAAAGCTAGAAAAAGAACAAATTGAAAATCCCCAATTTAGTACTAAATTAGAAATACTGAAAACCAAAGGTGAGATTAATAAAATTGAAATTAAGAAAACCATTGAATTAATAAATAAAACCAAGAGCTGGTTTTATGAAAAAATCAACAAAATTGATAGACCCTTAGTCAATATGATAAAAAAAGAAAGAAGAAAACCAAATTATGAGTATCAAAAATAAAAAGGGTGAATCTACCTCCAATGAAGAGGAAATCAAAAAAATAATGAGGAATTATTTTTCCCAATTGTATGCACATAAATATGACAATCTTAGTGAAATGGATGAATATTTACAAAATCACAAATTGCCCAGATTAACTGAAGAGGAAGTGAATTACCTAAATAACCCCATCTCAGAAAAAGAAATCAAACAAGCCATCAATGAACTCCCTAGGAAAAAATCTCCAGGGCCAGATGGGTTCACTAGTGAATTCTATCAAACATTTAAAGAACAATTGATTCCAATACTCTACAAACTATTTGGGAAAATTAGTGAAGAAGGAGTCCTACCAAACTCTTTCTATGATACAAATATGGTACTGATTCCTAAATCAGGAAGAGATAAAACAGAGAAAGAAAATTATAGACCAATCTCCCTCATGAATTTAGACGCAAAAATTCTAAATAAAATATTAGCCAAAAATACTCCAACAACTTATCACAAAAATAATATACCCTGATCAGGTAGGATTCATTCCAGGAATGCAAGGATGGTTTAATATTAGGAAAACCATCAATATAATTGAGCATATCAACAACAAAACTAGCAAAAACCACATGATCATCTCAATAGATGCAGAAAAGGCTTTTGACAAAGTACAACATCCATTCCTATTAAAAACACTAGAAAGTATAGGAATAAATGGAGCCTTCCTTAAAATAGTTGCTAGCATCTATCTAAAACCATCAGCAAGTATTATATGCAATGGGGATAAACTAGAAGCCTTTCCAATAAGATCAGGAGTGAAACAAGGGTGTCCACTATCACCCCTCTTATTCAATCTGGTACTTGAAACGTTAGCAGTAGCAATTAGAGAAGAAAAAGAAATCAAAGGAATCAAATTAGGCAAAGAAGTGACCAAGCTGTCACTCTTTGCAGATGATATGATGATATACTTAGAGAATCCTAGAGAATCAAGTAAAAAATTACTTGAGACAATAAATAAATTTGGCAAAGTTGCAGGATATAAAATAAACCCACATAAATCCTCAGCATTCCTGTACATCTCTAATAAAACTCAACAGCAAGAGATAGAAAGAGAAATCCCATTTAAAGTCACTGTAGACATTATAAAATATTTGGGAATCTACTTGCCAAAACAAACCCAGAATCTATATGATCACAACTACAAAACACTTCTCACAGAAATAAAATCAGATCTAAATAGTTGAAAAATATCAGTTGCTCGTGGCTGGGTTGAGCTAATATAATAAAAATGACAATTTTACCCAAACTAAATTATATATTTAGTGCCATTCCAATCAATTTACCAAAAAACTACTTTGTAGAGTTAGACAAAATAATAACAAAATTTATTTGGAAAAACAAAAGGTCTAGAATATCAAGGGAATTAATGAAAAGAAATGCTAGGGAAGGTGGACTAGCTATGCCAGATCTTCATCTGTATTATACAGCAGCAGTCATCAAAACTGCTTGGTACTGGCAGAGGTGTAGAGTAGTGGATCAATGGAATAGATTAGGTGCAGGAGACCCAGCAGTTAATGAATATAGCAATCTATTGTTCGATAAACCCAAAGACCCCAGTTTTTGGGATAAGAATGCACTATTTGACAAAAACTGCTGGGAAAACTGGAATACAGTATGGCAGAAACTGGGCATAGATCACTATCTAACACCATATACCAAAATCAAGTCTAAATGGGTGCATGATCTAGGTGTAAAGGATGATACTGTAAGCAATTTGGGAAAGCAAGGAATAGTTTACCTGACAGATCTGTGGAGAGGGGAAGATTTTAGGACCAAACAAGAATTAGAGAGCATTATAAAATGCAAAATGGATAATTTTGATTACATTAAATTGAAAAGCTTCTGCACAAACAAAGCCAATGTAACCAAGATCAAGAGGGAGGTGGGGAATTGGGAAAGAATTTTTACAACTTGTGTCTCTGATAAAGGACTCATTTCTAAAATTTATAGAGAATTGAGCCAAATCTACATGAATACAAGTCATTCCCCAATTGATAAATGGTCAAAGGATATGAACAGGAAGTTTTCAGAGAAAGAAATTAAAGATATCTATAAACATATGAAGAAATGCTCTAAATCACTATTGATTAGAGAAATGCAAATCAAAACAACTCTGAGATACCACATCTCTCCAGTCAGATTGGCTAAGATGACAAAACAAGAAAGTGACAAATGCTGGAGAGGATGTGGACAAATTGGAACACTAATACATTGCTGGTGGAGTTGTGAACTTATCCAACCATTCTGGAGAGCAATCTGGAATTATGCCCAAAGGATTATAAATAATTTCATACCCTTTGACCCAGCCATACCACTCCTAGGGTTATATCCCAAAGAGATCATAGTAGTGGGAGGAAGAACCATATGTACAAAAATATTTTTAGCAGCCCTTTTTGTGGTTGCAAAGAATTGGAAACTAAAGGAGTGCCCATCAATTGGGGAATGGCTAAACAAGTTGTGGTATATGAATGTAATGGAATTTTATTGTGCTATAAGAAACGAGGAGATGACGGATTTCATAATTACCTGGAGAGACTTATACAAACTGATGCTGAGCGAGAAGAGTAGAATCAGAAGAAATTTGTATACAATCACAGACATACCATATCTGTGACGACCAACTATGACAGACTGGACTCTTTTCAGCAATGCAGTGATATAAGTTAATCCCGAATGACTCAAGAAAGTGAGAAATGTGCCATCCAGAGATATAACTAGAAAGAACTGAGCCTGAATCCTGATGGAAGCAAACTAAATGATCTTGTTCTCATTGTTTGGTTGTACTTCTTCCTTACCATCTTTCATCCCACCTAGTACAATATGCCTTTGTAATTGGAATAATGTTTAATATGAATGCATTTGCAGACCCTATACTGTACTATATGATGTCATGAGGGGAGGGGGGAGGGAAGTAAAGGAAATTTGAAAATCAAAAAAGATATAAAGATCTCAGCAGTCTAGTCCTTATCTCACTTACTCAACATAAAATTAGTCATTAAGAGCTACAAAGGATTTTATAGGTTATCTAGTCAATCTACTGAGATTTTCATAGATGAGAAAATTGAAGCCCAAAGAATTTAGTGATTATACAAGGCAGCACAGGTAGGACCAGGATCCAAATGATGTTTCTGTCATTACAAATACAGAACTTTGTCTATATCACACTGACTTTTTACTCGTACTACTTCCCAAAATAAGCTATCCATTCCTGCCATGTTGATTTGTTCACTATACATTGAAGATCTTATTCTTTTGAACATTCTGAAACTATTACTACAAGATAAAATTTTCAAGTCCCGTGTTATACTTCAGGCTCATGTTAAGTTTATAGTCTATTAGAAATGTCAGCATCTTTTCTGGGGGTACTCTATGAATTCTTTCAATTAGAATTTCATTTTCTGTGTTAAGAAGTTCTGTAGTTTTCTTGAATTTATTTCTTGGATTATGGTTTTCAGGTTTTTTTGACTTGTGTTCTTCAGGGAGACATAGAATCCTTAGGTGGTCTCTATACATTCTGTCCTAAAGATATGTATGTTTTGCTTAGAGAAAATATTTTTATTTAATTTTTTCATTTCTCTTTTTCTAGGTTGTTCTTCAATTCTATATATTTTCATATCTACCATATTGTTCTTTCAATTGTTTCTTTGGTGAAACTTGCCATCATATATTCATTTTTTATTTTTGTCCTGGCAATTATTTTTTGCCATGTAGTCTATAAAATCTTCTTTCATCATACTCATTTCTCTTCTAAACTGAGAAACAGAAAGTTTTAATTATATGTTATAATAAAATTCCCTAGGGCCCTTTATTATCTCATCAATTGTTAGATTATTCTCCTGTCGTTTGAGGTATTTATTTGTAGATACTTGACTTTGTTTACTAGATCTGGAGACCATGTCTCCTTTACTTTTAATGTTTTTTCCCAATTTTTACATGCTCCTCTTCAAAGATTTTGACTATTAGTTTTCCTTTATGAACTAATTTCAGTCTCTTTCCCACTTATTTCTTCACTTTCCTAACTTTTTTGACTTCTTCCCTGATAATAGTGGTTTCCCTGTGGGTTGGATTTCAAAGTATTTTTTTTTAAAGCAATTGGGGTTAAGTAACTTGCTCAAGGTTACACGGCTAGTCATTTGATTTATGCGTGGGTGCTCATTTTCTGAGGCCGGATCTGATCTCGGGTCATCCAAACTCCGAGGCCGGCCTCTTACTCACTGCGCCACCTAGCCGCCCCTTTAGGGCAATTGGGGTTAAGTAACTTGCCCAAGGTTACACGGCTAGGTTTTTGTTTGTGCGGATTAGGTGTCGGAGGCCGGCTCCAAACTCAGGTCCTTCTGATTCCAGGGCCGGCGCTCTATTCACTGCGCCACCTAGCCGCCCCCGATTTCAAAGTATTTTAACCTCTTCCCATGGTGGGCACTAAATCATGCACCAGTCTAGGTCCCTGCCCAAAATCAATTTTAGGGAACCAAAACTGGCCTTAGGTGAATGCTTGACTCTTTTCTTGGGATTTAGTGGAGTGTTTCACAACACCCAACATACCCCAACTATACAAAAAACAATTCCTATCATGTCTCTTTTGTACCTCAGTTTTCTGGCCTGGCAGTTCAGAGGGCTAAGACACTGGGGTCCCTACAGCTATGGCAGGGTATGGGTGATATCCTTTGTTTGGAGCTTGGGTTTCTGTGGCTTCTGGAAGCTATGTGGTGGGGTATGAAATTGAGTTCTGTTTCAAGCCAAGATACATGACCTCCCTCTTCCTCTGTGTTCTTCTAGAATAGATAGCTTCTGTATTGTTATAACTTGAGGTTCTAAGAAATTTCCACAGTTTGGTGCTGGGTTCTCCATAGTACTTCAAAGAAAGTGTAGGATAGAGGTGGCAAAGCATGGGGTTAGATTTTGTTGCAAACCTGTTGTTAAGTTCAGTCACTGAAGCCTAGCAACCAGAAGCATGATGGGTATCTGGGACAGAGATGCTGTGTGAGCTCAGGGTACAGAGGAGGTTTTTTTTTTTCCTTTTAGCTGTTTTTTGGGTTCTGGGTGCCATAGTCCATGTTAAGAACTGAATTTGTCTTTATTATAAAAGAGCTTTATATTTGACATATTTCTTTAGAGGCTTGATAAGTCTTGAGGTTCACAGAAAATGCCAAGTCCTCCATCTTGCCATTCACATGACCAAAAAGTCTACTCAGTTCTTTCACATGAACTGCTTTATAGTCAAGTTTTAGCCCTGATATTCACCAAGGGAAACCTTTACACATGGACTAAGAATGTTATGGGATATTATGACAAGGAAATATTTTTCAGTTTCATTCTTTCTATAAGAAACAAATTTTAAAAGTACAAGAATTCTATACCCTCCATTTGGTCTAAATAAATGTAGATGTTCTGGGCAAGAGCATTGATGAATTGATTCTCAAAGTAGCTAAAAGAAGCAAAGATACTACAAATGTGCGGCAAAGTCTGATACCTTTTGACTACTAAAACAAGTTGATTACTGAGAGAACATCACAACTCTCCACCTAAATGCCTAATTTCACATCTATATAGAAAAACAAGCCAGAAGAGTAATATATACATGAATAAAGATCATTAGCAAGAAAACAGGAAAGATTTGAAAGTGATGTTGCAGAGTGGACCATATTTTCCCATCACACAATTGACTGAAAAATAGAGAACAGAAGATCTAATGGAATTTATTGTTTCTTTACTTTTAAGAAGATTGGACTCATTATTGAAAAATGCAGTCTTAAGCTTATCCAACAAAATATGTCTCATGAACATATCAAAATTAGACAATTTTTAAAAATATAAAACAGGGAATCATTTGATAATGCTCTGATCACATATTCCTGGAGGAGTATATAAAAAACATGCATTGATCACCTAAAACATCAATCAGCTACTTGTATGAAGGAGACCCAGCTTCTAAAACACAGAGGATTTCCATATGGATGATGAGGGCCTCCAACTTTTACCATTATGAGAGATATCTTGCATAAATTGCTTCCCAACTACTCTCCCCACCATCACCAAATAGAAATGTCTCCTAAATGAGGACTATCAAAATATAATTTGATCTGAAGACCACATTGATGGAAAATACATTTTTCTGGCTATTATCTATAATATTCAACTAAATGGATATACTATGGGGCTTGTCTCACATTCTATCTATCCTGTTTCCTACACAACACTTCTGTATCTAAATTCATGTGTTGAACAGAGAGTAAATGAGCAATGAATTAGTAACTGGGAATTAAAAAAATGTTTTGAAAAAAGAACAACTTTTATTGCCCTTAGGAAAGTACAAAGTTATTTAAATGACTACAAACCTGTTCCTGAAACTGATAAATGTTTTAAATACTAGTATTCTACAAGTGTTTTTATTTTCTTATGGGTCATAGTATAATATAGTCTCCAGGAAATTAAAAATTAATATTACCCAAGGTACAGTGGAAAGACACATAATGTGTGTAAATAGGCTGTAATATATTTTAAATAAGGAATGACAAAGGAAGAATTTGGTGGGATAGTGAATCAAGTTGTAGACCTAGAGGCATGAAGGCCTGAGTTTGTCTCATACTGTAGACATTTATTAGATGTGTACCCCTCAGTAAGTCATTTTGGTTCTGTCATCCTCATTATCTTCATCTGTAAAACCAGGGTGGCAATAGCATCCACTTAAGAGTATCATTATGTGAATCATAAGAAATACTATATGAAAAGTACTCTACAAACCATAAAGCCTTATGTAAATATTAATGGCTATCATCATCACCACCATGAGAGTCAGAGTGGTCTACTGGACAGAATAGTCATAGAGAGCTAGGTTCTGAATGGGGAAGTTGAAATCAATTCCTGACTCTGACATTGTAGTAGTTGTGTGACATTGGGCAAGAGAAAAGTTCTCTAGACAACTTTCTAAAAGCACAAGTTGTCAAAAACATGGTGTACTTCACTGATAGAAAGTTTCCTTATACAGAGAATTATCCCTGCCAATGAAATTACTCTATCATTGTTTTTATCAAAGGAATATTGTCACTGTTGGGTTTTCAACACTTTGTGTCTCTCTCCCCACTCATTTTCTATTACGTTGCTCACCTGCCAATTCAGCAGAAGAACATAGCAGAAAGAAAAAAAGGGGGCACATGGGGAATTGAGAATGGATATGGATAGTTGAATGGGTATTGGTTGGATGGAACATATGTCACTTGACAGGAATGAAGTCAGGTGTATAAACAGCAACTTTTTGGACTAGAACTGAAGGGGACAGAGCCAAAGGCATAATTAACATGCATATGCTCCTGTGCAAACAGTTTTACAACAAAGAAGTATATAATGGTGCATTTATTTATAAGTGGATATGTATGTGAGTTTGTGTATATATGTGTGTATATATTTGCTCACATGTATATAATATATGTGTAATGTTCAATGTACATGTTTATCTCATAGTCTTGTACTGGAAAATTCCTCAAAAGTCTGGGAAAGAGAAGCCTATTCCATGTTCTTTGGCCAGCCATGTAACCACAGATAATCTCTAGGCTTCAATTTTCTCATTCATAAATTGAGGAGGTTGGACTAGATAATACCCAACATCCTTCTTAATTCTAAAATTGTATCATTATTATGATTATAGCCCTCAGCATTATTCTCACAGCATTTATTGGTTTGGCACAGAGCATAGAGAGGATTTTTATTATTAAATTTTTTGGCAAGTTTTGTTTAAAGTAAAAGAACTCCCAAATTTCAGAAGAATTGATTTTTGCATGTACTTTGCTTAATGATGCTTAGATTTCAAGCTTCCTGTGAAAGTTAACTCAAAAATGGTGAAATAGTTTTCAGGTTCATCAAGAGTAATAATTTATTTTGATTTATGAAATACTTCACAAGTATAAAAGTGTAAGAGTCTAAATACTGACCTTAAGATATTTAAAGCCTCCAAACATTATACTTTCATTTATACATCAACAAGAGAATATTTAGAAATAAAGGTCAATATAGAAAAGTATATTCTTCTTGATGTGGTTTAGATAACCCTAGTGGAAGAAAAAAATATTATCAAATAAGCTGTCACTACCAACACAACGGTTAGCTGAGGTTTCCAGGTACCATGGTTGACCATTAAAATGACTCCTTTTAAGTGAATCTCCCAGATTGTTCGTTTCCCCGCCTCCCAAAAGTTTTTATATCACAAATCTCTTCTACTTGCATCTCCCAATAAAAATGATTTTTCTATTTCTTACCATGAATCTTCCAAACTACTGTTCAAAACAAAAATTATTCTTCCATCTTGCCATGAATCTGTCAAAGGCACTGCTTCCAACAAAATTGACTTCTCTAATTTATGTTACTTTCCCTGAATCTTTCAAGCCCCTGTTCCCAATAAAAAATAAATAAATAAAAGTCTCATTGAGTACATCTGAGATTCTTGATTCAAAACAAAATACCATTTCATCTGGATTTGTTTTCCTTTCTTTCAAGATCTAATATTCACAACTTAAAAACAAAAGTATTGCTGTACTTTGGAATTTTTAACTCTAACTTCACTAAATAAATCATTATATTTTATGACTGGCTTATTAAAGTTTATACTTGAGCTGTTGTTTGTTGTTAGGGTATATATATTTTATATTTACATATATATTTATTTATTAAATATATTATTATATTATATACTATTTATTATATATTAAATATTATATATTATTTAAATATATATTTATATATTTACATACATATATTTATATGTATGTGCACATATGTATATTATGTGAACATTATATATAACATAGTTGTTGTCCTTTATTCTCTGAGAGGACTAAAATGACATTACTTTGTTGGAGTCAAGTTATAAATGTGTCTAACTGTGGCTGATCTGACCAATGTGAGTGTGGAAATCTCTACCACAGGTCAGGTACCAATCATCCATGTGAACATTTGAAGTGGAAATGTCTCTAAATTTGCAAATCTCATGTTTCTTTTGAGCTACTACAATTCTGATTCATTCATAGAATGCAGTGTTTTCTTTAATGCAGGCATGCCATGTTGGGCAGTCCTTTGCCAGTATCTCCCATGCCACACAAATGATTCCAAAGTTCTTCAGAGAGGCGTTGGGAGTATCCATCTATTTCTTCTTCTGACCCCGATCTTAGTCTTTTAGGCAAACATATGTTTGGTAATCTAACATCCTGGCCAGCCTATTAGGGGTACACTCTCTGCAAGAGAATTTTAATGCTTGCCAGTTTCATTTGATGAAGGACATCAGTGTTTGGTATCTTATTCTGCCAAGTGATCAATTACAAATATTTTCAGAGATGTATAACATCTGATTTACATACAACTGTGTGCATGTGTGTATATATTTATATACACATATATAGATATATATATACATATGAAGAATTATTAATAGCACTGTCCTAATGATTATGTATATATGTATGTATATATGTATATATTTGTGTATATGTATATATGTGTGTCTCTGTGTGTATATTTGTATATGTGTATATGTATCATCCAGTATAATTGTGGAGTTTGAAGTCTCTTTAAAAAAAATTATGGAGTTGTAACACCAAGCACAAGCAACTTCCAGGTTCAGATTATGAGCATAGCAAACTCTATTTATTCATTGACAGATTAAGACAAAACATTAACAGAAAATCAATATAAATATCATTATAGTCATTTAGTAAGTTCTCTATTAAATCACAAAGTACTAAGGTCCAAGTACTCCACCCCTGGGCAGTATGATGATTTAGTCAATCACAAAATCTTCTCTCTATTCAACTGGACGTTAGTTTCCAATCATAACGAAAGTACATTTAATTGGTCAGACACAAAGTATAAAAGTCAAAAGGTTGGGGGTCAGAGCCAAGATGGTGGAGTAGAAACAGTGCATCCAAGGCACTCTCCCCCCAGATCACCTCCAAACTATGTAAAAGGGTCTCTGAACAACTTCTGGAGCCCCAGCACCCACAGAACAACACAGAGAAGCTAACCTCCCACTGAGGACAGCTCAGCAGCCCTGCAAGAAGGACCAGCGCAGCGCTCTGGGAGCCAACAGCTCAGTGTGTGTATGGAGAGCCGAGCCCAGGTCCACTTGAGCTGGGGTTTTAGCCCCAGGGCGGCCAGGCAACAGCTGGCTGGAGGGACCCGAGAACATCAGCAGCTGTGGCGATTCCAGAATTATCAACTCAGATATGCCTAGGACAAAGTGAGAGGTTAGTGCCCTATGGACTTTGGGACCAGTATTTAGGGAACTCATCGGCTTCCTCCCCTAGGGGATAGAAGCCACTGAGGAGACACTCCATTTTGCAGTTTACAGAGGCAGCTCGAGCTCCTGGCCTGCGAACTGTAGGGAGATCCAGTGATCAGTCTTAGGGGGTAATCCCTCTTGCTTTAACCTCCCTGGATCTGGATTGTGATCTGGGAGAGAGGTCTGGGGTGGGTATCCAGCTTGCCAGAAAGCTGTGAAGACCCCAACGTTTAGGACGAAAGCTTTCCTGTCTGGTGGCAGAGTCCTACTGTGGCAACAAGCCCAAAAGTCAAGTAATTAAGTGGCAACATGTCAAGGCAAAGGAAACAAAATAAAAAGAAAAATGCAACCTTAGACTCCTATTTTGGGGGCAAAGAGGATCGAAGCATAGAACAGGAAGAGGATTATGAGGTCAGAAATCCTCCTCCAAAAGCCCCGGAAAATATGAGTATTTTGCAGGCCATACAGTACCTTAAGAAGAACTTTAAAAATCAAATAAGAGAAGTGGAGGAAAAATTGGAAAGAGAAATGAGAAGGATGCAGGAAAAGTATGAAATGAGGGTCAACATCCTGACTGAGGAAAACAACACTTTAAAATATAGACTAACTCAAATGGCAAAGGAGGCCCAAAAGGGCAATGAGGAGAAGAATGCCTTAAAAAGTCGAATTTGCCAGATGGAAAAAGAATCTCAAAAGCTCAGAGGAGATTCATTCCTTCAGAGTTAGACTGGAGCAAATGGAAGCTAATGACTTTATGAGAAATCAAGATGTTGTTAAGCAGATCCAAACAAATGAAAGAATAGAAGGCAATGTGAAATATCTCACGGGAAAAAGCACTGACCTGGAAAATAAATCCAGGAGAGACAATTTAAAAATTATTGGACTACCTGAAAGCCATGATCAAAGAAAGAACCTAGAAATCACCCTTCAAGATATTCTTTTTTTTTTTAAACAAATGCTTTATTAACTTCTGTTTTACATCATTCATTTCCGCCAGATTTTGAGTTACAATCATTTTCCCCCCATTATTCCCCTACCCAACCTCCCAGAACAGTAATCCCACAAGATATCGCTTCCTCCAATCTGCTCTCTCCCCTACCTTCTCACATACCCCCATCGACTTTTCCATTAGAGGAAGGTGAGTCTGCATCCCAATGCCTGCACATCTTATCTCCCTATTACAAGCAAAAGAGTATTAATAATAGTATTTATATATATTTGAAACATTTAATGTTACGACCTCAAATTTCAGATCCATTTCCTTCCTCCCTTGTCACCCATTCCCTCTTGGGAGATAAGTAATTCAGTATATGTTGTACATGTCTAGCTATGCAAAACATTATCATAGTAGATATAATGTACAAGGCTGCTTATAATTCCCTCCCACTCATCCCACCCCCCACCTGGTCCATTCCCTGCATGATCCTGTCCCTCTTTTATAGTGGGTACTTCCAACCTCCCCTCACCCCAAGGATGCCCTCCCATCCATCATCCCTCCTCCCATCCCCCTTCCCCCTATCCTGCTGCAGGCTGAGATATCCCATTTACTATGTATGTCATTTTCTCCCTGAACCAAATTCAGTTTGAATGTGGTTTTGCCTTTTTAGCCTTCCTTATTCTCCCCCTCTTTTGCAACCACTTCCCCTTGCTTCTTCTGCATGGGATAGTTTACACTACCCTTTCTCTCCCCATCTCCTCTTGCCACTTTCCTCTCTCACCTCATAATTTCATCCCTTGAGTATTCTCCCTTCCCAACAAATTCAACTTATGCCCTCTATCCATATATAACTGTAACCATCCACACACATTCACATATGTATTCATATGACCACACCCCGTTCTTCCATTATTTTCATGGTGAGAAAGATATCATCAGTCACAGTTATTGCTTTTCCATATAGGAATGTAAATAGTTCAACTTTGATAAGTTCCTTTTGATTTCTTTTCCCTGATTACCTTCTCAGGAATCTCTTCCTTCTTGTGTCTGGATGTCAAATTTTCTATTCAATTCTCGTTTTCTCCTCAAGAATGCTTGAAAGTCCTCTATTCCACTGAATGACCATATTTTGCCCTGAAACAAAATACTCAGTTTTGCTGGGTAGGTGACCCTTGGGTTCATTCCCAGTTCTTTTGCCCTCTGGAATATCATATTCCATGCCCTTCGATCCTTCAGTGTAGAAGCTGCCAGGTCCTGGGCTATTCTGATTGTGTTTCCACAATATTGAAATTGTTTCTTCCTGGCTGCTTGAAGTATTTTCTCCTTGATCTGGGGATTCTGGAACCTGGCTATAATATTCCTGGGAGTTTTCTTTTTGGGGTCTTTTTCAGGAGGCGATCGGTGGATTCTTTCAACCTCTATTTTGCCCTCTGGATCTAAAACATCAGGGCAGTTTTCCTTGAGAATTTCTTGAAGGGTGATTTCTGGGTTCTTTCCTTGATCATGGCTTTCAGGTGGTCCAATAATTTTTAAATTGTCTCTCCTGGATCTATTTTCCAGGTCAGTGGTTTTTCCCATGACATATTTCACATTGCCTTCTAATCTTTCATTTGTTTGGATCTGCTTAATAGCATCTTGATTTCTCATAAAGTCATTAGCTTCCATCTGCTCCAGTCTAACTCTGAAGGAATGAATCTCCTCAGTGAACTTTTGAGATTCTTTTTCCATCTGGCAAATTCGACTTTTTAAGGCATTCTTCTCCTCATTGCCCTTTGGGCCTCCTTTGCCATTTGAGTTAGTCTATTTTTTAAGGTGTTGTTTTCCTCAGTCAGGCTGTTGACCCTCATTTCATACTTTCCCTGCATCCTTCTCATTTCTCTTCCCAATTTTTCCTCCACTTCTCTTATTTGATTTTTAAAGTCCTTCTTAAGGTCCTCTATGGCCTGCAACCCGTTCATGTTTTCCCCTGGGGCTTTTGGAGCAGGACTTCTGACCTCACAGTCCTTTTCCTGCTCGATGCCCCCAAAATAGGAGTCTAGGGTTGCATTTTTCTGTTTCCTTTGCCTTGGCATGTTGCCACTGAATTACTTGACTTTTGGGCTTGTTGCCACACTATGGCTTTAAGGCCAGATAGAGGAATTTTCGTCCCGAACGTGTGGGGGGCAACTTCCGTTTCTGGCAAGCTGTAAACCCACCCACGACTTCCACCCTAGATCACAATCCAGATCCAGGGAGGTTAAAGCAAGAGCGATTACCCCCCAAGACTGATCGCTGGATCTCCCTACAAATTTGCAGGCTGGGAGCGGGAGCTGCCTCTGAAAACTACAAAATGGCGTTTGTCCTCAGCGGCTTCTAGCCCCCAGGGGAGGGAGCTGACGCATTCCCTAATACCAGTCCCAAAGTCCATAGGACACTAACCTCTTACTTTGTCCTAGGCAAGTCTATGTTGATAATTCTGGAGTCGCCACAGCTCCTGGTGTTCTGGGGTTCCTCCAGCTGGCTGCTGGCCCTGCTGCCCTGGGGCTAAAACCTCGGCTCATGTGGACCTGGGCTCGGCTCGGCTCCTGCGCTCTGCGTGCTGCATGCTGCCAGGTCCCAGACCACTGCGCTGGTCCTTCCTGCAGGGCTGCTGGGCTGTCCTCAGCGGGAGTTTAGCTTCTCTGTGTCGTTCTGTGGGTGCTGGGGCTCCAGAAGTTGTTCAGAGTCCCCTTTTACATCGTTTGGGGGGAATGTGGGGGCAGAGTGGCTTGGATGAGTTGTTTCTACTCCGCCATCTTGGCTCCACCCCCCCTCAAGATATTCTTAACGAAAATTGCCCTGATGTTTTAGAGCCAGAGGGCAAAATAGAGGTTGAAAGAATACACTGATCGCCTCCTGAAAAAGATCCTTAAAAGGAAACTCCCAGGAATATTATAGCCAGGTTCCAGAATCCCCAGATCAAGGAGAAAATACTACAAGCAGCCAGGAAGAAACAATTTCAATATTGTGGAAACACAATCAGAATAGCACAGGACCTGGAAGCTTCTACACTGAGGGATTAAAGGGCATGGAATATGATATTCCAGAGGGCAAAAGAGCTGGGAATGAACCCAAGGGTCACCTACCCAGCAAACCTGAGTATTTGGTTTCAGGGGAAAATATGGTCATTCAGTGGAATAGAGGACTTTCAAGCATTCTTAAGGAAAAAAACCAGAGTTGAATAGAAAATTTGACATCTGGACACAAGAAGGAAGAGATGCCTGAGAAGGTAATGAGGGAAAAGAAATCAAAAGGAACTTATCAAAGTTGACCTATTTACATTCCTACATGGAAAAACAATAACTGTGTCTGATGAAACCTTTCTCAGTATGAAAATAATGGAAGAAGGGTGTATGGTCATATGAATACATATGTGAATGTGTGTATATATATATGTTTATGTATATATGTTTACAGTTATATATGGATAGAGGGCATAGGTTGAATTTATTGGGAAGGAATGATACTTAAGGGGTGAAATTATGAGGTAAGAAAGGAAAGTGGCAAGAGGAGATAGGGAGAGAAAGGGTAAGGTAAACTATCTCATGTAGAAGAAGCAAGGGGAAGTGGCTGCATGAGAGGGGAGGAATAGGAAGGCAAAAAGGCAAAACCACATTCTCATTGAATTTGGTTCAGGGAGAGAACGACATACATACTAAATGGGATATCTCAACCTGCAGCAGAATAGGGGGAAGGGGAATGAGAGGAGGGATGATGGATGGGCGGGCATCCTTGGGGGAAGGGAGGTTGGAAGTACCCACTATAGAAGAGGGACAGGATCAAGTAGGGAATGGACCAGGTGGGGGCTGGGATGGGTGGGAGGTAATTATAAGCAGCCTTGTCCAATATATCTACTATGGTAATTTTCTTTATCATTTTTTTTTGGGGAGGGCGATTGGGATTAAGTAACTTGCCCAAGGTCACATGGCTAGGTTTTTTTTTGTTTGTGTGTATTAAGTGTCTGAGGCCAGATGCGAACTCAGGTCCTTCTGACTCCAGGGCCAGCATTCAACTCACTGCGCCACCTAGCGGCCCCTACTATGGTAATATTTCACATAGCTAATACATGTACAACACATACTGAATTACTTACCTTCCCAGAGGGAATGGGTGGCAAGGGAGGAAGGGAATGGATCTGAATTTCGAGGTCTTAAAATTAAATGTTTCAAATATATATAAATACTATTATTAAAAAAAAAAAAAACGTCAAAAGGTTTCCACGCCTGGAACACAACTGAACTGCAATACCATCCATCACCACCAAGCACCTTCTCAAACAGACATTGGAGAGCACAAAGGCCTTGTTCTCCTAAGCCACAACAGGGTCATGATATTATTACAGCATTCAATATCCAAGGAGAGGTCTTTTCTTCATCTTGACCTGAGGCACGTTCTCAACAATCTCTGTTCCTAGGAAGACAAAGAGTAAGAAAGCCATGATATACATTGCTAGTGATCTCATCAATTAACTCTCTGCCTGCAGAACAGACTCAAGACCCGTGAAAACATCAGCAAGACCTTCCTTCGGGATTTCTGTAAACATACAACAAGAACAACATACAAACATACAAACAACAAGAAGAACTTCAGGGCTTCTGAACCAACAGCAAGGTTCTAGGACCTCTGCAACAGCAGTACTGTCCTTTATCAGCAGATGAATCTGACAAAGTAACAGAAAGAAAAAAACAGACCGAAAAATATTGGCACCACAGCCATGCCTCCTCAGTTCTTGGCAGCTCCAGGTGGCAGTTCTCAAAAGTCCTGGGCAGCTCCAACTGGCTCTCAGGTCTCTTCCCATCCCACAAGCTCTAGGTTTTAACAGAACCCCAAAACCAAGCCAATACAAGGGGATCTTTAAATTCCACTGAAAGAGTATATTTTTGATATTCTTCAGGGTCAAGTGAACTAGAGAACTTTTGTCTCTAATTTCCAGCATGCATATAACAAGCCCATGAAAAACTACGACGTGTCTTCCCACCTTCTCTCAGAAATGACAAAATGCAGATTATCAATTTCAATTTTTTTTTGGAAAGCTGACTTTATCATATATCAGAATTTGCTTCTTATCCCACCAATGTACAATAAATTTCCTTTGTCTGGGGAAGGTTCTACCTCTGTCTGAATTGTTGATATTCTCTGAGGTTTTCCTGATGGAAAAAATGAAAACCTGACTGGGAAGAGGGAAGTTGATGTAATTGAATAATGATTAAGTTTCCTATAATCAATGGGCATAGTATTTGGGAGAGAACAGTGATATTTAGTCAATTATACTGTTCTTAATACTTTTATGTCTTCGAATCATATATGAAACAATGTTTATATCAAATCTTTTAACAACATGCAATTTGTTGATATTTTATATAAGTATAAAATTTTATGCCTTAAAGCCTGGTGATGATTTTTCAAAAATATAGGCATTGAATATGAAGAGATGACATATTTATCCTCGAGTATGACGAATGTGTTCAAATTAAAAAAAACATAACCTACCATATAAATATGGGATATAAAGATATTGATATAATAACTAATGATTGTATTTTCATATCTTTTTTTTCCTTTTGTTTTTTGGAGGGCAATTGGGGTTAAGTAACTTGCCCAAGGTCACACAGCTAGGTTTTTTTGTTTGTTTGTTTGTTTGTTTGTGTGTGTGTTAAGTGACTGAGGCCGGAACTGAACTCAGGTCCTTCTGACTCCAGGGCTGGCGCTCTACTCACTGCACCACCTAGCCACACCTATGATTGTGTTTTCAAAAATAGAAAACTGAAATTTTAATGAATCACTGGTCCTACATAATATCCCTTAAATATTAAATGTTATCTATAATAATGAATTTTGCATGTTGATATCTTTAAATAAATAGTCTCTGCCATCAGAAAGGATAGAGAAGAATCTAGTCTTAGTAATCATATAGTAAATTGCAATTTCTTGAAGATACTACCAGGAGTTTTGAATATGGGACTATTAATAACCTGTGATCTGAATACCACTATAGCTAACTGCACAAGATCTCATGACTACATTATTAACCAATAGTTGAAAGCTTTTGTTTTGTTTTGTTTGGTGGGGGGAGAGAGGCCGTGAAGCATTCTCAGCAATTTTTAAAAGCTTTCTAAATAAAGCAAGACAGCTATGTGGCACAGTGTATAAAGTACCAGGCCTAAAGTCAGGAATACTTATCTGCCTGAGTTAAAATCTGGCCTCAGACACTTACTAGCTGTGTTACCCTGAGCAAGTCACTTAATCCTATTTGTCTCAATTTTTTTATCTGTCACTTAGGAATTATATGAACAAAATTACCAAACAATTTTCATGCAAATAAAGTCAGATATGAATAACTGGAAATATATAAGTTGTTCTTGAGTTAGAGCTAATATAATAAAAATAACAATTCTACCTAAATTTATTTGCTTATTCAGTGTTATACTAATCAAAATACACAATTTTTTTTTGTAGAGCTAGAAAAAATAATAACAAAATTCATCTGGAAGAACAAAAATCTGTAATATCAAGGGAATTAATGAAAAGAATTCCAAAGGAAGGTGGCCTAGCTATACCAGATCTGAAACTGTATTATAAAGCAGCAATTATCATAACTGCTTGGTACTGGCTAAAAAATAAAGTGGTAGATCAGTGGGATGGTTTGGGTACACAAGAAACAATAGTCTATGACTAATCTGTTTGATAAACCCAAAGACTCCAGCTCCTGGGATAATAACTCACTATTTGATAAAAACAAACAAACAAACAAAACTGCAGGGGCGGCTAGGTGGTGCAGTGAATAAGAGTGCTGGTCTCAGAGTTGGGATGACCCGAGATCGAATCCAGCCTCAGAAAATGAGCACCCACACATAAATAATGACTAGCCGTGTAACCTTGAGCAAGTTACTTAACCCCAATTGCTTAAAAAAACTGCTGGGAAAACTAGAAAATAATATGGCAGAAACTAGGCATTGACCAACATCATACACTATATACCAAGATAAGGTTAAAATGGTTACATAATTTAGACATAAAGGGTGATACTGTAAGCAAGTTAGGTGAGCAAGGTATAGCTTACCTTTCTGATCTATGTAGAAAAATTTATGACCAAAAAGAGATTGAGAAAATTTTGAAATGCAAAATGGATAATTTTTATGGCATTACATTAAAAAGATGTTGCACAAACAAAGCCAATGCAGCCAAGATCAGGAGGGAAACAGAAAGAAGCAATATTTATAGCCAGTGTCTCTGATAAAGGCCCCATTTCTAAAATATATAGGGAAATGAGTAAAATTTATAGGAATACAAGTAATTCCTGAATTGATAAATGGCCAAAGGATATCAATAGGAAGTTTTCAGAAAAAGAAATTAAAGCTATCTATAGTCATATAAAAATGTCATAAACCATTATTGATTATAGAAATACAAATTAAAACAGCTGTGTGGTACCACCTCATACCTATCATATTGGCTAATATGACAAAAAAGGAAAATGATAAATGTTGGAGATGTGGGAAAATTGGAACACTGAATGCATTGTTAGTGGAGTTGTGAACTGATCCAACCATTCTGGAGGGCAATTTAGAACTATACCCAAAGGGCTATAAAACTGTTCATACTCTTTAAGCCAGCAATACAATTACTGGTTTGGTATCCCAAAGAGATTATAAAAAAGAGGAAAGGATCCACATGTACAAAAATATTTATAGCAGCTCTTTTTGTGGTGGCAAAAGATTAAAAATTAAGTGGATGCCCATGAGTTGAGGAATGACTGAACAATTTGTGATATATAAATATTATATAATACAATTGTTTTGTAAGAAATGGTGAACAAGTGGATTTCAGAAAAACCTGGAAAGACAGAACTGCTGTTGAGTGAAATGAACAGAAACAAGAGAATATTGTACACAGTAATAGCAACATTGTGCAATGACCAACTTTTCTAGACATAGCTCTTCTCATCAATACAATGATCTAAGAAAATTTCAAAGACTCATGGTGGAAAATGCTATCCACATCCAGAGAAAGAACCATGGAGTCTGAATGAAGATTAAAGCATAATATTTTCTCTTTTTTTCCTTTCTCATGGTTTCCCCCTTTTGCTTTTATTCTTCTTTCATAACCTGACTAATGTAGAAATATGTTTAAAAAGATTGTACATGAATAGTCTATATCAGATTGTGTACTGTCTTAGGGAGAGGAAACGGGAAGAGATGGAAAAAAAATTTGCAACTAATCTTATGAAAAGGGATGTTGAAAACTAAAATTAAATACATTTATTAACTTGAAAAAAAATCCTTATCTGTAAAATGAGCTGGAATAGGACATGACAAACTACTCCAATAACTCTCCAAGAAAATTGGGTCACAAATGGTTGGGCATGACTAAAATGATTGAATAACAATGACAACAATTAAGATATATAGGGAGTGAGGTTATAACTTTATCAGAGAAGGACATAGGGCTAACACTAGTGAAGTTAAGAATCTAATAAAGTGGTAGAGTAAATTAAAAGACATTAGGATTAGGAGAGTTAAATACAAGTTACAGGCTATTAAGACTATAAATGTAAATATATAATGGGAACAGATAAAACTGTTTTAAGGAGAATGTATGAGAGTTTTTTGGGTTAAAATTATTTATACCACTTAAAAGTTAACAGATTACAAAATTTGCTTCTGAAATATAGAAAATGCTATAGGTTTTTCAAATGAATAACAGTGCTATATTGTAAAAGCTGGCTATACAGTTATTGCAATTCAGTTCATAAATATGAAGATTTTGAATTCTCTTCAGATAGAAGCAGTCCTAGGTGATATCATCCACAGACCAAGAACCATCTTTTCTCCTTTCCTTACCTGCAAAATGAGAAGAGATGGATTGGATTCTAGGGTCCCTTCCTGCTATAATCCTATGATCTCTTCCTAAATCAGTCTTTCTTAATCAGTATAAGAAGATAACACAGCACTTGATCCATTAAACATTCATTAAAGCTAAAGAAAAAGGTATTTTTATTATACTGCTTTCTTATGATTTATTTTAATGGGAATTCCCTTACTTTTTTTCCAATTTATTTATTTATTTTTAGTTTTCAATGTCCATTTCCACAAGATTTGATTTAAAAATTTCCACCCATATTTCATTTACCCCCTCTCCAAGGTAGCAAGGCTACTGAATACCTCTCTCCCCAATCTGTTCTCTCTTATATCACCCCCACCCATTTCCCCCTAAATTTCTAGTATGGCAAAATTTCTATACCCCAGTACCTGTATATCTTATTTCACAGTTGCATGTAAAAAACATTTTTTTAGCATTTGTTTTTAAAACTTGGATTTCCAGATTCTTTACCTTCTTCCTTCCTTCCTTACCCACCCCCACTATGAAGTTTATCAATTCAATATAGGTTGTACATATGTAGTTATACAAAACGTTTCCATAGTTGTTATATTGTGAAATATTATATTTCCCTCCATCCTATTCCCCACCCCATTTATTCTATTTTCTTGTTTGACCCTTTTCCTTTTCAAAAGTGATTGCTTCTGACTATAGCCTCCCCTAATCTCATCCTCTCCCTTCTATCATCCCCCGTCTTATCCCTCCCCCCACTTTCTTGTAGGGTAAGATACACAATTTAGTGTGTATGTTATTCCCTCCTCAGGATAAATTCAATGAGAATCAGGTTTTTCCATTTCTTTTTACCTTCCTGCTCTTCCTCTCCATTGTAACAGTTTTCTCTTGCCTCTTATATGAGACAATTTACCCTAATCTATCTCCCCCTTTCATCTTCTCCCAATAAATTCCTCTCTCACTTCACCTCTTAATTTTATTTTTTAGACATTATTCCATCATATCCAACTGATCCTTCTATGTATACATGTACACACATACATACATACATATATATATACACATTCACATATATATTGATACACACATAGACACTCCTATACACACATATATATGTATACACATATGTATATATATGTATACACATATGTATATATATAAACACGTTTATATTCCCTTCAACTATCCTCATACTGGGATAAGTTTCATGAGTTACAATTACAGTTTTTCCATGAAGGAAGTTAAATATTTCAACTTTAATAAGTTCCTTATGATTTCTTTTTCCTGTTTATCTTCGTGTTCTTCTCTTACTTCTTATATATAAAAGTCAAATTTTCTGGTCAGCTCAGATTTTTTCATCAAGAATGCTTGAAAGTCCTCTATTTCATTTTCCCCTGAAGCATTATATTCAGTTTTACTGGGTAGGTGGTTCTTACTTTTAATCCTTGCTCCTTTGACCTCTGGAATATCATATTCCAAGCCCTTTGATCCCTTCATGTAGAAGCTACTAGATCTTGTATTATCCTGATTATGTTTCCACAATACTCAAATTGTTTCCTCCTGCATGGTTGTAATATTTTCTCCTTGACCTGGGAACACTGGAATTTGGCTATAATATTCCTAGGAGTTTACTTTTGGGGATATTTTTCAAAAGGCAATCAGTGAATTCTTTCAATTTCTCTTTTTTCCCCTGTTTCTAGGATATCAAGACATTTTTCCTTGAGAATTTCTTGAAGAATGATTTCCAGCTTCTTTTTTTGATCATGGCTTTCAGGTAGTCCAATAGTTTTTAAATTCTCTCTCCTGGATCTATTTTCCAGGTCATTGGTTTTTCAAATGAGATATTTCATATTGCCTTGTATTCTTTCATTTGTTTGCATCTCTTTTATATTATCTTGATTTCTCATAAGTCATTAGTTGCCATTTGCTCCAATCTAATTTTAATGAATTATTCTTTTCAAGGAGTTTTTGAAATTCCTTTTCCATCTGGCAAACTCGACTTTTTAAGGCATTCTTTTCCTCATTATTATTTGGGACCTCTTTTGCTATTTGAATTAGTCTATTTTTTTCTTCAGTATTATTTTCTTCAATCAGGCTGTTGACTTGCTTTTCATGATTTTTTTGTATCATTTTCATTTCTCTTCCCAATTTTTCTTCCACATCTCTTACTTGGTTGTCTAAATCCTTCTTGAGTTCCTCTATGGCCTGTGACCAATTTATATTTTTTCTTGGAAGCTTTTAATGCAGGGGTTTTGACTTTGTTGTCTTCCTCTGGTTCTATATTTTGATCCTCTTTGTCCCCACAAAAAGGATTCTATAGTCTGATTGTGCTTCCTCTGTTTGCTCATCTTGTCAGCCAATTGCTTGACTTTTGAGATCTTTGCTATGGTAGAACTCTGCTTCCAGAACAGAGAGAATTGTATCCCAAATTGCTGCGTTTTTCGCAGTTGTCAGTGCTACTGTTGAAGCTATAAGAAGGGCACCCTCTCTATAGCCACCACAAGTTCTGGCACACTTAGATTCCTCACCCCTGGAGCACCACCCACAATTGCGAACCAGATCCAAGCAGGTCAAAGCAAGAGTGATTAACCTCTGAATGTTTGCTTGTTCCCCCTATGTTTTGCAGGCCAGGAGCTCTGGAGGCAGCCACATGGCAGCAGTTGCAGCCACCATGCTGCCACCACCTCTCACCCCAGGAACAGGGATGGACCCTGTTTCTCTCACCTTGGATCAACAGGGTTCCCCACTGACATTTTACTTTCTCTTTGGTGTTTATATGTTGAGAAGTCTGGAAACCACTGAAGCTTCTGCTGATTCACTCTCTTGAAGTCTGCTTCAGGTGGTCTGGGCCACTGGTCAGGGCTGCCCTGGGTCTGGGCCCATGCAACTTACATGGGACTGTGCTCAGCTCCCAGCAGTATGTGATAGACCCTTCCTGTTGGCCTGTCAGGCTGCCTTCTGTGAGAGATTTATTTCTCTCTGTCAGTTTGTGGGTTCTGTAGCTCTATAATATGTTTAGAGTCATTTTTTACAGGTATTTGAGGTGGTTGGAGTGGGAACTCCAGCAAGTTCCTGCTTTTATTCTGCCATCTTGACTCTGCCTTGCCTCATGATCTTAGAATACTTTGTTTTTCATTATGAAACTAAGACATTATTTCCCATAAATACCACCAGTTCCCTTCTCACTGCTTCTTCCTTTCCCACCATACTCTCATATATATATATATATATATATATATATATATATATATATATATATATATATATATATATGTAGTTGTCTTGATTGAATTAATATCAAAAAGGTGGCTTGAGTCAACATCAAGAAATTGTTTAGTAGACTTTTACAACATTTTCTTCTAAAGCTTTTTTTTTAATAATTTCTCCAAAATCTTATTTTTTGGGGGGGGGATGCCTTTCCTTCCTTATAAAGCCTGAAATTCACAGATAATCTTTCATTATGCTTAAGGAATTTCTAGATTACTTGTTTTCTGAATTGACTTTGGTTAATTTCTTTAACAAAGATCAAAACAAAAAAGTGACTAATTTAAGACTGTCTTTTCCCCCCTAAAAATGCTCTAGAGAACTGCTGGTTTTTTACATATGTACTTAAGCTTTCTTATTTTATTTTTCATGTCTTCTTTTCACTTTAACCACTTTTACAAATACTTTTTTTTTTCTCCTTTGGAAATATAGCTATTCGTGAATTTTCCTGTAAAATTGTCTTGAGGAAGAAAAAAAAAACTTTAAAGACTAAAAAACCTTTAGAGGAAAATAGCAGGGAAATATATTCTTCCCTAAATAGAAATGAGTTCTTCCAGAAAGTACCAGATTGATGTTTTTGAAGACAGAAAGTCTTAAAAAAAAAAGGCACTGTTGTTTTATAATGGCAGTTTAAATTTGATTCTTTAGTGAGAATATCTTCAATATTTCAATCATAGAAATACTATTTTCTCTGGAATTTTCATCAACTAATTAATCCATAAACATTTAAGTGCCTCCTATATGCCAGTCACAAGGCTTGCATCAGGATTACAAAAATAGGGGAAAACATAATACTTGCCTCAAGGACCTTACAATCTTATTTTATTTTGTCTATCTATCTATCTATTCATTCTTTCAAGTATTTATTTATTTATTCATTCATTTATGTATGTATGTATGAATGTATGTATGTATTGCTTTTTGGAGAGGGGAATGCAGGGCAATTGGGATTAAATGACTTGCCCAAGGTCACATGCCTAGTAAGTGTTAAGTGTTTGAGGCCAGATTTGAACTCAGGTCCTCCTTACTCCAGGGCCGGTGGATATACTATGCCACCTAGCCACCCCAAGGACCTTACAATATAATGGAAAAGACAACATGCAAAGAAATTATCTGAAAAGCAAACAATATACATGCAAAGTAGGAGATAATTAACTGAGGGCAGTCATAGGAATTAATTGTGCTTGGAACAATGTTCCTGTAGAATGTGAGATTTCAGTAGGGACTTAAAGAATTGAGGAAGTATCTATAGTCAGAGATGAGGAAACAGAACATAGGGCACATCCAGAGAAAAAGCTCAACTCTGAGGGGCAGCTAAATGGTACAGTAAATAGAGCACTGGCCCTCTACTGGCTTTCTCACCTGGTCACCTACCTCAGGACCTCCACCCTAGACAGCAATCCAGATGCAAGCAGGTTAAAACAAGAGTGATTACCCCTTAAAATAATTGCTTGGTCCTCCTACAATCTGCTGGCCAGGAGCTCTTAAGCAGCCATGCAGTCACAGTGGCTGCCATACCTCAGCCACTTTTCCCTCTGGGGGCAGAGGCCAGACCACATTCCCAGACTCTCTGTTCCCAAAGGCTACACTGACTTCTCACTTTGTCTTTGGCATTTATGGGTTGATAATACTGGAAACTGCCACAGCTGCTGTTGATCTACTCTTATGACCTCCCATTAGACATGGCTGGTTGGGCTACCCTGAGGCTAAAACTGCAGGCTCAGGTGGGGCTGGGCTGGACTCCCAGCATGCTGTGATGAACCCTTTCTGTCCACCTGCTGTGCTGTCTTCAGTGGGAGATTTGTTTCTCTCTGTCACTTTGTGGGTTCTGTAGCCCTAAAGTTTGTTTAGAGTAATTCTTATAGATACTAGAGGTTGTTATGGGAGAAATATGACTTTTTGACTGAGAGATTAAAACAATGGCACCTAGGACTGGAGAACTTTGACCTTTGTACTTTGTGTCCCTTAAGGAGGATTTCCTCCTTGAGGATTATTGAATTAAGTTCTTACTGCATGATATCTTTTGTTTAAAACTAGGTCACCATTTTGTTAAAAACTATGTCACCATTTTAATGATAAGTTGATATGTTATAACATTGTAAATGCTTTATTTTTGTTTCTGTGAATGTTTTGCTTTAATTTATTACTGAATAAATAGAGAGTTCACTATACCACATAAATCAGAATCTTGAAGCTGTTCACAGTCGCAGTCCTCTGGAAAGCTGCTTGTGATTGGCTTTACAAGAACCTAGGACAGCACCTCTAAAGATACTTAAAATTAGAGGGTATGATTTGGAAGTGTATCTTGCAAAGGAGACTGATAAGGAGTGATCAGATAGGTAGGAACAGAAACAGAAAGGGATGATGTCCTGATAAACTAGTGGGAAGATATAATGAAGGAAGAGAGAAATGATCAACAGTGGGAAAGGATGCAGAGAGATTGAGAATAAGGATTGAGAAAAGACCACTGAATTCGTCAGCTAATAGATCATTAGTAAATTTGGGAAAAGCAGTTTCACTGGAATAAGAAGGTTGGAAGCCAGATTACAAATAGTTAAGAAGAGAGTGAATGTAGAGGACCTGGAGGCGTCAATTAAAGATGCATTTTTGAGGAGTTTAGCTCTGAAAAGCAGAAGACATATGGGATAATAGTGAAAATGGAATGATCCGATTAGAGATTTTATTTCCAGGTTGGAGGAGACATAGATATGTTTATAAATAGTAGAGAATGAAATATTAAAAATAAGTGAAAGTGTAGGGATGAAATAGGGGTCAGTCTGTTGGAGATGTGATGAAATGGGATTGCTTAAGTAAGTAGAAACTGAAGTTGTGTTCTGCTGGCATTAAAACCTTGGGGTAGATGGAAGACATCTGGCGGAGTCATTTACAGCCTTTCCTTAGGAAATTTGCTATGCCCAGTAGGGGATGAAAGAAAGAAGGCGTTGGCTCCTCTGTTCACCTGAAGATTTTGGCAGAGGCAACACAATATTAATGTTGTAATTAATTATTTTGAACTATAACATTTTTCAACTATTCTAGAAAATGAGTACATTTAAATATTAGAATAAATCTTTCTGTGTCAGTGGATCACAGTACTATTTTAAGGGGGGGCAACAATATCTCATATAAAGGAATTATTTTCATAATATAGTAACTTTAGGAGTATAATTCATTGAACTTTTGAAAGTCACTGTCTAACATACTGTCTCAACAGAAACTAAGCTTTGGAGACTTTAACCTTTATATTCCCTGAAATCCTTACCCTGAGGCATACTATGCTAGTTGGAGGTGGCCCCTATTGACTTCTATGAGCAGGACTGGCTCCAGCACCATTTTATTGTGAGGTGATATCCCCTCCAGCTACTATATCACTATACATATATCCTCTTTACTCTTTTCCATCTTCTTCTAGAATCATAATTAGTATATTTGGGAAAGGGTGGGTTAATGTAACTTTATTAAAAATCATTCCTATACATCTTTAAACAAAATATCTCTCCCTGAGGGACCATTATTAGAATATCAAATCCTTGAGGACAAGTACTGGTATTCATTTTTGTATTTTTTTTTTTTTTTTGCTGCTAAGTGCCATTGGTGACTCATATTAAGTTGTTAATTAATGCCTATCTTACTTTCACTTATTCAATTTACATTGAGACATATGAAATAATATTTATAACTTTGAGATATATATTAACTAGGAAATTTATGGCAATCATAAATGGTCAACCTCAAATTGAATGCAAAATGTAAAAAGAGATATTGAACATTAGATCTTTGTTAATTTGTGCTCTTCACTCCAGTTACTATCTTTATTGTTCTGAGGTCAGAACACAGTATTATCTCATACTATAAAAGGATATAGAATTGGGGCGGCTAGGTGGCGCAGTGAATAGAGCGCCAGCCCTGGAATCAGAAGGACCTGAGTTCGGAGCCAGCCTCCGACACTTAATCCACACAAACAAAAACCTAGCTGTGTAACCTTGGGCAAGCTACTTAACCCCAATTGCCCTAAAGGGGCGGCTAGGTGGCACAGTGAGTAAGAGCTCCGGCCTCGGAGTTGGGATGACCCGAGATCAGATCCGGCCTCAGAAAAGGAGCACCCACGCATAAATAATGACTAGCCATGTAACCTTGAGCAAGTTACTTAACCCCAATTGCTTTAAAAAAAAAAAGATATAGAATTAATGTTTATTAAAAAAAGTGTACTTATATATGTCCTAGATTCTACACTACCATTTCTGTTATGTAAGCCTCTTCCTTAAATTTAATATTGCCTGCTCTGAACCAGAGGCAATGATTTTACACATTGTAGATTGTGATGCTGCATACTAAAGATGCAGGAGAAAAATAGAAGCAAGATTATACTTTAAAATACAAACATACCACAGTGACATGTTAGACAATATTGTATAATTGGTAAAAACCCAAGAGAAAATTAAAAATCTAGACAGCCCTTATTCATCTGGAATTTATTTTATCATTCTACTTTAACTCAATGTCCCCGCCCTCCCGCACCACCACAACCCCTACAATTGTTTCTACTACAGGGTCTAGGCTAGTAGAAATGAATGATGGTGCCAGGAGGCACCACTTGTGGGAGAAAGGAAGCAACACTATTGGTTGGTGTTTAAACACACACACACTCACACTGTAAATATCAGAATAGTTTTCCCACAACCACTTCATAAACTACTTTGCATCATCAAGGCAGGGGTATATGCCTAACACTTGCCCCAAACCTATTAGACATATACTTCATACAACTCTTTTTTTCAAAGCTATTATTGATGTTGGCATGGGGAGGTGTTGGGGTGGTAAGAAAAGTAAAGATGATAAGTAAGAATAAAAGATTAAATAAGAATAAAAGATTCAATAGACTTCTTCCTTCTAAACCCTGATAACTATGGTTCTGAGTGAGACCTGTATATATTGAACTACTGCTTTGGACATTTTTGAAGAAATGGCTTAGTAGATTTGACTGTGTACATCAAGGTCAGAAGAATAAATCTGAAGTCTTGTACTGGCTATGGGGAAATTTGTTAAGGAAAATAAGGCATCTGTTGATACTTCTCATAATACTATATATATATATATATATATTTTTTTTTTTTTTTAAGTAATTGGGGTTAAGTAACTTGCTCAGGGTTACACGGCTAGTCAGTATTTATGCGTGGGTGCTCATTTTCTGAGGCCGGATCTGATCTCGGGTCATCCAAACTCCGAGGCCGGCGCTCTTACTCACTGCGCCACCTAGCCGCCCCTTTAGGGCAAGTGGGGTTAAGTAACTTGCCCAAGGTTACACGGCTAGGTTTTTGTTTGTGCGGATTAAGTGTCGGAGGCCGGCTCCGAACTCAGGTCCTTCTGACTCCAGGGCTGGTGCTCTATTCACTGCGCCACCTAGCCGCCCCCTATTTTTTTTTTCTCTAAAGAAACCCAGACTTGACACAGATCATCAAAATAAAATGAGGTGAAGACAAAAATTCTAAACTCTAAGAAGGTAAGCAAAATTAATGTTAGAAATTTAATGAATAATTAATGCTAAAAAGTTGTATGAAGGGGTGGCTAGGTGGTAGTGAGTAGAGAACAGGCCCTGGAGTCAGGAGGACCTGAGTTCAAATCCAGCCTCAGATACTTAACACAAAAACTAGTAGTGTGACCTTGGGCAAGTCACCTAACCCCAATTGCCCTTGAAAAAGCAAAAAAAAAAAGTATGAACAGATTAATGATATATTAAAGTAATATTTTCATATATGGAACATAAATTTTATAATAATTTGGCCCCCTATATATAACTAATATATAAAAAGCAGCTATAATTTTGTTGGATTTAGAAAATAATTTTACCACTTTGAATTTATATAGTTTTGTAATTATTATATCTAATTTGGGGACAAAATTTTACTCATAGCAATGATTTATATGATAACAAATCTGTGGTCTCTGACCATTGTAGTCTATGAATGACTTTCTGAAAGGAAAAAAGAAAAAAAAAATCTAGACAAGATGGATTTGCCAGTGAATTCTATCAAATGTTTAAAGAGCAATTAATACCTAAGCTTCCAAAAATTATCAAAAATAAAAATGTAAGGCATTTTAGCAAACTCTTCTTTTTAAACAAACATGGTCCTAATTTTAAAGGAGAGCTCAGAAAGAAGGGAAGAAACAAAGCACAAAAATTCAATAAAAGGTCAATTTTACTTTTAATTGAAGCAGATTTTTAAAATAATCAGAGCTGTAAGATAATGGGAATCTAACTATATATTAATCATTATGACCTAGTTTTACTTATACTTAGGGTGCATAAATGGCCTAATATCAGGAGACATACATATATACATACATACATACATATATATACATACATATATATATACACATATGTACACCACATAAAAACAAAAGAAAAACAAATAAATATTTTAGTGAAAATTGAAACATTAATATGGGCTTTGTTTGTGAGAACAAATAATTAGAGGGAAACTTGGTTCCTATAAGTTGGGAAATGGTGGATAATATAGTAAATTAATGTATTGGAAATTATTTTAAATAGGAAATAATATCAGGGAACAGAGCTAAGGAGGTAGACTTGACATCTGACATCGCCCAAATTCCCCTATTTAAAAAAAACAACACATTAAAATAACTGATTAAAATGAATTCTAGAGCAGCAGAATCAACAAAAGGAGGGAGTGAAATGATATTCCATCCGAGACTACTTAGAAGGTTGATAGGAAAGATCTGTATCTGAGGGATGAGGGAAGTACAGACCAGCACATATCTTAGCAGGGAAAGCCGGAAGTGACCTTCCTGCTGCAGGGCCCTTGTGCAAATCAATAAGTAGTGACCATGCCTAGTACAAGACAGCATTGGGGGGAAACTGAATCTGCAACAGCAACTTCTGGAGCTCTCAGTTCACATGTGGCAAATAACTTAGACAACTCGTAAGAAGATTACAGGGGCCATTAGATGGCATTTAGTGTAGGACTTTGTTTCATTGCTTGTAGAGGGATCAATAATGCAGTCCAAGGCAATGAAGAACACTAGTGCACTACAGATCCTGGTGGCAGGAAAGTGAGGGCCCTGATCATAGTTACAGGGGGAAAATCAGTATTTTTGATGGCTCACAGATCAGAGTACAGACCAAGAGAACATTAATACCTCTCAGATCATACCACTATGTTAGGACTGAAAACCAACAAACCCCAAGAACTCACTCTGAAAACAAAAGTGTATATATATATATATATATATATATATATATATATATATATATATATGTTTCATGGTTTGGACAATATCCTGTTCACCCTGGGAGCAAAGTCCAATTTTAACATAAACAGTGAAGAAATAGGCTGAAAAAATGATCAAGCAATAAGCAAAAAGGAAGAAGAACCTGATCACAGAAAGTTATTTGATGATAGGGAAGATCATAACACAAACTCAGAAGAGGCTAATTGATAGCTGTTGTTGCCCTTCATTCTCTAAGAGGACCAAAATGACATTATCACGTTTGAGCCGAGTTCCAGAGTGTCTGTGGTTAATCAGACCCACTATAAGCTCAGAATGCTCTACCAAAGATCAGGCACAAATAGTACATGGACATTTGTGGTAGAATCTCTAAATTTGTGCATCTCATTTTTCTTTTGAGCTACTTCAACTCTTCTTATTTGATGAAGAATACAATGTTAAACCTGCTACACCCAAAGCCTAAAAGTGAAATGTGAATTGATTGCAGGTCCCAAAAGAAATTATAAAAAAAACTCAAAAGGGATCTTTAAAACAAGAAAGGAAGTTAGAGTAAAAAAAAGGCAACAGGTGGCTAGGTGGTTCAGTAGCTCAGTGAATAGAGCACTAGCCCTAGAGTCAGGAGGACCTGAGTTCAAATCCTGCTGCAGACACTTAACACTTACTAGCTGTGTGACCTCGGGCAAGTTGCTTAACCCCAATTGCCCTGCCCTCCTCCCTCCAAAAAAAGAAAAAATATATGTAGAACAAGAATGATACAAAGCCAAGAAAAAAGGTTAAAAGCTTTGTAAAGGAAGCACAAAAAGTTACTGAAGAAAACAATAGGCCAACTATTAAAAAAAGCACCAACATGCACTGAAGAAAACTCTTTAAAAAGCAGAAATGGACAAATGGAAAAGGATAAATAAAATTAATTGAAGAAAACAACTCCTTAAAAAGTAAAATTGAATAAATGAAAAGGGAGATACAAAAACCTCACGGAAGAAAATAATTACATGTTAGAATTGGGTAAGTTGAAACTAATAACCCGATTAGACATCAAGTAACAATAAAATAAAATTGAAGAAGTAAAAAGAAGACAATGTGATATATTTTATTGAATAAAACAACTGACATGGAAAATAAATAAATGAGAGATAATTTAAGCATTATTAGACTACCTGAAAGTAGTTTGGAAATCTTGAAAATCAAAGGAGAGATTAATAAAATTGAGAGTAAGAAACCCATAGAATTAATAAATAAAATTGGAACTAGTTTTATGGGGAGAAACAATAAAATAGATAAACCATTTGTTTTATTTGGTTAATTTCATTAAAAAAGGAAGAAATCCAAATTACCAGTTTCAAAAATGAAAAGGTAAATTCAGTAGCAATGAAGAGGAAATAAAATCATTAATTAGGAGCTATTTTGGTGAAATATATGCCAACAAATCTACAATCTAAAGAAATGAATGGATATTTAAAAAATGTATATAAGTTGCCCAGATCAACAGAAAAGGAAGTAAAATACTTTAAACAATCATATTTTAGAAAAAAGAAATTAAACAAAGCTTCAATGAGCTATCTAAGAAAAAAGTCCCTAGGAACATATTGATTCACAAAAAATTTTTTACAACTACTTAAAGAATATTTAATCCCAATACCATATAAATTATTTGGGAAAACAGGCAAAGAAAGAGTTCCGCCAAATTCATTTTTAGATACAGATACAGTACTGATACCTAAATAGGAAAAAGCCAAAACAGAGAAAACTACAGACCAATTTTCTTAATATATATTGCTGCAAAAAATTTAAATGAAATAGTAGCATATAGCAATATATCACAAAAATCATACATTATGACCAAATGGGACCTATACCAAGGTATAGGGGTTGTTCAATATTAGGAAAACAATCCACATAATTGATTATATCAATGATAAAACTTAGAGAAATCATATCAAGAGATGAAGAAAAAGCTTGTGACAAAACACAACCATTACTGTCAAAAAAAGATTGGAGAACATAGTAATAAATGGAGCTTTCCTTAAATTGATAAGTAGTATCTATCTAAAATCATTAGCAAGAACTATCTGCAATGGGGGAAAACTAAGTCTTCCCAATGATTTCAGGGATTAAGTGATGATGTCCATAATCACAACTATTATTCAATATGTTAGTAGAAAATATATTTATAACAATAAAAAGAGGGATAAAATGAAGAAATTAAAATAGACAATAAGAAAACAAAGTTATCCCTTTTTGCAGATGATATGATGGTGGACTTAGAGAATCCTAGACAATAAACTAAAGAACTAGCTGAAATGATTAAAACTTTGTCAAAGTTATAGTATATAAAATAAACCTACAAAAATCATCATTATTTCTATACATTACCAAAAAAATCCAGCAGCAAGAGATAGAA